>OW240916.1:18960586-19076015 GCA_933207985.1 Pelobates cultripes
AAGAAGAAGAGGGGAGTAAGAAGAAGAAGAGTGAAGGTAAGAAGGAGTGGGGGTAAGAAGAAGAAGAAGAGGGGAGTAAGAAGAAGAGGGGGGAGTAAGAAGAAGAAGGGGGAGTAAGAAGAAGAAGGGGTGCAGTAAGAAGAAGAAGGAGGAGAGTAAGAAGAACAGGCTGGGGTAAGAAGAACAGGTGGGGGAGTAAGACGACCAAGGGGGGAAGTATGAAGAACACAGGGAGGAGGGGGGTAAGACGAACACAGGGGGTGTGAGGAGAACACATAGAGGGAGGAGTGAGAAGAACACAGGGAGGGTGGAGGGGGGGATGAGAAGAGCACAGGGAGGGTGGGTGAGTGTGAGAAGAGACCGCTAGGGGAGGGTGAGGGAGAGGAGAGACCACTAAAGGTGCAGGGGAGAGCTCTACGGGACAGAAGGGGCAGCTCTATAGGACAGGGGCCAAGACAGGGAGCTCTTTCACACTACGCGCGTGCACACACACACAATGCATCCCTATACATACACAGAAACACAACATGCTTCCCTTACACACAGAGAAACACACAATGCATCCATTACACACACACACAATGCAACCCTTACACACAAAGACAATGCATCCTTTGCACACATACACAGAAACAGACAATGCAAACCCGTACACACACATGCAAACACACACACTTCTTTTCTTACATACACACAGAAACACAATGCATCTCTTACACTCAATGCACACACATACAGACACACACTTTGCATCCCTTATGCATACAAACACAGATTCACACAATGCATCCCTTACACACAACCAGAAACACATAATACATCCCTTATACACAAATACACACTGCTTCCACTACACACAAACACACTACATCACCTGCACAAACTGGTAACCCTATACACTACATACCATAAGCACACATATTAGATCCTCTACAATAACACATAACACATCCCCTACACACTCCACTCCCTGTGAGCGAACTCATGGGTGGGTGGAATTTATGAGTGGGCCTTATGGGCATACTCACCGTCAGGCCCTGGGGCCCAGACCTTGAGCTGTGTAAGGGGCCCCAAAAAATGGAGCTGCTTCCAATTCTCCCAGAACATTGAATTTTGTGACCACAGTTGCAAACAGCCTCCAGAGATCCTGTTCTACACCAGACCAGTGGAGCCAAACTGCAGCCCATCATCATCCTCATCTGCTTGTAAGTAGGCAATCTAGTATATTATTAGTGACACTAATCTATAATGTACCTCACATTAAAGGGACACTATAGCTTAATGAAGTGGTTCTGGTGTCTATAGCTGGTCCCTGCAGCCTTTTTAATGTAAACACACACTGTGTGCAGCACTGGCGTTAGTTCATATGGGTGGGGCATTGTGATGTTACATGGGGGGGCAGCAAATTTTTATTTTGTCTAGGGCGGCAAAAATCCTTGCACCGGCTCTGATCCTGGGCAGGTGCACCAGTCTACTGGTGACCCACAGGAGGGGAGTGCACTGATTGCACTGCACTCTCCTCCTGCCCAGCCCCATCTTTACCGCAGTGCAAGTGCCCTCTGCCCCTAATTTACAGTGGCTCACACTCACAACAAGCAGTGCCTGGAGTCGTGAAGGAGCGGGTATGGCAAAGAGCTACTGATTAGCATAACATCAATATCCGTTATAAAACCAGGAAAAGGTGGGCATGGATGGTGAACTGATTTGGTGGTGCAATGGGCCACTTGACTGGTTTTGCCCTCCAGGCCTAAGGCTGCCAGCCCTCCCCTGATTACTGGGAGTTGTATGCCCAGGATTAGCAGGTGAACATGGTTCTGAGCTCCTGTAGAGATCCAGCTGTAGACCGACCATTATCCATTTGACAGCTTGTACACAGGATGAGGATTATGGGGATTATGATAACATAAAAAAACAACAATCGGAATGTCTTTAGCCATGCCCCATACGCAGATTAACATAGGGGCTAATGGAGCTGAAACGCCAGGCCCATGCCCATGCAATAGGCCCGTTTTTTTATTATGTATATTTTTTACTACTCTTGCTTTGTGCAGAGGGAATTACATATGGGACCTTAGGAGGGATGTAGAGTAACAAAACTTGTGTGGACTGGCTGACTATAAACTAGTTAAGGTAAAGACGACTCTGCCCACTGTGAAAATGCTCTTGTTGCTTTGGGCTCTCTAACAGTCTGGCATGTCACCTTTTTTTCCACACTCACTACATCAATACTTTATCTGTCCCAGACTGCATACCAGGACCAGGAGACTCTGCCTGCTAAGAAGAATAGAAGGAGAGGAGTGAACAAGTAAGTGCTGGGGGATATCAGAAGACCTCTTCCCAGAACACACAGAACAAGTATATCATTAGATGTGTTTGCGCTGAGCTCAGGGTGCTGAAACACTGTCTGCATAGTCCACACTTAGTTGGCAGTCCTGCGTGATTAACATCCTGCCATGCATTCACGCCAAGCCGACTATCCAATTCTTTGGGCAGAACCGCCCACTTTCAGGGTGAATCCACCCCTTTGGGTGGTGCCAGTGACATGTTTTACATCACTGGCCCACCTCCTTTTTCAACGCCCACCGACGTGCTGTCAATATTGGGGGATATGGGTTTGGCTGGAGAGACGAAAGCGAGAGATTAGCTTAGGGTATCTTCTTATAAATGCATCCTGCGAGTTTCCTCCATCACCACCTCCACTAGATACACGCCGCTTGGGAGGTATGGCCATTTTAAGTGTTTTCTGGTGATTAGATTCTTAAGCCCATCATCATTGTCGGAACCAGGTAAAATAGGCCCTGCCTATACATCGCAAAAATGTCAAACTGGGGCTTGTGGAGAACGGTCAAGGTATTTTAAAATTTTAGACCAATAAAGCCAAACGTTCTACAACCCCCAACTTTGCTATTTGTTTTCCAGGAGGCGTAATACAGTGTAGCCCAGTCCTGTTACTATGAATTGGGCTAGATTGACACCCTGATCTGTGTCACAGTGTGTTCCAGCCTTATGTGTGTTACTAGAAAACCGACAGATTTATAGGTCTGCAGAGAGAGCGTTTCTCGCTGAAGCAAGGCTATTAGATGGTATCGTACTGACAGTGATGAGTAATTTGTACTCATCCTACAAAGAGAAGTCAGTTCAGCATGTGACGCTGCATTCCCCTGGTTTATAAAGAAAAGGGCCCAGTTTAAATGGGCATTGCACAGGACAGAGGTGTATGGCAACTGTGGGCATTTCTTTTTATAAATGAAGACAGAAATTACTTGGCATCACATTTGTTTTGGTGATGTCAGGGTGTCAGACAATCAAGAACCGAGCCAAGGAGTCACATTAATATTTTACATTTGTGACCGGCTGCATTTCAGTGACAAGAAAAGGAGATATGGCACTCGGCAAGAAGAATATTATATATAATACTAACAGTCCTGCACTCCTGCTTACTATTGTATTTTCACCTGGTGCTTGATAGCACAATCTTGTATAAAGCCGAAGTAGGGTTATCAGCACTCCAGGGTTTTCCAAAATGTATTTTATTGAAAGTGAGTCAACATAGGTCGACGTAGTTAATACAATGTTAAACAAAAATCTGCGCACCAGTCAAGCCATAAGACTTGCTTTTCCCACAGAAATCACAAATCCGCAGTGATGTTACTACCGCAAAGGATTCTGGGTGGACATATGCAAATTAGTTAACAAAGAATCAAATTTTTGCAGATTTTATGTTAAACATTGTATTAACTATCCACACACTTCAGGTGGAAGGAGTCTTCAAATCAAAAAATTTTTCCCCACCATAACCTTTTTTGTTATACAGGTATATTCTCTAACATGCGCTGGCTACTGTATGCCTCTAAAGGGCCACTCCAGACTTTAAAACAAGTAGTTTGTTGCAAATAATCCAGAAGTAACAAGTTTGAGGGATTTTGTTCATTGTTTTTTGTTTTTTTTTATGCATTATATTTATAATGCATAAAATTAAAAAAAAATATGGAAATGACTCGTGCCATTAGTAATGTTTATTCATGATCTGTATTTATCTTCACAATTTGAAAGCATTATAAACTGGGAGACAGTATAAAACGAATACAAAGCAATAGATGTGAGAAAATGGGTTGGCGCCAGTTCTGGAAATGAATTAGAACTGCCACTTTGTACTTGCTGCTGATGTTCCTTAGAAACCCCAGTCGGACCGCCCACCCCAATATCTGTCTTCTATACCTGTCTATATAAAAACTGTGACCAATGCATTGACTTCAGTTCATTAATGCTGAGATTTCTAATGAGGATCAGATTACAGCGCTTAAATGACCAAAAAAAAGGACAAAACTTGTTTAACTCTCTGCAAATTATTTAAAGGGACACTCCACTACCCAAATACAAAATCAATTAAAAAAAATCAAGCAAAAAAAAAAAACCACTGTTTAGTAGATATATCACAAATGAAAACTTACATGTATTTTATTATGTGTTTTGTCATTTGGAGTTATATCTAAACAGTTTGCAAAAGCTGCAGTTCTCTTGTCTGCAGCTCTTACAAACCCTCCCCTTCTAATCCCGCCCAGACTTTCCAAGGCTGTCCAATCACAGACTTTCCAATGCAGCTCAATGAGAAGTCTTTGCAAGACAGGTGCTCTGGGCAACTGTTGCCTCTTCAGTTTAGTTCCACTAAGCTAACCAAGCCAGGAAGTAACATGACCAGTTGTGGGGTGTAACTAGGTTAATATAGAAATTTCTATTGGAATCTGCGCTTTTTGCAAAATGAAAAAAAGAGGACATGCTTTTCACACTAAAAGCTTTTCAGCAAGCTAAAGTTTTTTTTAGGGGTCTGGAGTGTCCCTTTAAGGCTTGTGAACGTTTACAGTTCCAGACGTGAATTGTGAAGCTGCAATCTATCCTCATCTTCTGTATGAACGGACGCATAAACTAGAACACACAGTATATGTGAATAAAACAGGATTATGGAAGAACGTAGCGGTACCTTTTCCTCACGTGTTACTCCTCCTCCTTCGCCCATGCTGCTGTCACGCGGCTGCATCTCTAACACGGTACGGAATAGATTCTCGGATGTCTGGGTAAGAAATCCGATCTCCGCGTTGGGGTGCAGTCCATATAAGTAAGGGGATTCCGCTGGCAAAACGTCATCAATGTACTATGGGGGGGAGGGAAGAGAAACAGTTAAAGACACAGTACGTCCAGCTTCCTAAAACCATATTGTCATTTGTATAAAGATCAACTGAGGATGGAAAAAGTTCTAATAGCGGAAATTTCACCATGGAAACCAATTAAATGTTTTTGCGGATTGCTTCACTTTATGTGCATTGTCCCCGTTAAATCGTTAGCATTTTGTGTTTGAGGAATATTCAGATTTCTACATTGTTCTCGTTTTATTCTTATTTATTGGATACTCTAGAGAAACTAATCAGGTTTAGCACTCCCAATAAACATATTGTCTTTTTCTGAAATACCAGGCAATACGGGCGAGCTTATGTCAAATTCTGCATTTGCCAAATTTAAACTAATCTGTTTGAAGCCATTGAACAGCTTGTCCTAGCTTTAAATGATCATCCCTGCCACCTTACCAAATGCTCATGTAAATGGGGCAAGCAGTATATTAGGTCACCCCATTCATTTATTAATTTCCCCTTTTATAGAAAAGGTTAATGCCTGGCAGCTTCTAAAGTAGCAAGATGAAATTCGATGAGCTCGGAACAATGGAAATATTACACAGCGTTTACATTGAAAGGCACAAGATGGCCCATAGAGTTTTTGCAGAGGTAAAACCATTTCTAACTAATTAATTACTCATTTGTGTGATAGTTTGCGATATACATTCCGAAACATAGTCTAACATTTGGAACATGACAGGACCTTTTAACACTGAAGTCCACAGGATCCAAACGCCCTCAAGGGTCTGTCAAAATATGCATAATTATCACGGTGTTGTGCATAATGAATGCTAAGATAGGTTTGATGGAAAATTAAAGTGAGTGTCATTTTGCAAACAATGTCTGGGGGACATATCATGGCAGATTTTTGTGATGGGCATAATGTACTTGCAGAGAAAGACTCCTGTAAAGACTGACACTAAGAGGACATGTCACACATTGTGCCCTGTATGACATTTAAAAATGTTTGAGTGTACTTCTTTTAGTACCTGGTGATACCCATTGTAATCCATATTTCCTGGTAGAGGAAATCCAGGGGCCAGAAACAATTCCCCTTCCAACATTTCTGGTTTGATAAACTCCCCCAGGTACGTCCTGCACAGTCTTCTGTCCCAGTCGTCAGTGATGTGACCACCATACATAATCTCACCAAATAGATAGCGTAGGTCATCATATGGAACCTGCGGGCACGGAGGACACAGCATAGTTATCAGATACAAAACAGAACATCCTTGGATTAGAAAGACAGCTGTGCACAGACATTACAATTACATCTTCCCCGTAATCAGGACATTTAATGGGTATCCAGGGGCAGCTCAGTGGCACATGTCTTGGCTTCTCAATTTGAACCGTCTAATCCGTGTCCAAGACATAGAAAGCAGGAGTTGGCAGGCTTCAGACAGTACAAATGATGAGGAGATTTGGCAGGCTTTCAAAAAGAATTGGTCACACAGGAATGACGTTCAACGCCCCAGCATCAGTGTACAGTCACCACCAGCAATAGGCAACAAGCAACAAACAAGATTCTACTACTGACTCACTGTGTTGGTGAATTACCCATAATGCATTGTAGAGGAAGCATTAAGGGTAATTTTTTTAAAAATCAGGATTAAAAATAAATGCTTCATGTAATATAGCCTGTTCTGCATGTTTTCGTAATAAATGCATATCCCATCATCCTTTGGCTTACACATGCTCTGTGGGGTGGGCCATCTTTAGTAATCTTAAGTCAGAAATAGCAATTATCTGCTAAAATCATGCATTATTTAAGGGCTTGAAACCATCCCACAGTGAATGTGTGAGATTCCCAAAGCATGTTTGTCATGCCAGGATTCATGGATGCATACTACCTGTTAATTACTTGCACGGTTTGTTGTTGGATAAAATGCACCTCTGACCAAACTGTGTTTAAAGATGGCTGCCAGAGTAGAGCGAGGGTAAGCAAAGGAAATACACCAAAAAGAGATTTTAACTTGGATAAATGCTAGACTATAATACATATCTTCATACAATCTTATTGTAAATACCAATAAAAAAAAAAAATGAAGACCGTTTTCCTTTAGTATCACATCTCTTTTGCAAACACAGTAGGCACTTTTTCTAAACATTCTATATTTTCAAAAAAGATATGAACTGGGCTCAGTGGAAATATCAAGTAACATGAATCTTGAGTGAGTCCTGATAAAATACAAATGTTCCAGCTGATCGGACCTAAACCTCCTATATAGTGAGGCAGGTAGTATCCACCAGCTGCAAATGGGTTAATATAGTAAAGATCTTATGTATATCTAAGAATCAATACCACAAATACAAAATGTCTAACATACCCCTTTAAAAGAGGGTATGCATAATATAAAATGCAAAAAAATGCAAATGTAAAAAATAGAAGTCCAAAGTTAGTCAAATATATGCACAGCAGACATGTAGCTAATTAATACTTTATTGTCTGAACAGCACACTAACATATATAGAGAGACTAACAGTGATAAAATGGTTAAAATGTAAAACAGTCCCACATAAGAGAGGTAGATATTTGGATATTTTACCGGGTCACAGTAGACTGAGGGTCCAAAAAAGATAGATAGACGTTACTTTCTCTCGCCGGCCGGACAGAGAAAGAGGAGGACTGCCTCGTGCTAGGCTGACACCGGGTATTCTCCGCGTGCGTTTCACTGCGGCTATGCGTTCCAAGTCTCTCTCTCAGGAACTGATGATCGTCGGATGCCTTCCTTACGCGTTTCGTGATTTCAAATCACTTCATCCTCTGATGAAGTGATTTGAAATCACGAAACGCGTAAGGAAGGCATCCGACGATCATCAGTTCCTGAGAGAGAGACTTGGAACGCATAGCCGCAGTGAAACGCACGCGGAGAATACCCGGTGTCAGCCTAGCACGAGGCAGTCCTCCTCTTTCTCTGTCCGGCCGGCGAGAGAAAGTAACGTCTATCTATCTTTTTTGGACCCTCAGTCTACTGTGACCCGGTAAAATATCCAAATATCTACCTCTCTTATGTGGGACTATTTTACATTTTAACCATTTTATCACTGTTAGTCTCTCTATATATGTTAGTGTGCTGTTCAGACAATAAAGTATTAATTAGCTACATGTCTGCTGTGCATATATTTGACTAACTTTGGACTTCTATTTTTTACATTTGCATTTTTTTGCATTTTATATTATGCATACCCTCTTTTAAAGGGGTATGTTAGACATTTTGTATTTGTGGTATTGATTCTTAGATATACATAAGATCTTTACTATATTAACCCATTTGCAGCTGGTGGATACTACCTGCCTCACTATATAGGAGGTTTAGGTCCGATCAGCTGGAACATTTGTATTTTATCAGGACTCACTCAAGATTCATGTTACTTGATATTTCCACTGAGCCCAGTTCATATCTTTTTTGATTAATTTCAAATCAGTACCCTCCATATATACCCTTTTCTGTAACCTTTGGTGGTGGTTACTAATTGTACTAGTGGCACAGTGGTTTTTATCGGCTACTCTTATCCCAAGATTTTACTATATGAGGATTTCTTCCTAAATATAGTTATCTATCTATTCTATATTTTCAGTTTTGTGCAATGATAACTAAGACTTATCATTCTACTTGGAGTGGAAGACATGCTTAATAGGGGGATAAGTATTTGAAACAGTTCCTTAGTTTTAGATTGGAAAGACTTCCAATGTTTTTTTTTTTTTTTTAATCAGCCCCTAAACGCATATCACCGCTGGAAGCCATGTCTCCCTATTGCTGAATAAATTTAAGGAGCTGAAGGCATGAAATTATATGTTCCATCAAAAAATATAATTATTAATTATCATTGAATTTATTTAGAAAGTGTTAACACAATTCGCTCTGCTGTACAGTGTCAAAAAGGAAAAGAAATGTATCAGAAACCATCAAGACTCAAGTTGGATCTGTTCTGTTAACGTAATATTTTAGTTGTTTTTTGCAGCATTTCATTTGGCAAAAGTCCCAGATATAGTTATGATATTGCAAAATGTCAACCATATGCTTTAATGCATTACACTTCCTAATTTTTATAGCACCCGCTACGTAGCACTCAATTTAATTAGTCTGTTTAACATAGGATATCACATCCTGATATGTGTACATGGGTCACTAGTCTCATTTTTAGTCAAATATTAACCCCCAAGTTGTTTTTGGATTAAAAAAATAAAAAAGCAAACAAACGTAAACCTTAATTTGAAACCTGACGTGCGGCTTGCACCTAAAGTAGAACACTCTTTTTGTGTAGGTGAACCTTTTAAACTGCACATCCACCCCACCGCCCCGTCTACTTACAGATCTTTATTTGACCATCTTGTAGAAAAATTAAAACATATTAATAAAATGTTAGTGATTGCTTAGCAACCTACTTCTTTCAATCATTTTGGGTAAGAAAATGTAATCATACTTCAATTAACCTCTTAACTAAACAACTTCTGGAATAAAAGGGAATCATGACGGAATTATTTCCGTCATGTCCTTAAGGGGTTAAATATACATTATAGTATTTATAGTAGATACAGAACAGAAACATGCATATGAACATGTAAAATATACTGTTTATTTTACAGCGTCACTATCACCATCTGAGGACTTTGCAGAATTTGGGGGCAGATAAAGGTGAGTTCTACTTTACTGAACCTGTCCCTCGCATGCGCAACCATGTTCTTCCAGTGGGTCATCCTCTGCTCCTGGTGCTTAATGGCCGAGAGCCGCAGTCAGTGCTGTAGTCTCGTGTACATTGAGGTTTATGGAGGATCCCAAGAGACCGCGGGCTTCTCAACGGACAGGCCGAATGTCCCGCAGCTATCACTGGTGAGCACCGGGGGGATTGAAACGTCTAGATAGGTGGTAGCTCTGCCCAGTGTCTTTAAGTGTCAGGCAGAAGAACTATATCGAGACAAAGTAGTCCTTATTCCAACACAGTGAAAATTGGTATTTCATAAAGATTCTATACTAATTTTTCGTGGGGCGGAGGAGGGTGACAGTGCTGTTTTAAGTTATCTGCTGCAATTTATTTTTCTGGAGAGTTACAGATGTATGCTAAACTTCTTAAGGGGCAATGAGGGCTGATTCCTTTTTAACAGTCTGTAGAGCTGTTCAGATGCTAATTATGTAGAACATAAAACAGGGCCACTAAGGCCCAGATTGTCATAGACCATCGCAGCACCTCAGAGTTTAATCATCTCCAATCTAACATAAGACGATAGTCAGCATTACAGAAACCACACTGTAAGTCTAAAATCAAAGCTTTGCCTTTCCTAGCATGTAGCGAACATTCCAGTGATTAGTTTGATCCGTTGCCTGGTGTCCAAGCTCATTCTATGTCAGCCCAAATGCTCCTTTCATGAGAGCAGAGACAGCAATTAGCAGTCTAGCTGAGATTTAATAAAGCGTAATCAAGGGTACTGGCCGAGTGAGATGATGTGCAATAAGGGCACCAGGGGCAGCGCTGTCATGAATATGCGGTGACAAACGTCCATGAAACCGGATGTCACCATCCAGCTTGTTTCATTATGAGGGACAGCTATGAATAATTTCCCAGGTACAGGAGAAGTGTTCGTCCTTTAGGTGAGAATGGACACAGGAGGAAAACCGGATTTTGTCATCCTAATTTAACTGATGTCATTCTGTCTGACATGTCTTCTCCACACAATGCAGAGTTGGCCAGGTCCCTCGACCTTTTATCACAACATATTAATGCTTCTGCTGTCAGGGAGTCTATCGTAATGTGGATTTAATTTCATTTGGCAGTTTAAATATAAGCCGTACGTAGGTTGGAAAGTCCTCTTGACCACCACTTACTGACCAAAAAATTTCAAAAAGCCATCAGAATTTTGTGAAAGTTGTTTTAACAGAGCTTTGTGTTTCTCTATTAAGTCCAAATCTAAATTTGAGACTGAGCTACCATTTGCTTCTTTAAACAAATTGAGAATTTGATATCTGTATAATGCCATCAATGTTCCAAGCAAATGTTTCTGTAGTTTCGGTAGGTAACTGTGGACCTTAACGAACCCTAAGAATCCCAGTTCTCCGTGACTTACCTTGGCGTTGGCCTCTAGATAGTTATAGAGTACATTGACAGATATGGTGAGATCTCCTGTATTAAAGGGGTACGAGCGATTCCAGCCTTGGGGTCCAAATTTCCTTCTCTCTGCCACCACGGCATGGAAATAGCACAGGGCAAAGAGGATGCTTTTGAACTCTGTTTCACGGGCGCACATCTCCAGTGTGTCCTGAGGGGAGATATTAAAAGTAAGACACAGAATATATATTCAAAGAGTTCAGCATGGCCTATAGCACAAGTCAACACACCGAGAATTCGCATCCTGCATTATTAATTAGTGGAAAATACAATCTTTGTGAATGACGAATTTAACTACATTACAAAGTAGCAAGGGATTTGTTCAAAATAATTTACACCTTTTTTAACTTTTTCAAATTTTGGCCAAAGTTACAAGGATAACAATGGACATTTAACACACCTGCAAGGGACAAACTTTTCATGTTGCCCTACATACACTGTATAAAAGCATTCCTGCACTTGATTGTAACCAATTTCAACATCACTGAGAATTCTTGTAGGACTTACCCACCTACCTGTCAACCATTGCAGACTTCTAAATTCTTCTTCTTTTTATTTTTTATTTTTTAAAGATTTTTAAATATGTGGAAAAACAACCTTTTGGCTGCTTGTTTAACTTCAACCTTTCCACTGAAGATGCCCATGTCTTGTTTTTGCACAATGACCGTGTCTTAGAGGGGATCACATTCTGAAAGCTAAATTCACAGTATGCCCCTGGGTTAATCTCTGGCATTAACATGGGTTGAAAGGTTCTCCGGTTTTAATATAATAGGGACTCAGAAAGGCTGGCTAAACCTCATGAAAAATTTCCACAAAGCCCTTCAGTGCCAAAGTTAGGCATCATTGCTTTGTTGTATACCATTGAGGTGCTGCAGAGTACAAATGGTTAATTGCTATCACATTAAAGCGGTGAGGCTTGTCTGGCTCCCTGTACGGTTTGGCAGCAGAGTCTTCATGATAAATGGCTTTAGTTATGAACAGAATGGGTTTGCTCAGTGCCTTCATTACCCAATCCAAACCTCAGCGCTCTTATCCTGATAAGCGTATGGAAAGGCTTATCAATAATTAAGTCACATATAGAGGAGTCTGGCCAGGCGAGGAGTGAAAGCAACAGGAACGCTGCCAACCTTGATACTCGTGATGTTTGCAAACAATAATTCACATCATCCTGTGAAGAATGCCTAAGCATCAAAAGATGTGGTTCACAGACCTCTCCATGGTTAGATATAATTTATGTCTGTTGTATGTATTGTCTTTCAAAATACATACCATCTACACACCCCAGCCTCCATGCTGGGGTGCATAGATTAACCATGATGTGCAATACAGGAAAATAAAATACATCACCTCTTCCATTACATATATGTTATGCTATGCAAGATCGCAAGGCAATATTTATTCTGTGTGACGTGCAGAATTTCTCAACGTTTAAAAGTCTTCAGAGCAGAGTTGCTTAAAGGGGAACTGCCATGGATAATGCATTTTATACATTTTGCAAAGTTATAATGTCCAGAGCCGCTCGGCATAAAATATAAGGTTTTTATTCCTTCCTCTTGGCCTTCCTGATGACCTCAGGGCGCGCAGGTCAGTGCCCTCCACTAAGCAGTGCATATTAGATTTCTGCCAGTGTACCATACACACAAAAACACAAATATCCTATCCTAGGGGCCAAGACTAAACAGTTTTACAAAGTAGTCTATGGAAAGAGGTTGAAATATGTTGCAACAAAAATCTAAAGTTATTTTTTTTCATGCTAGTTCCCCCTTTCAACTATATCCTGAAGAACCAAGAGTCCATGATTTTTGGAAACCTTTAAAAATGCAGATTGTTGATGGACCTTAAAAGGGATGCCACTCTGTTCCAGGAACATCTGAGTCTTGAGCCTAAAATAAAATGTGTTGACTCCTACCCTAACAGAGAGGTGGCGCATGTTATGATATGTCATGAAATTCACTTGAAATTAATTTTGAATTCTCCTTTTAGTGAATAACCCTGTAATTGTTCAGACTGAAGAAATATTAGTAAAGTTAGGATCACTAGAGACCAGGTGGTGAATACGGCAATCGCCTGGTTGTCTAAATGAGCACTTTGGTAAGAAGAAGTCCATGACAGCTTACCTGATTAAAGTTGTCCAATGCTTTGTGAAGGTTGGCATGCATGCCGGTTGGAGGCTCATTGGTGATTTTAATGGAATTCTCCAAGATGCCTTGGGGAATGATGTGCCCTTCAGGGGAACCTGCGGGCTCAGCACTGATGAAGACACGGAATTCCTTATGACTTCCTTCACTGTGATGTTCTAACTTTTTCTCCAAGTTTCCAAGCCACTTGGCCACCAGATGTATGTTCTAGCAAAGAAAAAAAAACAAAAAAAAACAGTGATCAAAGTAGGATAAAATGTATTAAGCTGGTTTATTTGCCAAACAGGGAATTGTGGAGAACAGACATGAATTGCAAATTGTTGATCAAAATACCCAACCGAGAAAAGTATCAGTGATGGAAAGTGTTTCCAATTCTGATGTTTTGGCCTAGAATTTGATATGCCTTTGTCAATTATCCACAATTTGTTGCTGTTTAATAAGTCCACAAAAATACATAGTGAACATTAAAGAGAAACAGCAGAATAAGGGCCTGATAGTATATGGCTTTAGTTAAATATAAATGCAGAAATGTGACTCTAGAACAATGTATGTGCAATATATAGACACCTCCATATTATAAATATAAAAATAGTGTAATAAAATGTTGAGACTAAGAGACTGTTCCTGTGTTAGAAACAGTAATAAAATAAATTATGTAGGTACGTTTGTGACCTTTTCTAAATAACTCTGAAAGATGACAGGAGGGGAACATGCGATGTGATTGCATGTTCGCTTGATTAAGGAAAAGCTGTGCTTTGGATCGCTTATGTTATTACATTTACAGCCTGATTCTAACGCAGTCAAGCAACAATTGGTGAAAAGGAATGGATGCAAGAATTCAATTATCTTTATTTTCAACTATACTAAAGTGGTATTTTAGCTAATAGATGGAGTCGGCGGTTAAATTGACAATATCATTCATGAACTCCTTGACCAAAACTCTGGAACGACCTTAAAGTCTATTTTAGATATTCAGTAAATATCTTATATATAAGGATGCTGTATAATGTTTAAAGTTATGTATGCTTTGTATGATGAATGTAAGAACATAAACACGTAGAGTTTTGTGCACTTAAAAATACATGCATAGAGCCAACGGCTGTGAATGAAAAAGGTTTGCTAATTAGAAGGCCCATGTGACAAACATTCATTATACATACAAAAATAAATACGAGATCTCCCAGAATCAGGATCTCGGTGGACCATAAATGCAGTTTCAATTGCCTCCCCTCCCCATCCCAAAAACAAAAATAAAAAACAACTAAGGCTTATGTATATATTGTGGAATAAATAAATTAACATAACTTATAAGGACACAACAACAGCACATGCAAAGTACCTCAAAATAGATTTTACAAAATAGTTTACTATAGCTTTTTTTTTTTTTTTTTACAATAAATTGTATAAAAAATAATTTCATGTTCGTGTTCCATTAAACATCGAGGTAACATCATTAAGTAAAACCTGCCAATTATTTCTTATATCTAACGTAATTCTTAGGGAGATAAACTGCTTATCCATTGATTTTTTTATATCAAGATAATTTTTTTCCCCCAAGTGTTTATGAACCAATATTTTCTTGAATATTAAAATATTTTCCCAGATATTATCTCGGTTAAGGGAAAGGAATTTATTATCAGGACACGTTACGGACATTTAGGAGTTATGCAACTAGGAAGACGTGTTAAACAGAATCAAATACCTGGAGGATGACCCAATGGCCTTCTTTGGCGGCCAGATCTAGAGCTTGCTCGGCTACGATCTCTTGACCTTGACCCAACGAAACATTGTGAAGATTCTGATTGTCAAAAGTGTATCCGAGTTTCCTGCCTGAGAAACATTGCACAAGTAAAAATTAGAGGGAACGTGAAAATGAAGTCCAAATCTTAAGTCTAGCCTAACCTCATACTCTGCTTTTGTCCTAATCAGTGTTTCTTATAGGCACGTCTTGTAGGCAGTTCAGCTCTAGAGCAGTTGGGAACTTCATAAAAAACACACTCTGCAGCACACATCCGGCAAAAGAGATTAGCATTCATTTCACAACTGAATAGCTCTCAAAAAATGTGCATAAAACAAACATCACTTCTCTGAATCACTGACATGCCATTGTCTCACAGATAAAAATCACATTCTATGCAATGTATCATAGATCAAATTCTGTATTATTTATTATCAATGTATGCAAGGACACTTTGGGTAGGAATGTTAGAATAAAAGGCATTAGGTTTTCTCTTACAATAGGGCACTGAAAATTCTGCCCCACTCCAAATTAAATGGTAATAAGTTACATTATAACACTTTTTAACAGAATCAAGCTCATATCTAAATCTGGGTTTCCAATTAATTTTTTTAACAAGGTTTTTTTTTTCTTTTTAATGATCATCACAATAACAATATTCTAGAGTTAACACAAGCACAGAAGGAACTAATGTGATAAGGACTGTATGGGCACCTCTATAAAGTCCACTTAAACAGGATTGTCTTTCAGCTATGTGTGGAATGTACTTTAAACTTCATAAACTGTTGGAGTCATACAAATAATAATTGGATTAAAGCCAGTACCTTGTTTCTCTACATCCTTCAGAGGATCCACTCCAGGAGACAATATGAAAAACATGGGAGTAGCAGGGCCCGACTCTTCAAATGACGTTGCAAAATCCAGGGAACGACCCACAACGTATTTACTGCCTAGTTTTTCCTCCACAAAATCTCTGAAAAGTAAATACCGTACAGTCAGGAGTTTTACACGCAATAAGGACAAGGTGTAATCCACCACAAAATTAGTCATTACTTGTTTTAAGCTTCCTTACCACTTACATTTTTTTTTTATAATTTTACATTAAATTTTTCATTATAACTGGTTTCTGAAAAGGCACAGACAGGCACTTCATGTAAATTAGCGTGCCCTTCCCAGGATCCTATAGTACAACTGTTTGTGCCATTTCTTTGCTTTTACAATCTTCCCTTTATTGATTATCTTTTGATGTAAGATTGTGAGCCTGACTTTGACAACAGGTGGACTTTTTACAAACTGAGTGGCTTTAAGAGGTCCAGGGCTTAGGTGTTCCTTAGAGCCCAGATTGGGGTTAGTTTGGCCATTGGCCTTGCTGGTTATCTGTAATATACCTTCATAAAACAAAACTCAAACGATTAAGGATCCTAAATGTTCACATCTCTGAACCCAGAAGACACATGTATCGAGATCAGTAGTTGTCAAACCTCTGTTTTTAATGACCATGAAAGTTCCTACACCTTTAGCCATTTGACCGAAGACAATGTGCATGCATTGCTCTTATTATGTACAGTGTGTGATCTCATTGTAGCTCCATGCACCTCTAGCAGAGAAAGGGGGTTACCTTATTTTCTTTTGTTCAAATTACTCAGGTGCTAAACAGTGGCTTTTCTGAGAATTAGGCCAGAAGAAGAGAATTATTAAATAGCACAGAAGCGCTCCCGTGCTGGGTAGGCCTCTATGGAGATGGAAGAAGCCAATTAGGAAGATTTCATTACAGAGTAACCTTCCTATCTTTATAATTATAACCTTCTAAGTAATACATTGTGCACTTTGAAAAGAATTTCAGCAACAAGGCCTTGTATTTCTCTGAACAGCATCGCAAACCACAATATGTCAGGGCTGAAATGTACCATGGGGTTTCTTGTAAAGGAGAGTTTTGGCTTCATTATATATTATAATAATTGAGGGATACATCTTTAAAATACTGCTTACCGAACAGCGTATGTCATACGGTCGGGTCTGATCGCTCTCATCATACACAACCTCTGTAGGGCAGTTTTGTTTTTCCACTCCTGGGGGAGTTTCTCTTTTTCGGGACATTCCGATTCCACAAACTTTTTCCAGCGTTTCGCAGACCCTTCAATGTCTCGATCCAGATTCCGAAATTCATCCATGGCTGACAGAGCCTTTGGGTAAAAAAAAAAGATAAAAAGAAAAAATGCATAACTAAATATAGCAGAATCTAACAGAAAGGGGTGAGTGTTTTACAAATAGGTAATCAAATACAAATCACACAATCAGAAAGGATGCCCTTAATTAACATTAAACAACATACCACAGTTTATGTAAACATGCGTTAATGAATACAGCTGCAATCAGTGAAGATTTACTCCGATATTAGCCTATGAATGGTAATGGTTTATGTTAAAAAATATATACATTAATCTTCTTTATAAAAACATGGATTGAAGTGTTGTATGAAAGATATCTCAGGGATGTCAACAAAACCCATTCTATACAAGTCTTTATTCCCACTGAGTCTTTTTAACACTGACAACGTAGTGACCCAGCTGATCCCGGATTGTTGCAGAATTCACGTTTAGGAAGTCCCCTATAAAACATTGCTGTAACTTTTAGCCCAGTTTTAGATATTCTTTTTTAAAATAAATTTTAAGTTCCTAAATTTTAAGGGGAAGAAGGATCTCTATCAATGTCTCCTCCAGTTATGTTTGAGGAGAATTAATTAAAAACTTTGCTTGCTAGATACACACAAAAACACCTTCCTCAATGGTTCTCAAAGGGTTACCATCTTAAAACTGCAACCCTATGAAAAAAAACCTGAACTGTCACTATCTAGATGTGTTTTTGTTAATTGTGGTGTGCATGCTTACATTGGAGACATACCGGGTTACGAATTTAAAGGGAATTTTAAATTTAAAGGGATACTATAGTGTTGGCATACAAAGCTGTATACCTAACTATAGCTCCCTCTACCACCCCCCCCAGCCAAAAAAAGGGTTAAAAACCTTTTAGCTACTCACACGATTCCAGCGCATATATCCCTCGGCGCTGGGTTGGCGCTCTGCTTCCCTAGACAGCATCCGATGGGGCGCTAATGCGTGGTGAGCACCTCAAGCGCGTTAGGCCCTCCCCACAGGAAAGCATTGCTGTGAAGCTTTAGTATGGAAATTTATCAGACGCTTGATGTCCTCATGCAGAGAGTGAAGACGTCCAGCATCAGTTAGGCAACCAAAAGTCGCCTGGCTTGCAGGAAGCACCTCTAATGGCTGTCTGATAGACAGCCACTAGGGGCTGTTTTAGTGCTACAATGTTAACATTATTACGCAGAGTTTAGCCCAGATACAGTCTTATTTCCTTTGTTACATTACTTACAGGGGAAGTGTATTCTAACTTAAACTTGTTTTCCATAGATAATGTGGAAAAATCAAATACTAGAATAAAGAGGATACATTTAACATTCTGTCAGGAGGCACATTTAAGTAAAATCTTACAACTCACTTCCAGCATCGTAATATTTCTCATGGTTCCATACAAATGGAGGTAAAGTTGGTCCCATTAACACAATATTCAAAATTATCCGAAATTGATTAAATGTATTGGACAGTTTTATATTTTTGTCTGTCTTTTGACCTTTGTTGACTCTTGTTCCTTGGCCTTTACAAATTATACAATTTTAATGCTCTGCTAAAAAAAAATAATGATTTTTATTTTTTTTATTTTTTTTTAAAGGCGTACATTTAATTTGTGTTCAAGCTTTCTATGTAACTGGAAGGAGTTAAAACCCTATGGTTTTCAATGAATTATTTTTACCTAAATCAGACACCAAATTGCATCGTTCAGTAGCAGCGACTCTGCAAACGCTGACAATATTATACTCTGCTTTAAGAGGACACTTTGGACCTAGAGGGGACGGGTACATTTCAAAAGCCTGTTCCATAAAGCTTTCTGCAGTCTGCAGATGGCTTACTGAAACCTTCTCGTTTTCTTAATGATTTCAGAACGGACATAGACGGGATAAAATGGATGCTCTTTTATTGGCATTTCCTGCCAGAGGCAATTGTACAAAAGAAAGGGAAAAAAAATACTTTTGGAGAAAAAAAAAAACAACTGATCTGTTAAATGTTTCTGCAGCTGGAAGCAAATCCACAATGTGCTTAACGCATAATAAAACTTAGAGGACGTTCAGGAGACTGATCAAAAACAGAGAGACAGCAAATCTATTACCTTTTAGGCTACATACAACCAGCTCAGTATTTAGGTTACAAAAATCAGGAATAGGTAAAAAAAAGACTTTTCTCCTATGCCAATCTGATATAAATAGAATTTTCAATGAAAGTTTTTTTAATCAGCATAGCATGGATTACAAAGCAAAATATATATATATTTTCAAAGATATTGTAAGGGTCTTCTTGGTTCATTTGCTAATTATTTTGTTTAGCCCCTTAGTGACCAGACAATTTTTCAATTTTCTTACCGTTTGGGACCAGGGCTGTTTTTATATTTTTGTGTTTAGCTGTAATTTTCCTCTTACGCATTTACTGTACCCACACATATTATATACAGTTTTTCTCGCCATTAATGGTCATTCTAAAGACACCATTATTTTCATCATATCATATAATTTACTATAAAAACACTTTTTCTAACTTTGACCCCCAAAATCTGTTACCCATCTACAACCGCAAAGGAACCGCAACCCAGGGTATTCAATATGGGGTATGTCCAGTCTTTTTTAGTAGTTAGCATTTACATCATGTGTGTTAAAAATGCAAAAAACTATTATGAACACTAACTTTGGCCAGTGTTTGTGACTAAGTGGCTACTAAAAAAGACTGAAAATACCCCATTTGCAATACCTCGGGTTGTCTTATTTTGCAAATGGTATGCCATCATGGGGGTAATTCTCATTCCTGGGCTACCATACGCTCTCAAAGGCAACATAACCAATCTGGCAAAAACACTATAAAACCTGTACATGGGGGGTACTGTTATACTTGGGAGACTTCACTGAACACAAATATTAGTGTTTCAAAACAGTAAAACGTATCACAATAATGATATCATCTGTGAAAGTGCCGTTTGTGTGTGAAAAACGCAAAAAACCTCACTTTCACTGACAATATCATCGCTGTGATATGTTTTATTGTTTTGAAACACTAATATTTGTGTTCAGCAAAGTCTCCCGAGTAAAACACTAACCCCCATGTACAGGTTTTAGGGTGTCATAGAAAGTTAAAGGGTTAAATACAGTGCTAGCAAATTAAATTCTCTGGACTTTCGGCCTGGGTTGTCAGGCAAGTCCCTCAAATTGCAATCAATAAAATTACTTAATTATGTAAAAATATTACATAAATATGCACATAAATATAAAAATACACTTAGTATGACATTATATATATATATATATATATATATATATATTTATTTTCCTGCAGGCAGCACTATGGAAGCCTATTGCGGCCATGTGATGGCTCTTTCAGAGCCATCACATGGCCCGTGGGGGCCTAATTTGCAGAGGGGGGACTATCTGGGCTGTCAGGCAGTCCCCCCAGACCGGGAGCAACACTGATCGCCGGAACAACGGCGATCGGGTAAGTGCATAGGACGGCTCATATTTGCCGCGGATGTACTAGGTACATCCGCGGTCATTAAGGCCTGTTTTTTTTAGGACTTGCCTAGTACGTGTGCGGTCCTTAAGGAGTTAAAGGAACACTATAGGGCCAGGAACACAAGTGTGTATTCCTGGCCCTATAGTGTTAAAACCAAGATTTAGGTGGCTTGCCGCCCCCCCCCCCTTTGCCCCCTTAAAACTCACCTTATTTCTAGCACCACGCTGGTCCAGCAGCGTGACCCTGCCACCAATCCGTCTCTTTGGCGGACATCAGAATTGATGATCTCAACTAATGATTGGCTTAGATGGTCAAGGAGGCAGGGCCAAATGACGGCCTGGCCAATCAGCATCTTCTCATAGAGATTCATTGAATTAATGCATCTCTATGGGGAAAGTTCAATGTCTCAATGCAGACATGTGGAGGTGTCCCTAGGGAGCAATGTAAACACTGCTTTTTCAGTGTTTACAGCAAAAGGCCTGCAGGGACTGACTAACCTTACCAGTACAGCTACAATAAGCTGCAGTTGTTCTAGTGACTATAGTGTCCCTTTAATCAATCATCTTATCTGTTTGTTTAAATTGAGTATGTGATATAACTAGTGCAGGATTCGGGCAACTGTAAGTCTTTGTATCCAGTGACTGTGGATTATTTAGGTATGTGCCACGAACATTACTATTGTATTTATATGTAAACAGTTCCTTAAGGAAGACATCATGTACAAACAGTGACAATAGACAATATTCTGGTTTCATGATGTCTACATTTTGTAACAAAAGAGCAGATTTGGGGAAATAAAAGAAGCACTCTTGAGGTGGTTAAGATAATGTCCCGCTATATTGAGACTCAGACTACGATAAAAAAAAAAATAACTCTAGTTTAACACTAGGCTGTAGCATTTCTGAAATTTGGCTGCACATTTTTTTTAATGTATTATTTATTTGTTAACAGACAGTGATAGCTCAGTTACAATTGAACATAGGTATAAATGGCTGAGAGAGTCATGTGGTATGCAACACTATACTGTCATTTTGTAAAATTTCAAAAAAGGTTAAACAACCATAATAGTACGTAACAAGGTCAAGTGCTGCATATATTTTTTTTTTAAGTTTTCAGAAAAGTTAGACATGAATTTAAAGTTTCATACCATGTACACAGTATTTTTTGTGATATGATTACCTCTAGAGGTTCACCCACCCTATCTATTGTGCAGACCCAGATAAGGAAGGATTTAAATTTAAAATAGCTTCTTTGAGATGATATGTACATTCATAAAATATGTACATTCATAAAAACCAAGCCAAACATTCTAGATGCTGAAGTCCATGCGATTTAATATGAATAATGATTTCTTAATTTCCAAAACTCCTCAATAAGATTGTACAAAACATAGTAACAGAAATGGTGAAGGGGTTAATGCAAATCTTTGTGTTTATTTGGGCAGCTGAAAAATCAGATGGTAAATATAAGTAGGGTCAAATAAAAAGCAAGACTCTAATATCCCATGGATCATTCACGCAGGTGGTCTGACGTCAGCTGCGTCAAGGTACATCCACCTGTCAGGATAAGTGACCTGACTTCATATTTTTTCATGTTCACATTCGTCAACCTAAACCTCTCCATGACAGCTTCAAAGAGGACGAGAGTCTCTTATCAGCAGACAGAGGCCTCCAGACATGTCCTCTCGGTGAATGGAGCAGTCTGATGGACAGGCGGATATGCTGATTGTGATACTGCATGCTTAGCAAGAGGCTCACACATCGCACATCAGTATAAACTGAGCAGCCATGTCCTGTTCTAGGCTTGCAACTCGTTTCATGGTGGGATGTATCAGCGTTTTACTAATTTAACGGGCATTAGGACTACGACTGCTAGAATTACTCGTTAAACTTGCAATTATTAGAAATTGGGATTTTTAAGCCAAAATGCCCATGCTGGAGATTTAGCAGAGTTTGATGATTTCCTCCCCCCCCAATTTAGCCATTTTAGCATTGCAATTTTTTTAAATTCTCAACAATTCCTTTACTGAAAAAAAAGAAGTAATATAAGTCAATGTTTGAAAACGTCAAAATATCGGTTTAGGGAGTCAATATAATGTACAGGCAAAATGGCAATCTGTTTGCATTAAGCACTTCAACCAATACAGTCAATTACTGTAAAACGTCCCTGTTCTGTAGACATTTAACATTCTGTATTGCATTTTCGGGCAGTGAATGATTAGGCTTTCCCCAGTTGTATCCAATATAGAATAGTAAATGTTATTGAAGGGTTACATTTTGCGTGCACTGCCTTTGGGCATGTCTACTTCCAGGAAATGAACCATCAAACTGATCACTAGAAAAGTAATCTGTGTTATCGGTTATTATGTCCCATTTTAACTGCCCTTGTGAGCAGCTGGCAGGGACACGTATGATCTGACACTGGAGCAAGACAAGAAAAGTTACACAATTAAATACGGCATTCATATTATGTCATACCTTGATACCACCCCAGGACTGGTTGGAAAGAAAATCTACTGGGCTTGTAAGACCGGGTTGGGCCGGATATCGTAGGAGGAAATCTAACTCTATGATATTAATCTCTTTATTCATTAGAAGGATCTGAAACAAAAGAAACATAATGTGTAAAATTACCAGTTATGTTCAATAGTAAAGTGATCATTGCATGTTTATCTTTGTACTGATGATAGACGATCCCAACTGCTACCTCTCTACCGCTTGTCCTTTTAACTACCTGGCTTTGTTCTCATGGAGATCTTCCCTATTTAACTTAAACATTAATATTCCAAGTACTATTAGTACCTCTATATCCTCCCTGGAATCGTTTAAACAGAACTGAACACAATACTCTAGGTGAGATTTTGCCACTGATCTATAAAGTGCTATCACTACCTCTCTATGTCCTCCTGGGATCTGCTCTATAGAACTGAACACAATACTCTAGGTGAGATTTTGCCACTGATCTATAAAGTGCTATCACTACCTCTCTATGTCCTCCTGGGATCTGCTCTATAGAACTGAACACAATACTCTAGGTGAGACCTTACCAGGGATCTATAAAGTGCTATCACTACCTCTCTATATCCTCATGGGATCTGCTCTATAGAACTGAACCCAATCTCTAGGTGAGATATAACCAGGGATCTATAAAGTGCTATCACTACCTCTCTATATCCTCCCGGGATCTGCTCTATAGAACTGAACCCAATCTCTAGGTGAGATCTTACCAGAGATCTATAAAGTGCTATCACTACCTCTCTGTGTCCTCCTGGGATTTGCTCTATAGAACTGAACACAATACTCTAGGTGAGATCTTACAAGGGATCTATAAAGTGCTATCACTACCTCTCTGTGTCCTTCTGGCATCTGCTCTATAGAACTGAACACAATACTCTAGGTGAGATCTTACCAGGATCTATAAAGTGCTATCACTACCTCTCTATGTCCTCTTGGTAATTGTCTAAAGAGAACTAAAATTACAATTCTAGGTGTACTCTTATTAGCGATCTAGACAGAAATATTGTATTTTCTTTAGTTATTGATATTTGATATGAAATGTATTAGGCTACAGATGTTTTACCTGGAAAGCCAGCTGTGCTGTGTAAGTTAACTTGTCACATTCAAACAGACCCCTAGTTGTGTACTGGAACACTGAGAATGTGATGCTGTCAATCAGGTTAACCACGCGCTGTTTTAGGATCTCGTCAGATGGTGCCTTCTGTACCGCCTGCTGGAAAACCACACTGAACGCCTACAAGAGGAAACAGCCATTATTTTACAGAAGGAAAACAAGTCCCATTTTCCTGTTTGACTCTGGAACTCCAGTTACTGAATATAATAGTGTGCAATTCCAAATCAGGTCATGAACACTCAAATTGAGCAGAATCATCTGATCTCCAGTGGAAAGACAAATATTCTGTGTTCATGATAAAATTGGGAATAATATTAGGTCAAACGTTATTACAAACCAATGAAACGAGAATCACTGAAACAACGTTACTGTCTTTATTCTGATAACAGAATGAGAATATCAAATTCTGCCAAGTATAGTGACAAAATGTTTGTAGAATTGTGAACCGGCAGATGTATTCAGGAGCCAGCTGTGACATTCTTAGAGTTCTATGTAAAATACACCAATACTTGTGCATCAGCAGCAAGATTTTTAGAATATATGGGTCCTGGTATTCCAGAGTTTGTCAAGCATTAAGTTGGACCTAGACTCCTTTGGCATCCTGCATTAGTGTGGTCAAACATGCGCATATTTTGCCTCATCTCTTGCCAAACTATCAACGTATCTTCAAGACATTTTAGAATCACAGATAATCATAGCTAACATTCAGTTATTTTCCTAATTCTCAAGTGACCAAAGATTGCAAACATGTTTTAAACATGGGAAGTACTCTACCACAAGGATAGAAACTTCTTTATACTGAAATGCTTCTCGTTCGAATAGGATTTAAATCCTAAATAGCATAGTATATTTCCTTCCCTAATTTTTAATCCTCTACCTTCCCTTTCATAGGTTGATGAAGAAGCTCAATTGGTTAGAGAGGCAGACACGGTAATATCTGTCACACCTCATGGTCACAGGTTCAATTCCAAGCATGGCAACTTAGCTTTACATCCTTCAGAGTTTAAATAGAATTATTGGACATTTAAAAAGTGAAGATTCTCTGGGAATAATTCACAGGTGACCAAAGAAGCTCAGGAAGGAGTGAAAAGCGTTTTGACTGATACAGGAAATATTTTATACAAGTGTGGACAGTATTTTATACTTTTATTTTACGGTTTTAATTATGTTTTGTTAATAAATGTACTAGTATATTTAGGGTCCTCTGTAGCCTCAGGAATCGTCATTGGGGAAGTGCCATCCCACCTATATTGGCACTATACCTGTATACCTTAGAGCTGGGAATTTTAGGCTCTGCAAAGCGTGAGCGCAATACTTCGTTTATACAGTTATTGGTTTTACATCAGATACACTACACATTGGATGCTTCTCTCGCTTTTTTTTTCTACTGGAGGAAACATCTCAATGAAGGAGTGGTGTAATGCTGCCCTAATAGCATAGCAGCCTTACATACAGAGCCAATACATATAGGCTCCATCACATGTGAGTGACCCAATCTCAAAATAGATATATTGCTTATATGTATTCCCATTTGCACTATAGTCTGTTTCTTTTCTGTTTTTTTTTAATGTACTGGATATATACTTCTGTACATTCCAATATATATATAAAACCTAAACACATACCTAAAGTGTGTAATGTTTTGGACAACCAAAACATCGCTTTCATTAACCGATATTAGACAAGACATTGCAGTTAACCAACATAGAAAGCCTATGCCATTTAAACTGTGTATTCACATTTATTTTGAGCAGTTTTCAGATAAATGGTACCATAGGGACTCTGCTGACCTTTAGAGAGAACTGATACATGGGGTGGATCTTATTTAAGTCATTCATTATGAAGTACAGCAATGAGGCACGTGCAGCAGCCAGACGATAGTGCTCTCTTGCTTCATTTATCTTTGCTTCCGTCACTTTGGCTTCTTGGACCTTTGCAAAAGAATTGTAAAATTATTATTGGAAACATGCCTTCTTATCTCTGAATATTACAGTAAAACAAAAACTCAAAAGAGCAAAATGCTGAATTATAAGAGGTAAACAGCTCGAAGTAACGAAAATCAGGTTCAAAATGAGGACTGTTCTAGAAACAAAATAACAACTGAATGTTTCGAAGAAGAGAAAGAATTTAAGAAACAAGTAAAAATCTGCAGTCTTTAACAGTGGAGCATATTGCAGTGGGTAGAATGTCTTCAGTAAGAGAAATCGCACTGTGGGTGTCCAGTTTCTGTAATATTTCCATGAGTATTTCGTACCTTCTCTTCAATTTCTGCAGCAGTTTTTTTTGTGATTTCCAGGTTCTCCACCAGGGCGGTATCCCCCAGGAAGTTTCCAGAGGCAGAAGAGAGTCGGGAAAGCAGGTTATCTTCCAATGTCTTCAAGGTAATCTTAAACCCATTCTGCTGCTTAGTCAGATTAGACTGGAAAATACAAATCGTAACAGGTTATCTTCCAGAACCTCATGATTTCACACACAAAATGGCATGGTGGTAACAAATAGACCAGTTGCTTTTCCAACACAATAAATAAAGAAAGCAGAGGATACAAAAACCAGAACATATTTTTTCCAGCTGCGGAATTACTACTAGACCTCATTGTTGGTAACCCACCTAATGTAGCTGCTGAAATAATCTGTACACAGCCCACTGAATATCACTAATAAACATAACCCAACATAGTCATTCATATTTAGCCACTATGACCACTTAATGTATCTATGACCCAACAGACTAACTAATGTAGTCAACTAGACCAGAATATCCATGAGCCAGTTATGTGTACACTAAACCAAACTGTCCACAAAGCAAGAAATGTATCTACAAGAACCAACAATACACAGACCACCAAATGTATCTCTACAGAATCCAGTTAACCACAGGCCAACAAATGTATCTACAAAACCCAACTGGCTAGAGAATAACAAATACATCTACAGGACCCAAATGGCCAGAAACCATCAAAAGTTATCTTCTATACAACCCATCTGTGTACAGTACAATGAATTAATAGATTAATTCATTTGGCCATCCGCTTATAACCCACTCTGTAGCTAGAAAGCAAAGCTGCTTACAGCCTCCAGTAGTAGCTAGAGTACCCAACTGTAAAGCTCGCTAAATGTAGCTATCAAACCCAACCATTTTAGAAATGAATCTACTAAACCCAAGAGTCTATAGGCAACCAAGCATAGCTTCTAGAACAGTGAGTATCCACAGTGGTCGGGGTCCATAAACAAATGTATCTATTTGTGTCCAAGTTTTCTGCTGCAATATTTTGTATGCCACTCAATCTGTAAATCTGAGAAATATAAGTTTTGTGTAGATAAAAGGAATACGCTCGAAAGAAAGGGAGCGTGGCTCGACTCAGAAATTCATGGTGGTAAATCAAAAACCTTCTAATCTTAACATCTCCTTACACTGATTGCAGTCTCCACAACATGTTTGTATTGAAATCAGAAAACAATGTTAGGAATAATTCCACTTTATTATCTCTCCCAGGCTTTGTGCTGTGCACCTGATTAGCAAAGATAAGAAAGTTTCTGACAAAGTAAATTAGGCCAGCAAACTATTATACCGTCTGTTATTCAGACCGTCTAAGGGAAGCGTCTTAATCTTTACGGAGAAAAAAACATCCATGGTATTAATTAGACTAGATCTGTCATTGTGTGATATCTTTTTCTGCTGATAAAATGAATTCCGTTTATTAAAAAATGTTCCACTTAACCTGACCATTTAACACCTCCCAGAATCCTTTTCTTCTCCTTCTAGAATTTAATGTGAGAAAGCCAATCATCGTTTTGCAAATAAGTATTTTCTAAGCATAAAAACAGACAAAAGGATATAGTCTGCATTCTCTTCAAGATAATCTATCAAGAAACATATAACTTCTGATATATTGTAGCATATAATCATACATGCTGCTTTACCAAGTTGTACTGACCAAAGCCCTGCAGTTTTAAAAATAATAGAGTTTTTATTCCTCTCTCTGCCCTTTCTGGAAGACATCACTTCCAGTTAGCGCAGATCTGTGCCCTCCTCTAAGCAGTGTATATCAGGCTGATGGCAGTTAGACTGACCTGAGAAAACTCAGAGAACACTGGAGAGAGAAAAAATTAACCAACACCAAAAAAAATTTCACAAAAAAAAATGAAAAACAAACAAAAACAAAAACATGTCTTTTACATTAAAGGGCTCAGACAAATACAAGATTTCAATGTATCTTATATTAAAAGCACCCAGACCACTTAATCTCATTGGGGGCCAGTGTTTATAATTGCATGATTAATACTCTGCCCCCTCCTCACATTGCATGTGAGGAGGGGGCAGTGGGACATTATAGTGTTAGGAATACAGCTTTGTATGTGTCCCTTTAAAATATGCTACAAAATATGAAACATTAATTTTACGTGATAGTTCCCCTTTAATCTGCTATAGAATAGTCTTCATAACCCCGCACTGTAATAGAAGTCTGCACCGTTCACTGCAACATCCTTGGTTGGTTGCATACCTTCAGCTCCTCCAAATCTGGTCTCTCCATGCTAACTACCGCGGCCAGTAACTGATCTTCAAGGCCGTCTCGAGTCACCGTGAAATTAATCAGGGTGCACTGAGCCTGCATCTCTGGTTGATAATGAGGGTTGGCCAGTTTGGTATGTAGGATAAGACGGAAATTCGGGCTATATTCACATTCCTTGTCGCCGATTTTGATGTATCTGAAATAGATAAGCAGTTCCATCAATGGTCAATGGTTTTATATCATCATCAGGAAGAATAATTTGTAAACTTGTTCACAACAGAAAAATGTGGCCAAAAAAACAAAACAACAAATAGTTTCAGACAAGGATCCAATAGCGGAGGGGGTGGAGGGAGGGGGATGAGCAATAGAAAAACATATATTTATATATTTATCACATATACAATATATTTAGATTTTTTTTCTCATTCCTCCTTTTTTCCCCATAATTGTTATTTTGTTTAATTTTTTTGGCATCATGAGCAAAACTCTGAATCGGGAAATAAATGAAGCTGTTCATGTATCGTTTGTTTTGTGATATGGTAATATTACAATTCCGAGTTACAGAATTTCTATAACGCCCCAGAATGCCCAAAATCTAGTTGAATGACAATTTGTTTTTGTTAAGACCTGCAGTGGTTATGGTACTGCGGTCTTCTATTCCTTCCCCAATTGCTGAGCATAAGTGATTATAACTGCAGTAGGAGGTAGAGGAATAGGGTAGATGAATGCAGCTTCCAAGATGATTCCCCCCAGCAAATAGAATATTCCCCAAACATGAGCCTAGACTTCATGAAGGGTGTAACAGGAATGAAGTTTATTGATGACACACTGGCTTTTATGAGAAATCCTCCTGCAAGAGGACCTCCCACAGTAAACAAAGACAATAACCAATCAACATACAGCTTTACAGTAACCCCCGCCCTCTCTCTGCCTGGGAGATATTGAGATAAGTTAAGGAATAACCCAATTATCTCCAGGCAGAGGGCACACAATTTTCCCAAAAGTTAGAACACCCCTTTCCACATACAGTATGCCCACAAACATATCCCCTGATAGCCCCGATCTGGGGGACCAACATATCCAAATTTCACCCAGATCGGTTCAGGGGTTCTTAAAAAGTATGGAAGTCACAAGTTACCGACCACACACGAGACTCCTGCTCAAAACAGTTCCACGAATTCGGCGTGTGCGGTCGGTCAATTCAGAAAAAGGCATAAAACTAATAAAAGTCCCGAATGGATCCTCCTGGCTCATAGGAGCGATTGCTCCCCTTGGCCGTATGAACAAAACTACCGAATGGCGCTCTCCTGGCTGTTCGGCAACTAAAGGAAGCAGGCGTTCGGTAGTTTCAGCGGTGGTTCGGGAGGTCGCGTGTCCGATTTTAGTTCCGGACACTCGACGACAAAGTCCCGCTGCCTCCTTTCGTGCAAACAAGATGGTCGACGTTTTCTGTTCCACGTGGCATTCGGCTATACGAACAGCGGCCGCCCAGAGAGCGCTTAATAGATGGTTCTTTTGAAGTTAATGAGCCAGGACGGTGGTCGGTGTTCGGTAGTTCTAAACTACCGAACCAATGGGTTCAACATGCACAAAATACTGCAGAAAAAGCCCGAACATAGGAGAAAATCCCGAACTAAGTATATTTTCTTCACAGTTTTAAACCGAATGCACAAATGAATTAATCTGTAAAGACAAGGGAAGAGTGTGCAATACAGGCACATAGGGACAATCTGTAACTTCCAGCTGAAGTTCCCTAGGACATGTTGACTGCAGAACCCCAGTATTTTCCTATTTTTACATAGATAATGCATGTAAGAAAAGTCACATTTCCAGTTTCTCAATTTGCTGTAATACTCAGGATTTGCAGCATCTGCTTGAAGCCGTACCCAGATCAGGAAGTGACAGTGAATCATGTAGCTCCCAAAACAATAAATGAAAGTGCTGACCACATTTCAAACGTGTCAGGGGTTCCAGTTCAGTTTTCATGATTCAACTGTAGAAAGTTGACCGATCAACTAAAACTCCAAGAATCTCCTACTGTGCAGCCTCCCAGGGTAGTACAAGTACTTGTATGGGCATTAAGAAGCACACTGAATGGGGAGAGTCTTATAGCTGTAGCCATTATTTATTTTATTTATTTTGCAAAAAGATTGTGTGCTAGGATAGCGGCACGGCAAAGCTCCTTGAATCATATCCTATATAAAGAAGATATGTTGTTATGGTGCTTGTTCTTTTAAGTACCGTTTGCAAGAAATATATTAATCGGGGGGAGAAGTTACATGTGCAAACCAGACTTTACATAGGACACGAGGTCATGCATTTAGACTGGAAGAAAGAAGATTTTGTCTAAGGCAAAGGAACGTTTTTTTTTTCTGTAAAAACAATAAGGATGTGGTATTCTCTGCCTGAAGAAGTGGTTTTATCAGAGTCCATACAGACGTTCAAACAGCTACTAGATGCGTACTTGCAAAAACAGAATATTCAAGGATATAATCTTTCAATGTAGGGTAATAACTGCTTGATCCAAGGATAAATCTGACTGCCATTCTGGGGTCAAGAAGGAATTTTTTCCTAGTTTTTTGCAAAATTTGAAGTGCTTCAAACTGGTTTTTTTTTTGTTTGTTTTGGATCAACAGCAAAAAACGAATGTAAGGAAGGCTGAACTTAATGGACGCAAGTCTTTTCATGTAACTGTGTAATGCAGAACACAATATAGACATATAGATACTCAACTTGGAAACATTTCCTGCTCTCAGTTACTATGCATTTTTGTTAAGGTATATTAGAGAACCTGTTATTTCTACAGGTGGAAGCTGTAGCACTCAGAGCTGTTTAATGCTGCAGTGAACCGAATGCTTTTTATCGCCGGTAGAAAGCCGCCTTTTATCCAGACATGCTATTTATACCATGCGTTTAATCCTCGGCCAGCTGAGAGTCTGGGATACAGGTTATCTGCCCACCCAGACGTTTCAAAACGTTGTACTCTGCCTCTCTCGTGTTACTTCCTCCAATCTGGTGGCTCCTATTGTAAAGTCGCCAAATAATTTAACAGCGCATTTTTACAGCCCAAAGCCAGAGCCTCCCTTAGTTACAGTTCTGCAAACCAAAGCTAGACTACTTTTTAACAGCCACAGAAATACAAAAACATAAATAGATAAAGGTTTGGATTTAACCCCGATTTTCTTGTACTGCTGATCGCGTCCCATGGATGATTTTGCTGACTTGAAGGGAGTGACGGATGTGCCCATTGCTCAAGCTACTATGGACAATAACGTTTTCTGTTAGTATTTTCTTTTATGTTGGTCTGTATGCCATTGTTTAGTGTGGAGCCCAAAAATAAAAACAACTTGTCCTGTGCATTAAAGCATCAGTAGACATACACAAAAGTTATGGGGATTTACGGTTATCACTTTTATGCTTATGAGATGTCAACTGATACATTTAAAATCAAAGCTATATTCTGATTGGCAACTTTCATCCAATCAGACTGCAACAGGAATAAAAGTCACGATCCGTATCCACAAAATCTACAGAAGAGAATAAACCAATATTATTGAATGACCCAACAAAACCAGATCTTTTACTTTGATTGAACTGCACGGAATGTTCACTTTTCTATATATTGAAGCCTTACTGCTGCTTTATCAGAAATGTCCTTCAACCAAGGGCTTAAAGGACAGACTGATAAACCAAGTTTTCAATTGAAATGAATAAATGAAACTTAAAATTAGCTATTCCTGGAATCCAGAGCTGCTTCCATCTCAAATATGTAAAAACACAAAGAAATGCCTAGAGGTAAAAATCACGTTGTTCTAGGTTTAGAGAATCACATAGCACTTTGTCACAAAAACCAAAATTGGAGTCCTTCGATCACGGGCAATGAAAGAGTTATGAAGAGAGCAATCCAAAATAATATCCGATCACACAGGTTTGTGAATTTGTCATTTTGTTATGTGTTACTTTAATGAGGAAACTTCAAACTGAATCATGGGGACATCATTTTGGTTTTTGAATAATCTGAAATGAAGCATTCTTTCAACACCTTGTAGGTCAGTCTTTACCAGGTTTTGAGATCGCATTTGGAAATTGAGAACTATTCGATGCTCTGCAACAACAGGCGCCTTGTGCTAAAATTCATTAGCAGTCTGACAGCTACTGTGCAAATGGTTTGTCATCGAAATTGTCACAACTCGTCACCAAGAGGGGTTAGTGTCACCTGCGGCAGCAGAGCAGTCTTAATGCCGCCTCTTATCTGGGATAGTGGAGCAAGATGTGCATGCTAATCTGAATTTCATACACTGTCAGAGCTGAAATCACAGCACATTTCAGTATGTTTCAGAATATAACGAGGGAGAGACGGGCCATATGCCTAAGTATTTTGGGCCTACACATAAACATATATTTATATATACACAGTGATAAGCACACTAAATTAGCAATCGCACCTAGATACATGTCTAATTAGCCTACACCTCCTGCTTATAGCCTGCAAACATGCACAGAGATTTAGCCTCCTAACTCACCTTTACTGGCATTAAGGAGGTAGGTAAGATAAGGAAAGATAAGGAGGCTAAGATAAGGAGGCATTTGTTTAGTGGGCAATTAAGAGAGCTATGCATGGGGTAGCACACAAACCTTTTACTTTTCTCCTATCAGAGCGGGGTTGGAGGGGGCAGGTCTGCCCGTAAAATTGACAAGTAAGTCTGGTATGAATGCATGCCATGTTGCCATCAAGTAGGTTGTCCCACCAAGAGCAGACCATGCAGGGGGCTCACTGTCTCAATGCTCCCTGCAGGGTCCTAATGCTCTGAGAAAAGCGCGAGTGTGTTTAATGACGTGATTGTGCTATGCTTGTTGGGGGCGGTTCTCTTGTGTCCTCAAAACCAGGACAGCAGGGAACAAAGTCAAGATAGCACCTGAAAATTGGAACTGTCCTCTCGAAATCCAGATACTTGGGAGTCCTGTGTGTGTAACAGAGTATTTCAAGAGGATGCAAGATATCTAGCACTGAACTCTACTGCTCCCAACAAGACACCCAACAATGTAATGAAGAGTTCTAGAAGATACAAAAGCCCTGCAATTCTTTTCAAACACAGAAACTGAAGGCAAATAAACACTTAAAAGAGAATCGGATATAAAAACCAGCCTCTAACCCAAGTGGAGGAAATAAAAAAAACATTGAATCGACAACACTAATTCAATTTAGATAATAGAGGGGGCCACGCTATTTCCCAAAAAAACAACAACAACATGTAAAGAGAGAATAGGAGATAAAGCTGAAACTGAACGAGAAGACGGAGAAAAAGAAAGAGAAAGAGAAAGAAAAGAGTGGACAGGTCAAACATAAAAAAAACTAAGAGAAAAGTCAGCTGAGTGTTTCCCATAGGTTAATATCTATGTTGCAAATAGTGCTATTTATTTACTTAACAGCTTGTGCATGTCGCTTATTAATATTGATTATGTAGGTATTTACCTTCCCTTTTTGATGGTTTCTCTTCCAAGCAATGGTCCAAGGACCGGATCCACATTCTCCTCCAGGTTTTCAATCAGGACAACTTCACCACCTGCCAGAGCCCTCTCCAATGTGTCCAGGTATCTACAGAGGAAACAAAGTTTAGATGGATTTTCACCTCGAGCTGTGTTGGTTTACTCCGCAAGCTGGACATCCCAAGACATGTTTGCGGATTAACAGTGCTAAAAAGGGAGAGGCTAATGACAGATAGAACAGAAGGTTTAATACAGGCTTACCCTCTTTGCCCAATTCGGATCACTCGAAGGTCTTCTCCATATCTGTTCTTGATCCACTTGATGCCTTGTAGTTGAGGATCGACCATAAGTGGCCACCTCTCGCAGCTAGTAAGAATGGTGGCATTTTCCGTAGACATGCGGTCAGCAGGAAGTCCTTCATTTTGCCAGGTTGCAATATCTGCATCGTCAGTCAGCATGGTAAGAGGATCCAAAGCATCAGTTACAGGAATGGGAGTCTACATGTAAAAAAATAAAAATACATTAAAAAAAAAATAATAATAATATATGTTGCAAACGGCCTGTCCATATACACAATGTATGAATTGAGGAAAGAAGAACTGCTCAGAAATATCTAAAATAATTGATTTTATTTAACAGAGTAAAATACAAGTTAAAAGTATTTTACTCTACAAAAAGTACATGCGTCATTGTCCTTGAGATTTCTAATTATATGGAAAAAAAAAACCAGAAAACGCAATAAATTTGCATTTACTTAAAATCAACGTTTATCCCCAGAGATCACCTAATCCAAGCAGTAATTAAATCAACATAGTCGCAACAGAGTCTGGTTTCTGAGAGCCTAGGTTGGCTAAAATGAATTACTTTCTCCGCCTATAACAATCAGAAAGATCACATGTGGTGTCCACCCTGGAGGTGACTACGTGAGTGCTTTATAGCCTGATAGTCTCTTATCCTAGCCGTACTAATGTTAAATTTGATTAATGGACTGCAGTACGCCACTGGCAGTGATACACTTAAAGATTTGACCACTACTGCTCATTTTATTTCCTTTAAGCATAGTCAACAAATAAGCAGCTAGGCCATTGTTTAGTGATTTGCTGCACAGACCGCAGTGTCTCAGCATGTCCCTCTCGCATAAAAAGCATTATTAGGGAGTCCCGCAGCCTTGTGTGTGTGTGACAAGAGATCCAGGCTTCAAAGCAAGAAATATTTACATTTTCCCAATGGACATCATTTGCGCCATGATTTCTGGTTTGAAACTCGAAAACAAAAAAACTTTTTAACAAAACAACTGGGGAAAAAATTGCTTTCCCCACCCGGGCCAATAAAGAATGCCGGAGAATCAACTTCTCATATATGCATTCATTTTATTAAAAAGAAGAAAATATATATATATATATTATGCATTTGCAATTTTCTCAAAATTACTGGGGGTTTTTTTTATTTGTTTTTTTTACATCTCTGGGAATATGTTACATAGTTGGTTTTGTAAAGGAAGAAATTTAATCTGACAACCAAGTCGCACAATTTAAGCTGAAATAGCAAAGAATGGAACAAAAGTTGTAACATAGCCTAATTGCAGATTTTTCTCTACAACTTGACAACTTTTGCTTCAATCCTGCAACTCTATGGTAGGTGTGAGAGCCATGCGCGGCATTGAGTTATGTATCAAGAGTTTATCGAAATGTTTGCTGGAAATTTTAAATCTGGTGTTATCACATTGAATAGTGCTAGTTACTGTCAGTAGCTACCAAAGAATTACAATTCATGGTAATAAGGCCTCAATTTAATATTTTTGGATAAGTTTTCAAATTAGTTCATATTTTTGGACACATTTTAGGAAGATTAAAAATGAATATATATATATATATATATATATATATATATATATATATCTCAAAATATTAAAATATTTTTCAAATATTAAATCATTTGAAAAACGTTAATCTGAAATTATTAAATCATTTAAAACGCTTGACCAAAAATATTACATTGAGGCCTAAATTGGGTAGTAAGAATCGAATCTGTGGAGCATCTCTATGGTCGTCACCAACAACAGACAGTGGGTTAATCAATAAATCTGGAATTGTAGAGAACTGACAAAAAAAAAAAAAAAATGAAATTCAGTCCAAATTAGCTAGACTGGAAAATTTCTCAAAGTCAGCTATTTTCCTGGCTTGGACTATTCCCTTGTTTCTCTGCAATTCCTAGTTAAGGAAAAAAAATTCTTACGCAGCTAGTAAACAGCATAATATATCAGGAAAGCTAAATAAGGTGAAAAAATTAGGTGGGATCCATTATTCTTTTTTTCCTTTCTGGATAACAGTTTTTTTTTTTTTTTTTCTGAATCATCTGAATTAATTCATTTAGTAAATCAAAACATTCCAAAAATCCTAATCTTTCAGGACCAAAAAACAAAACAGACCTCGTCTAAATACCCAGATGAAGAGGTAGTTTAAAAAATAAATAAAAAAATACTAAATTGTTAAAGACTGGTTGAACTGATGACCCTGTTTTTATATTTTCTATAAAAAAAAAAAAATCCCTGCTCCACACTGCTTGTCCCAAATGAATGTAGAATATGCAGAAAACCTCATGTGTGCAAAAGGACAGTTCTCCGAATAAACTTACTTTGAGTTGACTCAGGTAAGGTTTCCAGGTTTTATCCATGAGGTCCAGCCTGTATTTTTTGGTGAAGTAACCCAGGTATGAAACAAAGGCCGTGATCAGTAGAACATCTCCGCACAATGTGCTCTCCTGCAGCTTGAAGTTTCTGACTGCTTCTGCCCACCTTACGTTTTCTGAGGCCAACCCACCAACCTGTATGTGGTCAACAAGAAGAAGCACAATTAGAGGCATGATCCACAAGATTCGGATTTAATGCAGCAGCCCCTTCATTGATTACAATGAGCCCACGCATTTAACTGATTAGGTAACACTACAGTGCAGATATATAACCAACACATATATCACTATGGACATATATCACAGCTGATGTGTAGTTCATGAAAAGTTCTTCCCTGTAGGGAGTCAAATTCATATGCTACAAGAGGAAAGTTGATTCATTTGTTTAAAGTTATTCCTCCTCTATTAAATCATTTTTTTTTTCCAGCAGCATATGAGTGTTTCATACTACAGGGCAGCACTTTTCATGTAGAAATAACCTGTGTCAAGGAAAAACGTGGTTCCATTTAGATATCATTTAGACAATCTTCTAAATGGGAATTAATTTAATTTTCTCATTCATTTTAGCTTCTTTTTGATCTAAAACTTTGGAATTTCAATAGGAACACACGAATGGGAAATGTCATTACGACCACAAATTGATAATATTCCAACATGCCGATCAAATCCTAAACTTTACAATTCGGATAATTTGTTGGAATCCCACGTAGCGTACCTGCCTCATCTGCAGTCAGCGAATAGTCAGTCCAGTTATTAAACCCCAAACAGAGCGTCATCTTTTAACAAACGAAGGAATGTACAACTCTCTCTCATGCTCACCGGGAGAGAACTAATAAATTCATTGTTGTCAGGGACAGCTTAGCAGTGACAGATCAACTCTAACCTCCCATTAATAACTGTCCAAGTGATAGAAATCAAGAGTGAACGGATTTCCATAACAAAATGTGGTTGATACACTCCGTTGCATAAAGAGAGTTGGATTTCCTCTGGGGATTCTACCGGAGCGGTGACAACCGAACAGCACTTAATTCACAGCGGTAATGAAAAATAGCATCTAGGCGGCGTGTAATAAAGACATGGATTAGAGAAGCGTCAAGGTCACGCGGCAGTAAGTTTTACAGGATTGCGATCAACTTGCACTGGGAAATCACAATCTCCTTACTGTAGTCTATTTATTGGAGAGGGAGCCGCAGCACGCTCGTGTACGTGACTATAGACATAAGGATAAAAATATACTGGGTAAAAAAAAAAAAAACACAAGTACAATGTGATGTTCGAGATACTTCCCAGTGCCATTATCGTTGCTATAGCTTACTTGTTATGTTTAAAATTAACCCCTTAAACAGCAATAGCATCTTTTTTGCTGTTCCCATAATCTGGTCTCTACAGACAATCGAGCCAGCATGGAATCTTATTAGCATTAGAATCTCTACAAAAATCCAGATGTTGGTCAGTAAGCAGGATGTTTCATTTTTGGACTAAGAATTTTAAAACTAAATTCTTGTGCTGGTGTACATTGTCAGTTGTCTTCAAAGGATTAATTATAATCTTGAGGTTTGACTGGGTTTCTGATATCGTATGGCATGTTGAAGTTAAGGATTACCCTGCCATGCAGGTTACACACATGTACTTGTTCCTCCTTGCTTACTCCGACCTACAGATCGTGTAATCCCGAGTGCAAGCTCAAGAGACCAGCGCTACCAGAGAATGTTGATCTCATTGTAATGCCATTCATGGAGACTGTGTTATTATGACAGGATCATAAGTGGGTTATTCACAAAACTCTGAATTGTAACAAATTAAAATACAAAAAAAACTAATTTGAGGCTGATCTGTAAAATTTCTCCAACTTGGCAAAAAATTCTGTTAATGGCTATTTTGACTTTAATTTTACTTTTAATTTTCAGTTTGCCATAATCCAGAGTTTTTGCATAAACTCCTGGATTGCAAATGCTTTGGAGATGTTGTCCATTATATCTCCAGACTTTCATTTCACTGCGGAACACTATTCATTGTACCATTAAATCGTAAGCTCTTCAGGCAAGAGTTACCCCATTACGCTATTAGCTTGTAAACTCTGTGGGACGGAGCCTTTGGAATACCAATAAATTGTAAACACTTCTAGAAGGAGATTCACATTTCATGAGTATAATTGTAAACTTTGTTAAATCACCCTATTAGACTGTGATCTCTTAGGGTAAGAGTCTGTCATTTAATAACTGGAATACATTCATGCTAGGGTCTCCCATCAGGTTACTTGATTGCAAGCTCATTTGCCAAGAAGTTTTACGATGCCATAAATGCACATTAATGTAAATATATACTTAGAAAAGTCAGGTACTCTGATCATAGAGTTTCACCCAGGAAAGTAGTGGTAAATGTGCTATTTATCTGTTCAGACTGAAACAATAATACACTGTCTAGAATAGGAACATTTCTGGTGATTTATAGGGTACTGAACATGAATCCATAAAGATTTCAATCTCCCTTCTGCGTTCCACTCTATAAACAAGGCAGAGGCTTGAAATGAATCTAAATTTTATAACATGACAGGAGGCTTCGTATTTGCTTAACTCTCTTTCCTAGAACTCCACAGCAGCACAGAAAAACAACCAATCAGAAAAAAGTTAGGTACTATAAAACTCCCCTCCCCATGCATCATTTCCTCTTTCTTTGCTGCTCCGCAGTCAGTACAGGTCAGAGTACCACTGCCTCCTGCTTATAGTGGGTGGCTTTGGGATTTTATTGCTTATATTTAGTATTTTAACCTTAGAAATGCAGTATTGTTATAATCCTTGTGCGATTTTAGTCTTATAATGCAGTATTGTTATAATCCATGTGGGATTTTATTCCTTATAATGCAGTATTATTATAATCCATGTGGGATTTTATTTTTATAATGCAGTATTGTTATAATCCTTGTATGATTTTATTCCTGTATGCAGTATTGTTATAATTGTGGCATTTTATTTTTATAATGCAGTATTGGTATAATCCATGTGGGATTTTATTTTTATAATGCAGTATTGTTATAATCCATGTGGGATTTTATTTTTATAATGCAGTATTGGTATAATCCATGTGGGATTTTATTTTTATAATGCAGTATTGTTATAATCCATGTGGGATTTTATTTTTATAATGCAGTATTGTTATAATCTTTGTGGGATTTTATTTTTATAATGCAGTATTGGTATAATCCATGGGGGATTTTATTTTTATAATGCAGTATTGGTATAATCCATGTGGGATTTTATTTTTATAATGCAGTATTGTTATAATCCATGTGGGATTTTATTTTTATAATGCAGTATGTTTTATCCTTATGGGATTTTATTCCTGTAAATTAAGTGCCTGTTCTTCAGACCATCAGTGTCTCTTCATCTATAATTGCTGACCTCTATCCCCTTGATCTTGCCTCCTTGTCCGTATTCCCCACTCTGTATATTTCCGTTTCTAATGTGTTATCCGCCTTTATTTTATTACTGGCGGTTGGTGTGCCGCTCAGGGTCTTCAGGAGGCTGACCTAAGCGTTTGCCTCCTCCGTTCCCCCGCATTAAAGGCAGCTTCAACATGGATGCTGCCCAGGAGGTGGGAGGGTCTGGGAGGGCGGGTCTGCCGGAGATTGGCAGGGATGTGTCAGCTGACCGGAGTTCGCCGCGAACGGTTCGTGGTGAACCGCGGCGAACCGTTCGCGGCAAGTTCGCGAACGGTTCGCGACATCACTATTGATTGGCCTGCTATGTCCGTGCCCTTCTGACTAGCCTGCTCTGTGTCCTTTGTTTGGCCTGAGCTGTATGGGCCTGAAACCCACTTTGGCCGCAGGCCTGGGAGGATATCACTGAGAAAAGCCCAGTACCCACTATTGACATGGAGATGAGTGGGTGTCCAGGCAAGCATTGCTGCCTTACTATCCAAGAGGACACCAGTATATAATATGATTGGAAGGGTGAAGGCCCTAAACCTCAGGCCCTGAGGGGCAAGGTTTTTTTATGAGGATCCCCGGGTGCGCCACCACGGTTTACACCAACCCGGTGGCAGCACATCTCCAAGGAGAATTTCGCACAAGCAGGGACCAGTGCTCAGACACCAACAGGGGAGCACGGTTGCCTTGCCTTCAACAACTAACCATCTAGCTGCCTTTCCGACATCCATCTTAGGTATGGGTAGTTAATCCTACGTCATGCTTAGCTCCTGACCCTTTCGGTTGGGTTTACTTGGCTTGCTGTTCCGATCTGCTATTTACCTTCTCCCCGGGGTACGTATTTACAGTTATCTACTTTATTTGTCGTTCCTTGGTTTTCGAGCCTTCCAATTGTCCTATCGCTCGGGTGGTCAAGAGGCCTGACTTGACCTCCTCCGACCTCCCGGGCTCTCAAGGATTGCGGAGAACGACTCCAGCTTTCCTCAGGCTACCGACGGTCTTCCTGGACCCTGCACGCGCGCACGGGATCCGGGCAGTCAGTTGGTAGTTTCCATCATTATTTCCGAAGGTTGCATTCTCTCACCATCCCTTTCTGTTATTAAGGATAGACACGGCCCGAGGTTGTATACTATTCCATCTTCCATCGGTCTGGTTTATTAACAGTTGATTCCATCTCAGGTGAGCGATTCAGAGAGAGGCCCACCTCAGGATCTCAGTCTTATGCTGATATTAGTAAATGGTGTACCCCTGCAGTTGGTCACCCTGAGTCTCTCAGGGACTTTAGTTTGGATTACAAGAGGGTGTGACCCCCCATCACCTCAATCCGAGAATTATATTTTATTTTCATGAACAGAGAGTGAACCCCTCTCATATACGGAACCGGACACTGATTTGTTATTTGAGGGCGCGGCCCTCCCTCAACCTCAGCCCGATACGGAGTTGGATACAGAGGACATGTTTTGAGTGACACATTCTCGTAGAGAGAACCGATCATGGATGTAGACTCTGCTATTTGGTTATTAACGGGTGTGGCCCGCTCAGACTATCAGCCAGACGCTGACACGGAGTTCGGTCACATTATTAGAGGGCACGGCTCTCTCATACACTCAACGCACTAACGGTGCTGTCCATTTGTTAATCACACTGGCTTGTACCTGCACAGGACAACGAGGACTGCATAGAGGGGCATCCCTCCTGCATTCAATTAGACCCAACGACTGTGCTACCGATTTCGTTATAGAGTGCTACCTTTTCATGCAGGATATACATATTTAGACTGGATCCCTTTTGTTCACCTCCGGTAATAGATCTACTGGATCCGGACCACTGTACCACACGCGAGAAATACTCACATAGGTATAACGGGGGAGACTCCTGCTTATTTACACACACTCCTGGAGACGGTACGGCTAACGGATGAGCCTTAGGTATTACAAGAGTACAGGTTTTGGTATATTCTGCGCTATATAAAACAGACAATTGCATTCTGTTTTAGATATCCGGACCATTACGAACAAATTGTGCAGACAGTATTTTCCATATCAAGATGACACATATCTGGAGAACATGGTTCAGAGATGGTGGGCCCTCCGTCTATACTCTATATCCCTCACGGGAGCCGTCTTGGTTTGGGTTCTCGCTAACCCATCTTTTCAACTACCATCAAGAAGACCTACGAGACTCTATGGAGGAACCCGGTGTGCCCCGACTCCTACACGGACGTCAAAGTCGGGTCGCAACCTACCGCTGGAGTATGGCTCAGGATGTGTAGCAGACTCAGAAAGGGCTGCCGACATTCTCAAACGGGACAACACATGATTCGGATGGTTGCAGCTAGACCCTTGTTTTTTGTGATATCTGCTCTCTAGAGCCACCTGTCGTGAGCAAAGGGACTTTACGCCTTGCCTGCGTATTGGAGAACACTATGTGTTCGCGGGACTCCAAGCTAAGAAGGGAGGTATCCCTCTATAGGGAGACCTTGACTTCGGTTATCGAACTCACATTCCTGGGTCTCTTGACCTAGGGCCTACTCTGGGAGATACGAGCCCGGACAGTCAGGGGTACAGGGACCTGGAGGTCTCATTATATTATATCCTGTCTTGTAGGTGGCGTGTAGACCAGGAACCCCTACACTGGTCGGGCATGGAACAGGATCGTACTACGGGTAATCGGATTATTTCACTCTCTCATTACAGCACGTGAGGACTCTTCATGGTTATACAGGTTCCAATCACCATTGGATCCGTACATCTTATCACTCATAGACGATGACATCTGGATGGGAATCTCAACTCCGGTTTATGTTTCCCATCCATTTAAATATTTCTGTGATTCACTGTTCCCAGAATAGTCGACCACCGTTCCACCACACAAGTTCAGTTTGGGACCCTGAATGGAAGTTCTTTTGGAGTCTTTTCTCCATCGCAAGCGAGGATTGCACAGTCCATTTGGAATATTGGAATCACTTAGGATACGACTAGTTTGACCACACTCTTGCCTGCATAATAAAATGTATTCTCGGATGAGATATCTCACCGGGTAGGCCAGGAGGAAACAAAAGATACTACTCGGTTCTATTATGGAATTGGTGGTGGACTTAAGCCATTCCTTGAGATTGAAGATCTACCTGCAAGGCCACATCGCCGGATGACCATGGCACAATCGGAGGAGCCACATCAAGAGTTGAGACATGGTGGCAGTTCCTTCTCGCGGTCCTAAGTCCGCAAATGACCTTCGACATTTTACAACTACAGGAAAATGGCTACTAGATCAGGTTGGCAGTTCATGGACTGACTGCTAGGAAACAGGTCGCAACCCAACGTACAATGGATGTATTAGCAGATGGTGTTTTTTCTGTATTTGGGATGCTTCGTCAGCTGGCATCTTCATCGATCCGTCTACTGTCATTTATCGCAGTTGGAAAGACCATTTAGAATTGTTCTGATATCTCCCAGAATAGGTACCAGCGAAACAAACAGTGTTGGATTTGTTGACTGAGCGTTAAAACAGCAAATACGAAGCCTCCTGTCATGTTATAAAATTGTAGATTATGCTAGTTTTAGTGTACTTATAATCTTAATTTTATTAATGACAGGAGGCTGTATTTCCCACCCGTTCTTATCCCTCCCTTGTTTAATTTTAATAGTTTGGATTTATCAGGTACGTATGCAACTCTGCTTGTTGTCTCTGCTACCTGTCACTTGTTTCTTATGTCTGTTTTTCATAAGTAGGGTTGGGATATCTACATATTAAGGTAATTTTGGTTGCTACATTGGGTACCTACATGTTTATTCAGAGTACATTTCATTGGATAATCAACCTGTTCGATTCTGTTTTTCAGTTTACAGTCCATCAACACTATCTGGTGTGGCAGTTCTTCTCAGAGGGTGGACATTGTTATATTCATCATATCTAAGACTTTGTTTCTTCCCCATTATGTTTTTCTGCCTTTATTCTGTTTTTGTCGCAGCTTGAAAGAGGAAATGATGCATGGGGAGGGGAGTTTTATAGTACCTAACTTTTTTCTGATTGGTTGTTTTCTCTGTGCTGCTGTGGAGTTCTAGTAAAGAGAGACTTAAGCAAATACTCACCTCCTGTCATTAATAAAATTAAGATTATAGGTACACTAAAGCTAGCATAATCTACAATTGATAGAACTATGCACAGGACACATCAATTCAAACCTCCCAAACTGTAAAATAAACCATTTCATTATGCTGGCTGTTGATTTTATCAGAGAAATCAAGATGCAGAATAACACGTCCTCCCCTACAGCATTAAAACTATTGTTTGAATCTGTAATAAATGACGGGTAGAGTTAAAACTCACAAGTTTATACTGGGCTGGTATATTGCTTTAGAAAAAAAAATGTAGGGCTATTCAATAAATATAGGATTTGTATCGAAGTGATAAGGAGACTGGCAAAAGTAGTGACTAGGGAACAGCCTTAAAACTTATATATAGAAAGGGCCCATGTATTTGGCTCACTGATCATAGAAAAAAATGAAAATATATTGTCCACTACTTCTAATTTGTCTTGAAAACTTGCAATAGTAATGTAATTATTGTCCAATCAAGGTACCACCCACATGGGGATCACAGCTTGCACAGCAGTAACAATGTGGTCAGAGACAAGAAGGAAACAGTGTACCAGTTTATAGGGAAAGCAACTTACCAAACGGTTGGCGAGAGAGATAGTCAGGGCTGTGGCTTCGGCTTCCTGTTGACACTTAAGCTTCTCAGCAGTGGCCTTTTCAAACTTTGCCGTCAACTTTGCAAGGTTCTCATTGAGTAACTGTTAAAGTAATGAAAATAATTTAGGAAATTAAGCCTAAATGTAGCGTTCATGATAAAGGATGCATCTTGTATTGATAAGAATACCCAAAGAGTTTTCAGTAACCCCCCTCTTCTTCCCGTGCCATTCACTTTGACCATTAATAGTAATCAAGTCATAAATGAGAGACTTGATACAATCGTCGGGGGAACACAAAAACCATTCAAAATTTAGATTCATTGTGAGTGAATGAGAAGATCAAGATATGTTGAGAAATGCAAGGGGCAATATCTTCAATTTGCGAAACATGATGAGAGAGAGGTCAAGAGTACAGATGAGGAGTGAACAGTAGCATTGAAACCTGGCAAAGATTAATTACTGGATAGGAATTATTAGGGCAGAAAGGGTGAGGAGTGAGTGGATTTGTCAAATATTAAAATATTAATGGAGAATGTATCAAAGGGTAGGAAGGGATAAATAAAAACATCTATATGATGGGTTCTAAATGTGGGAAAGACACATTTTGATTAACGTAAGGCAATGAAGTTATCATGATAAACACTGTAGGAGGAAAAGGTAATACGGGAGTAGTGGGGCCACTGCTGTTTGAGGGAGGGAATGCAAGTTCTGTTGTACTAAAAGGAATCGTGGTGAGACTGAAATGAAAGAAAACATCCAAGCATGTTTTAAGTGGTGGTGACGAGTTGTTGTGAGTGAAGGGAGGAAATGATCAATTAGATGTTTAATGCCAGTCATTTACTGATGGAGATAGGAATGAAAATGAAAACAGATCCACATCTGAAAATTTAATTAAGTTTAAAGTACATCTACTTCAAAAGGAGAAATAGCCATAAACAAACATTAATGCTCAGAGTTATAGAATAATATGTTGTTTACTTCATCCACTCTCTCGGAGTACTTAATTGCAGATGATCAAGTGATATCTCGGCATTTCTCTTATTGACAGGCATCACAATAAGGGCCGCTTTACTTTAGAGAACATCAGTCAAACTTTACTCAGGATGTTGGCAATCTAATGGCTTTGCATAGCACCTGAGGCTGCCTGACCTGAATGGTCCAGTTAGTGACTTTAAAGGCAGTGAAAACAGACATATAAGCCATCAAGAATGCTACTTTAGGAATGAGATCAACCAAAAATGAGCAATAACTAGTAATTAGGAATATATAAAAAAATAAAAAATAAAAAAAAAAATAAAAATAAAAAAACTTACCGCAATTTTGGCTTTGATACTGCTCAATTTTTCTTCGGCAGCCGCTAATTCCGCATTTGCTTTATTTAGTGCTTGGCGCTTAGGTTCCACCTCACAGTAGACTTCATAAAACTTGACAATGTTGATGACCCATGAGCAGAGCCCGGCTGCAGCATTGGATTTTGAAGCAATGAATTCTGGGTTGAATTCTGCATCCATCAGGTATGGCTGAATGGACTTTATACAATTTTCATGTATATGCTCCTTGTCGAAGTTCACCAGTGAGTCCAAGAATGTATCCACTTTGTTCATGATCCCTCTGGCTGTTTTCCAGCTCCTGTCCTTGGGAATTTTACCACCAGGAGCTGCGAGAACCGTAACTGCCGCAACAACATTGACTACTGCTGTTGGTGGTGCACCAAAGCTCTTCAACTCCGTCAGATTGTTCTGGGAAAACACAACGATGGGTATTAGATGAAGTGGACTCAACACATACATCATTAGCTAGGATAATCTTTACTGTGGGTTACATACATGGTTCAATGGACCCAACTAAGTTTATCCCATAAAAAAGAAGAGCCTTTCTGCCTAAAGCTTCAGATTAAGTGGTAATGTAAAAATATAATATATCGATTTATAATTATATAGACTATAAAAATTTGTTACAAACTGTAGTTGCCAAACAAGGCAGATATCTGCTAGGGGACAATAGCCCCTCACTAGCTCCTCAAAGAACTTGTAAACCTTGAGGTTTACTCTATCATAAACCATAGGACAGGGATATTTGCTTTAACAATCTTTGTTGTAAATTGGTTAGTATAAATAGAGAGACACATATACAGTTCCAAAAAAATTACATCACAAAGTGATGCAATACCATGTCCACATTTAACTAGAGTGCATAAAAATGAAGATTTTTGGTTGTCACAGTTAAGGTGGAGGTGGTCTATGGCAAGACACATGGTATGGCGAAACCGGCCTCGCCACGTGTCCTTGGAGGGGGCTGCTTGCCCGCCTCTTGCCTTTGGACTGTGGACCAGACTTTATGTGAATGTGTTAACCCAGATAGCTATGCCATGGAGCCCATTTGTGTAGTTAAAGACTTCGGCTCCATGGCAATTGAACTGTGTGAATAGGATCTGAGTGCTCTTCGGTAGTTTTGTGCGCTCAGATCCCAGCTATCTGGGGATTTGTGAAATGTCTGTGTGTTATGTGTAAAAGGTGACTTTATGTATTTTAAAGTGTCTTATGTCTTTTTGCAATTATGTGCTCAATGGAGTCTGCCTCTATCCCTGGATAATTGGATTACTTTCCCCCATTGTCTCCAGGATAGAGGGCTCTGTAGAACCTGTTTGAGCCAGATATCCATGTGCCAGCCAGGGCCCAAAAGATACTTTTACTAACTTTTGAACCCCTGGTCAGATTCATGCCATTTTTTTAATATGTTGTTCCCCTGAATGGATTGATTGTGAATGTGTAATTTTATGTGAATGTTATGTATGGTTTTAAAGTTATGACAGTTGGGTAGAAAGTATGTTTTAACTGTATGTGTAATTGAGTTTCCTCTCAGGATAAGGGGAGGGAATATGTGGGATGTAACTGATATGTGATTGGTTGTTTTATACCTCCCTGTGGGCGGTCCTGTATGTGAAAGACTGTATTAAAAACCAGGCTGGGTGTGCCAGCACAAGAGTTCCTGTTTTAACCCTCAAAGTGAAGTGTCGTCTCATTATTGGGGGAAGGATTTATTGTATGCTGTTCCAGTTTGATTGCTAGGAGAGTAAACCTATTTGTATGGTTCCTATTCAACTGTCTACAGCATTCATATGCTTGGGAGAATTTATTTGTTTCTCCGGTTCGGTGATTGTGGTGTCTGCCAGAGTGCTTGGAGTCCTCAGGAAGTGCTAGGAGCATCCTTCAACGGAGGTACCCAGTCGGGGTGCCAGGCGATCCGTTACACATGGAGTTGGAAAAACACTCCAAATAAAGGTCTAGACCTACAGTCAGTCATTCTTACCTTATTCAGAGTATTCAAAGCCTCCTCTGCGGCTTTTAATGCTGGTTCTGCCTTGGCCAAGTCTTCTTCACAGTCCCTCTGCTTTCGACCCACCTCCTCTGCAATTACTGCCACTTTTTTTTCTTCCTCATCAGCTATAGCTTTTTCTTTAGATACTTTCTCGGTTTCTACTCCCACAACTTGAATGAGTTTATCAGCATCTTCATTCTTTTGTTTAAGCTCCACCTCCTGTGAAGCCAACTTGGCTTTCAAATCATCAACCTATAGGGAGGAGATAGGTTTTAAAAATCAATAGGGTCAGGTATAACCAACCAGGTTACTGGGTGATGGGAATAGTACTTTCAAGCAGAGAGAGACACAACAATAAGAGGAATACCAGTACCTAAAGGCAGACACTGGCAGACAGGGCAGTAGAATAGGTACACGTAGGGCAATGCAGATAAATAAACTGGATGGCTAACAGTAAGGTGAGGCAGGTAGGGAACCTGGATAGGTACCAGCAAAGACAGGTAACAGGCATTGTGGTGGAAGGAGCACTAGCAAGGAAAGAAGCAAGGCAATAGAATTTGTACCAGTAAAGAGAGGGGAATAAAAAAAAAGAAAATAAGTAGAGTGAGGTAGACATTACGATATAATGTGTACCAGTAAGGGGAAGCAGATAGGACGAGAGGCTCAGTGCACACAAGAACAGGTAGAGAGGGTGATATGATGAATACCATTAAGTAGATGCAGAAAAGGCAATAAAATGGGTATTATTCAGGAGTGTCAGGTGTTTACCAGTCAGGAATGTCAGACAGGACAATAAAATGGGTACCAGTCAGGAATGTCAGACAGGACAATAAGACGGGTACCAGTCAGGAATGTCAGACAGGAAAAGAAAATGGGTACCAGTCAGGAATGTCAGACAGGACAAGAAAATGGGTACCAGTCAGGAATGTCAGACAGGACAATAAGACGGGTACCAGTCAGGAATGTCAGACAGGACAATAAAATGGGTACCAGTCAGGAATGTCAGATAGGACAATAAGACTGGTACCAGTCAGGAATGTCAGACAGGACAATAAAATGGGTACCAGTCAGGAATGTCAGACAGGACAATAAGATTGGTATCAGTCAGGAATGTCAGACAGGACAATAAAATGGGTACCAGTCAGGAATGTCAGACAGGACAATAAGATGGGTACCAGTCAGGAATGTCAGACAGGACAATAAAATGGGTACCAGTCAGGAATGTCAGACAGGACAATAAGACGGGTACCAGTCAGGAATGTCAGACAGGACAAGAAAATGGGTACCAGTCAGGAATGTCAGATAGGACAATAAGACGGGTACCAGTCAGGAATGTCAGACAGGACAATAAGACGGGTACCAGTCAGGAATGTCAGACAGGACAATAAGACGGGTACCAGTCAGGAATGTCAGACAGGACAATAAGACGGGTACCAGTCAGGAATGTCAGAAAGGACAATAAGACGGGTACCAGTCAGGAATGTCAGAAAGGACAATAAGACGGGTACCAGTCAGGAATGTCAGACAGGATAATAAGACAGGTACCAGTCAGGAATGTCAGAAAGGACAATAAGACGGGTACCAGTCAGCAGTGTCAAATGGGTACTACTGAGTACTAGCAGAAATGACAATACAATGAGTATCAGTCAAGAGGGTCAAACTAGGCAAAAAGACGGGTACTAGTCAGGAGCGTTAGTTAGGACAATAAGACGGATACCAAAATGGTGACATGTCCCTGTCACTCTTTATATCTACTTAATTGGATGTCGTATGTTTTATGTAAGTACACAACCCACATGTGATAATATATCTAGGAAAAAAACTAATGTTCACTATCCCCTTACTATGGTTTTGTTAGAATCATTAAATGCAAACTGTGTTTCTGATGTATGTGGAGAGTCAAAATGTACTGCTCGTAAATACTAGGATGACCTGCCACGTTTCAATTCTTACTTAAACAACTTAATACTCAGAAATGGTCACTACATTTTATTTTAGAATTTCAAGAAACTTAACCCGAAAAAATCCTACATAAATATTAGTGGGGAAAAAAGGTAAATTATGCAGTATGAGCAATTTGCACACATAAAAAAAAAGAAATTACTGCATACTTGGTAATTATTTCTGAAAAGATTTCTGCACCTTCTCAAGTCCTTCTTAAGTCTATTAAAGAGTAGTTTTAGTCTGATAGTAAATATGGATTGTGACATAGAGTATAATGTTACAGCACTTTGTGTGCTGGTATGAATTGGAGATTTTAATAGGTTCGAAGCCAGCTGGGATTTATCTTGTACATTTACTGCAGCATAAAACATAATTTCATAAAATGTGTAGGATCCAGGGAAATCTATAGGGGACCGCAATGGAGATAGCTCTGAACATCAATTGAGCTCTTATGTTGCACTTTCAAAGGTACCCCAGGGCATTAGTGCCAGACTATAGATAATACTAACCTGCGCTGCAGTACTATTTAGTTTCTGAAGGCCATTCTCCAGGCGTTCCATCTTGGCAGACAATTCCTTTCCTTTCTTCTGCAGTAGAGTCTTGTACAGCTTGATCTGCTCCAGGAAGGATTTGGGAGTCGTGTAATTGTACCGACGTTCATTGCTCAGGTAACTTCTGGACATTTCATTAACACTCATGTGGACATAGGCCATGAACTTACTTATGGAGTCTTTTATGGGAGGCTGAAATAAAAAATAAAAAAAATAAAGTTTATTATTTTATCCATATATTATTTGGGCCATCTCCAACAAGATATACTTTGGAATGTTTTCTAAAATATATTCTGTTTAGTTCCATAGAGCAGTGGTTCCCAACCAAGTCCTCAGGTTCCCCGTAACAGTCCAAGATTTAAGGATTACCCAGTTGTGCCTAAGGTGTTTTTAGAAATAAAAAAAATAAAAAAACACTTTAGATACAACAGGGTGATCCCTAAATCCTGGACTGGAAAGGGGTACTTGAGGACTGGGTTGAGAACCCCTGCCCTAGAGCATTAACAATTTTAAGGGATGTTATAGTTAATACATGGCATGGATAAGTGCATTACCTCTCCAGCTCTAGTTTTACCTTAGCTAGCTACAACTATATCATACAAAAATGCTTAGAGCCATATAGGATACTACCCTTACTCAAAAGGTGAACTATAACATGTTTAACATTTTTTTTAACATATATTTCAAAGAAGTAATATTTCTTCAAATCTCAGAACTCGTATATATAGTTAAGCATAAAATCCTTATCCATGTTTAGTGTATTTATCGAATACAATAATTGAGAGAAAAAGAGGTTATCGTATTTTTTTTTTTTTTCAGAATTAGAACAAGATATCTTTTGGGGCCTCACCTCGATAATCTCCGTTTCCTGGAGGAAGCGCAGACTCACAGACTCAAGAGCCTCTCTTGGCCACTCATGGAACCAGTCAATGGCTGTACAGTTGACCACAGCAGGGAATTTCCTGCTCCGTATACGCAGCTTGTTGCCAACCGGAGAGAAGCAGAGTGCAACCTGCCAAAAGTAAAATTAGTAGTGTTAAAGGAACAAGATAATCTTGTTCACAGATATATTGATAAATGCACGTTAGTAGGCTCAGAGAAACTGCTATGTTTATAAATGGGTTAATCCAGCCTCCAAATCCTCTAGTGGCTGTCTCATTGACAGCCGCTAGAGGCGCTTGCATGATTCTTACTGTGAAAATCACGGTGAGAACACGCAAGCGTCCATAGGAAAGCATTGTAAATGCTTTCCTATGAGACCAGCTGAATGCGCGCGCAGCTCTTGCCGCGCGTGCGCATTCAGCCGAAAGGGAGGAGAGGAGGTGGAGAGGAGGAGGAGAGCTCCCCGCCCGGCGCTGGAAAAAAGGTAAGCTTTAACCCTTTCCTCTCCCCAGAGCTGGGCGGGAGGAGGACCCTGAGGGTGGGGGCACCCTCAGGGCACTATAGTGCCAGGAAAACGAGTATGTTTTCCTGGCACTATAGTGGTCCTTTAATACAAAAGTCAATTTATGCCACAAATATCTTTTCTACCATCAAGTATACAGGTTTCCTTACAACACATTTTATAACTAAGAAAACCTTGATATTGTTGAATTTTCAGTTTGCCGAGTAGGCATCTAACTTGCAAATATGAAGAATCTTTGAATATTCTATAGTAACCAGGCTATCACTAGTTGACAAGAAAATTACTAAAATGTATACTAAATGCTGTAGACCCAACACATGCAGTTAGAGATTTGGTGCAAAAAAAAAAAAAAATGTAAGAAATAACATGAAAACCCTTTTTGCTTCCTCCGTAACCTCTGTGCCAGACTAAAAGGAAATGTACCCAAATCATGACAAGCACTTCTCCTCTCACGCAGACCAAGCTCTCGAAATGTCATTGGATAATTAACAGGATGGAACAGTAAATATCTTTCTTAGAAATTAAGCCTCAGTCACAAAGGTTAGATCTAATCCATTTGGAATAAAAACGTTGGAGACTAATTTCCCTCTCCAAGGTGAGAGCAGTGATGCAGCAAAAAGCAGACCGCAATTTAATGTCATTACGTATATTTTGACATGTTCGCCTTTTATAAACTTAGAAATCCTCGTTAATGGCATATAACCCTTTGAATTCCTTACTGTTAAAGAACACTACGTTCTAACAAACTGAACCAAAGTTTCCACTAGGAAAGATATCTACTTACTAAAGCTCAGCAGGTCAAATTCATAGCTAGACAAGATATATGAATATACACATACAAGCACATATTACGGCAGAAAGCAAAGAATCCCTAGTGCACCTGGTGTATTCAGGCCTTCTCGGCTTCTTAAGTGTAACAAAGTTTAACTGCAAAAGTTGCTGTAGCGTGTAGGACAACAAGTTTAACCAAGTCCTCCAGAAATTCCAGAAGACCGATTAGAGCCTTGGCAGAGAAAAACAGTGATTCCAAGGTTAGGTTCTTATTCAAAACGCCATTTTGCAAGGTAGCTATAATGCCGAATAGATCCCAGTGGTATCAGGTATCCTTTATTAGGATACGTATAGTGTGGTGCCAACCTTTTTAGATGAGTCGTCACAAATACTAATTTATAACTTTGTTGAAAAATGTTTAGGAAACCAATCTTCGGGCTTCCCTGCAATATTGGAATCAGATCATTTTTTTTCTTTCTTGTAATGTTTAACAATGGCTGCAAGACAAATGCTTTTCGCAATCAAAAACTAGGGATCCCGTCTTGAGAAATAAAAGTGTGTTTGTAGCCGCCTGAATGGACTAATCAGTGTTGCTGTGTGCTTTTAAAGGATTGTATTTGTGTAATCATATTTGAGAAGTGTGTTCTGAAAACGTATTGATTGGGTAATCACATTTGAATGGTGTCTTTTCAAGCCATCTGTTTGTTTCCCCTCTTATTAGGAGAATGGAATGCAGACACAGTGATGTCGTCTACCGTAATGTTCCGAGTTTGTAAGAAGAAAAAAAACTGCTTTTTATCACAATTCAATATAAGGGGCAAATACCCACAGCTGTCCATTATACTGCTACAAAGGAACCTTTCAAAATGACTGTAGGCACTGCTCATGTCTATGGACTTCATGTCCCATAATGCTCAGCGAACTCATTTCTGCCAAGGTTAATCACTCCCCAAACTTCTATAACCAGCGGAATTACTGCAACCCCTACTAAAAAATAAAACAACAATGTAAAATCTTTGAACCAGAGACTCAGCAAATTTAATGAGGTACAATATAGTCTTTCATGTCTTTGAATTAAGGTATAAACAAAATAACTAAAATGTAAGATTATCCAAAGGATAATAGGAAAGGATTATAGGAAAGAACATTTTAAAGTATTCACAAATATATTGTTTATAGTTTGTTACACTCCTTGTAATGCTGTAAATTAAGCACAAGATCGTGGGTGTGGACACTTCCCCAAAATGATGAATAAATCTTTGGGCAAATCTTAATTTACAGCATGATGATGCCAACCATACTTGTAGGGCAGATATCCTTAATTACTTACAGTGCGACTGAGAAAAAAGAAAGCAACAAGACTAAAGCAGAAAAAAGCTAATGTAAATTTTATTCGAGAAAGAAAAAGTAAAAAAATAAAATAAAAAAAAAGCTTTTTTTTTGTGTCTGGGCTATGCATAAGCAAACAAGCTTTGTGTTAAACCAAAAGTTAAGGCATTTAGCCTTACCATGTCCTGAATTTAAAAAGGATCTGTGAAATGAGGTAAGAATATATGTGAACCCAGCACACAAAGGTCATTCTTACTAAAGATCTCAGTTTGTGTTTTTAATACATACAGTGGAACCTCGGAACTCAAACTTAATCCGTTCCAGAAGGCTGTTAGAGAATCGATTTGTTCGAAAACCGAATCAACATTTTCCATAAGAATTAATGTAAATTAGATTAAACCGTTGCAGACCCCCTAAATTGCTGCATTTTACCAGAAATTCTATAGTATAATAATACCATACATGCATAAAAAAAAACATTTAGGAAAAAAATAATAAACACAATGTAATGAAAAAGTAACTTCAGTTTACCTGTGAGCTCTGTTTGCTGACAGAATGGAGCTCTATTCCCTCACCACATGGAGCTCTATTCACTGACAGAATGGAGCTCTATTCACTGACAGAATGGAGCTCTATTCACTGACAGAATGGAGCTCTATTCACTGACCGCATGGAGCTCTATTCACTGACCGCATGGAGCTCTATTCACTGACAGAATGGAGCTCTATTCAGAATGGAGCTCTGTTCGCTTTGTCAGGCCGATGCATCATACCAACGAGGCACAAACCAGATTAATGCTGTGTGGTTTTGGTCTAATACCGAGTTTTATTTGGGTACAGAAAAAAAATTTCCTCTAATTTTATGCTTGAATAACAAATTGTTTGGGTAAGGAAGCGTTACAGTTCCGAAGTTCCACTGTATTTATTTTAAAGCTACACTCTCACATCAAATTTGATGTGCGAATAGGTACTTATAAGGCATTTCAAACAAAATACCTAACCTTTCCCATGATCCTCTAGTACAATGGAATTGCCAGAATGTTTCCTTCTTGTATTTCCTACAATGGTCTCTGAATCAAATGAGTATCAATTCTAGCAGATTTGTGAAAATTTAAAAAAAAAATCAAAAAAAAAATCAAGCAAACAGACCTGATGAGATATAAACTGATGGGAAAAGCTCTGGATATAAACAGAGCAGGGATTTGATTGAGGAACCACCTGGCTAGAATGTGATATCTAAAATAATTACCACCAAAAACACATAGATTATTAAATTGTTATTTTGTATGGTCTCTAACTCTGCAAAGAGTGATCAAGGCCTCCTGACGTTCTGAACCATTTAATTCACAGTGTGAAAATAGAAGTGCACACCAGTGGATTCCAGTGTTCTTGCAAAGCATCTGTCTTTCTCTGCAGCTAACGTGGTTTAGTGATGCTAGCGGTGCTTGGGGAGCATAATTGCCATATTAACTCAGTCTATCATTGTGATAGAATGTCCAGGGCGGCGGTGTTAACACCACTAACATAGCTACATTTTGTTTATTACTTCTAATAATGGCTGTGCTTTCCCAAGATAAAACGTAACCTGCGATAAGTGGAAGGACTGACGTTAGAAAAGAGTGACGCCTTGTGGGGTGAGTACAATGTTATCTACAGTACCTTGAGTTGCCTCCGAACTCTATCTATGAAGAATTTCCAACAATTCTCCCGGGTATCCATCAGACCAACGCTTTTCACTTCATTCCGGACGCTTCCAATAATATTTTCCACTTCATCATCAGGGAACAAATCTGGAATCTCACCTGAGAAGGAAAATTATAGGAGAAAGAAAAGTTTAATAAGCCTTATGTCCTACTATCCAAACTCAGAGCCTTCCAGCAACTTTCCCACAAGATCGCAGGTGAAGTGCGCATGCGATGAACAAACATTTTTAGATTTCGTTGAGTCGCTATGGCAAGTTATTAGAAAATTCACTGAAAATGCAAATACCATTATGGTTTATAGAAACAATTAATCCTTGGTCATTTAAGTAAAGATGCTAAAGAACTAACCGGAGGCCAGCAAATCGTTCACAAGAACAAGGAACTTTTCATCGGCTACTTGTGCGTCAGTCATTAGGAAAACTGTGCCCACGTTCTTTACACCTGCTTTAATATAAAGGTTTGCGAGGTCAGCCTGTTGGGATTAGACAAGGAAAATTAATCTTACAGTAACTAATGCTCGGGACAACATATTTTATAACAGACAGACACATCTCTAAAAGTATACACACAGTCATATTGTTTTGTTTGCTTTTCAGAGTAAGGGAAGGAATTTTCTGTTGCACTCTCGACTTCCTGATCCAATACAGAGCAGGAAGTACATTGTCTAGCAGTCAGCTACTTCCCACATTGTGGGTAAAAGAGTACACATCACATCAAATACCATTTTACTCATGGGATGATTACTCTTTTTTGGGGGGGGGGACGGTGGATGGGATTTGACATGTTTAAATGTCAAATATATAGTTTACCTCGTGACATGACAAAATTGTGAATTACTTTAAAAAGCTATAATTTAAGAGACAAAATTTAATTGTCTTTTTTATCTTCATATCTTTCCTGGAAAAAATGAAGGAACATACTACTGATTATAGGTTATTACAAGTTCCATTACGAGTTTATAGCTGTCTGCTAGCAGATTTTTTATTTTTTTTATTTTTTAATGATCTGTGGATAAATTTAAGTTCTTTTAACATTTTCAACTTTTATCAACACCACCCCACCCAAAAAAAATGTAAAACCTTTTTAAACCCCCACAAAATTATGTTTTGTATAACATTGTAAATAGTTATTTAAAAAAAAAAAAAAAAAAAACCTCACTGTACATATTTAGCAGGCAATCTTTCCCAGCTAGAAAGCTGTATATGAATGTATATTTTTTTGGGCAACAACGAACATGAGATGGCATTTGTCTATCCGATCTATGCAGGAGATGACACACAACACTCTGGTAAGGAACGAGTTTGCTGAAGCGGTTTTATTTTAAAGGTTTTTTTTTTTTTGCAAAGGATGGAATTTAATTCAGAAACACAAGATCAGGAAATAGAATCTCCCACACAATGGAACACGCTCATTGTATGCTGGCTCGCTGCCTCTCTCTTGACTCCAATTAAAACACACTGGTGGATACCACCCTGTGTGTCTGAGTGGGAAGATGAGTGAATAATATTACAGAGAAAAGGATTTATTTGAAAGCTGTGATAACCTTTATTATTAGAGCGTTCTTGCTCTCACAGAAGGTTCTGTACTATTCCAGTAGGGCACAGATTTTAATTATGTTAAGAGACTTGTAGATGTTCGTAATTTTTTCCTGTGCAGAGGAGTGCTGACAATCTGATTTTAGGGTTAGAAATCAGACACAGAGAAATATAGAACACTGTAGATTTAACGGTCAGTGTTCATATGTCTGTATGGAATTGTTAAAACTGGTTGCCTGGGTCTCGCTGCGCATGTGCATTTAATGTGTCCCTTTTAGTCTGAAACACCAACAACTGCTCATTGAAGGAGATCCCGAAGACCGGTCGTTTAAGAGTCTACACTGAGTTCTTTAAGAGTGGCCCAAGTGGTTACAAGATTACAGATTTGATAAGATAGCATTTGTTTGTTGAAGAATAACTCGTTACACAGGTTTAATAAATATACTTGGTCTTCTACCAACACAAGTTGGGTGAAGAATGTGGGAATCATGTGGGAGCAGTGGCTGACTTATCTGCTTCCAAGCTACAGAGCTGACCATCTAGCACAGGAGCAATATAATGTTTTAACTGCATGTTAGAACATAGGAACAGACTGAGGAGCCTACAGGAAGGGTTGAGGACAGAAGTCTAACTTTTTTTTATACATGGACATATAAGTTGATGTAGATTTTATTTTACTGCAATGTCCAAGAATGGCTAGAAACAGGAATTGCTAAGGATAGCTAGAATAAAGCAAAGTAGAGAGATGCTGACTGGCCACACATCGGCTTCTTTCAACCCTCAAGAATAATCTCTCAAATCCTTTTCTTTCTTTCTTTTTTTTTTTTAATAGAGAAAATCTTTGACCTTACTGTGTTCAACTGTTACTAGAAATTAGGAGTTGATCGTTTTACTTGTTTCTTTTGACAAAGGATTGTGGATCACTTGAATTAGGATAGCCTACCTTTAGATCTGGAATCCCATAGCCTTTCCTGAGAGTAATCTGGAAGACCTCCAACGAGCTAATATAAGCTGCAAGACGTGTCAAGCTCTGCTTGCCGCTTCCACCCACTCCCACTAGTAGAGCATTCCCTCTGGGGGACTCCAGGATACGGTTGATTCGGCAGCTACATAGTAACAGAAGAAAGATATGTTTAATAAGATTCCACAGTCGGTGCTGTGCATGTTCCCACCTCGGTCACCAAAGCGAGACTCAACCTCATCCACTGTCCCTGGTATAATACTTACATGCAAAGTAAAACTATTGTGTCAGGATGCTGTTGTTAAGATTAAATGGATGTGCTCTTGTATGGACTCTATGAAATACATAAATTTGTGCACAAAACATTCTAGAAAAATGTCTCTGCATTACCAGAAAAAGCTAAAAATAAGCAATCCATCTATCTGACCATTCATTTAAACAATATGTTTCTCTAATCATAAAGAGTTTATAATAACTTGGAAACCTATAATATAAAATTTAATTCACGGTCAGTGGTAATAAAATACAAAGAGTATAAACTATGGCCACCCCCAGTCTGCTATAAAGTGCAAATTTTATGGAGCAATTAAACAAATATCCAAGTATTACGACTTTTGCATAGATGAGATTACAGTTCTCTACATTATACATGCATGGGGAAAAGAAGATACTTATTAGAAACAATTTATAAGTGTTGTTTGTATAACAAAAATGAGATGGTTTATTTAAAACTTGAGTTAATATTACTTGAGTTATTACGATAATTGGAAGCTGCAACATTGCAATGGCTGCTTCCAGTGTACTTAATTCTACTCATTCCACACTTACTGCCTATACACCAACTTCAAAGCTTACGGAGTGTAATTGTTTAAAAAAAAAAAAATAAATAAATACCCATCTGACTGTACCCCATTTTTGGCAGGTCCTATCCTAGTGACAGGCTCATTTACGCGTTGGCTTCAGCACACCACAGCCAACGGTTTCCTCTACCTACATGCTTTTTCAATGGCTTTTGTCCCCAACCACAAATTATATACATCTACACACACACAAAAGACAAAGCCTCTCACACACAAAAGACAAAACCTCTCTGACGTAATAAATATAAATTTCAGCACTGGATCCCTTTTAAGATACCCAGCAATCATGTCTCACAACCTCCAGCCAAAGGAAACAAGACAATTACGTTTGATTGCAGCCGCTGGAGAGATATTAAGGAGTCTCAGAACGTAGTAAGTGTTTTCTGACTGCTTACCCCTTCCTCTGGGGAAATTAAAGGGCATCATTTCACCGTCTACAAAGTGTAAACCGATGACTCTGCACTTTGCTGGCTGATTTACTTGAGTTTAAAAAAAAAAAAATGAGATCGGTCAATTGTTCCTCTTGTAGGAAACGTGTCATCTCCGCTGTGTTTTTATCTATTAACATGAAAGAGATGGACAATCTACATACTTCAAAGCAGTCATACTCAATTTAAACGGCCTATTAGTAGTTCTCTGAAAGTGACACTGTAATAAATGTTATTCTGAGAGACACAGATCACTTACATGTGACACATGGCATCTTCAAACAGGACTAGGCTCATTGCAGCGTTGACCTCATTGTGGTTGTCCAACGCATCCACCAGGATTTTATTTAAGGACTCCCAAGACTGAACTGGCATGTATTTCGGTTCTCCTACTCCGTTGGCAAAATGGCAGAACATGTTCAACTCCCTTGTTTGTTCTAGAGTTTCCTCTATGTCCTGTTAATGAAACAGAAAATCTACTTACACATTGGGATACAACATGTTGACAAATATAGATTTCCCTAAACCACTTGACCGGTAGGATTTAATGAACACTGTTCGCTCTGTTATACAGGATGAACATTTTGTCAGTGTTCAGCAGTCAAACCATCAAGAAGGGCAATTAGCAAATCATATGTTTTTTTTCCGCTTTGGAATCTGTAGTTTATAGTTTTTATAAGGATTTATAACCCAATTAACCAAAATTAGCAGCTGAATAATAATAGATGTTATTATTACCCAATTGATGGTACTCATTTTATCGACCTCGGTAGGATGAAGGGATGAGTTAACGCTGCAGGGATTTTAACCTGCAACCTTGTATTTTTTGAACAGGCTCTTCAGTCAGGGAATTTACCAAGAGAGCTACCTCACCAGCTGTGATAGATATATAGGTATATACAGTTATTGAGTAGAGTAATACTCAAGTCCGTCACAGTTCATTTTAAGTGGAGACCGTAGTCACTCTTAGCATGACATTTGTGAACTGATCAACCATGAAGCAAACCGTGTGAAAATGGGAATTTCTGTAGGTGAAAATGAAAGCTTTGCAAAGCCATGATAAGGTGTAGTGAGTGGCTTGTTTGAATGTGTGAAATAGGGGAAATAAGGGGTTTGTTGTGTAGGCTGTACTAATACCTATACGGCAGATCATTAATATCATCGTCGTTTAGGAATCTAATGGATAAAAAGCAGGAACCCATTAATCCTATCTTAAATGGACAATATAGTTTCAGGACTACAAATGCATTCCTGCCGCTATAGTCATGAAATGCTGTTGAGGTGACCAACCCTCCTTTGATCACAGTGAAAAGGGGATTTTACTCATCTTTTTCTTGCTGGCTCCACCTCCAGGGCTAAGATCAGCTGAACCAATCATCATCTACTCATAGAGATACATTGAATCAATGCATCTCTATGGGAATGTGGGTGTTGCACACTGTGCAGCACTGGACTAGGAAGCACCTCTAGTGATTGTCTGAGTGACTACCACCAAAGGTGTTATTAGACAGTAATGTAAACACTGCCTATTCTCTGAGAAGGCATTGATTACATTGAAAAGCCTGCAGGGACACGCTATGGACATTAAAACCACTACATTTAGCTTGTGACTATAGTGCCCCTTGAATAAGGGGACAAGGTCCTTGTCTACAGGTTGCATGACAATTGTAAAGGGGTTTACATGTAATAAATTGGTATGATAGGAATAGCCCATTCCTCCAACTTTGTAGATGTTGAGTAGAACTGGCTTGATCCACTCTGCAGTGAGTTGGTCAGATTTTGGCAACAGTGTTATATGCAGTAAGGAGAAAGGGATGTCACCCCTCGTTTAAAGAAGGTCAGGACAAATTCTCCTCTTAAATCAGAAGGTATTTTGTCCACACTACCCATACAGGAAAAAACAAACTAGCACAGGAATGGAGTTGTGTTAAATATAAATACTTGCCCATTTACATGGGCATAGGGCATGTTCATGATTGTTTAAAAAATAAGAAAAGAGTAAAGGTTTACAACAAATCATAGGAACATAGGCAAACTCAACAGACCAATCAGATTAGATCTGAATATCTTGTCAATATATTTTGGTTAAAATGTAAAGGAAGCTTTGGCTTTAACACAACCACCATCGAGCCTTTCACAGCGTTCTTTAAGTCTTCACCAATGTCTAGATATTAAATGTTTGATTATCAGTTGGATGGGAAAGTATGCACTCATATTAACTAGGGGAATTTGTTACTATGGAAGTGTGTGCAATTTCACGTTAAAGGGACACTCCACTATCCAATTTAAAAAAAAATGTATAATCACTTTAATAGATATTCCGCCAATGAAAACATGCATGCATTTAATTGTGCTTTTTCTATTGGGTGTATACAGGGCCGGACTGGGGAAAAAATTCAGCCCGGGCATTTTTAATTACAGCGGCCCACTGAAAAGGGGGCGGGGCCAGATAGGGTGTGTTTTGTCATCCCCAATGACAAGCACGCCCCATCTCAAAGTGAGCATGTTGGAACAATGCTCTTTCCAGGGCATGAGAAAAGGGCCTTGTATTTGATCTGCACAGCGCAAGCAAATTTAATAACATGCTTGCATTGTGTTTGCTTGAAACTTGTCTCAGGGGTTTCCATAATTGGAATACTCACTGTATCCCATTTATGGAGACACTATGTGTTTGCTTAAAGGGTATCTAGTGTGTTCATAGGGGATCCTGAGTGTGTATGTCAGAAATGTAGTGTGTGTGTAAGTGGTGCAGCGTCTGTGTGTAGGGGATCTAGTGTGTGTTTGAAGGACTCAGGAGTGCGTATAGGAGATCTAGTGAGTGTGAGTGGTGCAGTGTGTTTGGGGGGTGCTGTGTGTGTGAGGGGTGTAGTGTGCATTTGTGAGGAGTATAGTGTGTGTGGGAGGGTGGTGTGTGTGGGGGGGTGCAGTATGTGTGTGTGAGGGCGCTGTGTGTTAGGGCATTGTGCGAGGGTGATGTGTGTTGGGGTGCTGTGTATGTGTTGGGCTGCTGTGTGTGTGTTGGGCTGCTGTGTGTGTGTTGGGCTGCTGTGGGTGTGTTGGGGTGATGTGGGTGTGTTGGGGTGATGTGGGTGTGTTGGGGTGGGGTGCTGGTGTTAGGGTGCTGTGTGTTAGGGTGCTGTGTGTGTGTTAGGGTGCTGGTGTTAGGGTGCTGGTGTTAGGGTGCTGGTGTTAGGGTGCTGGTGTTAGGGTGCTGTGTGTGTTAGGGTGCTGGTGTTAGGGTGCTGTGTGAGTGCTGGTGCTGTGTGTGTGTTAGGGTGCTGTGTCAATGTTAGGGTGCTGGTGTTAGGGTGCTGTGTGTGTGTTAGGGTGCTGTGTCAATGTTAGGGTGCTGTGTGTTAGGGTGCTGTGTGTGTGTTAGGGTGCTGTGTGTGTTAGGGTGCTGGGTGAGGGTGATGTGTGTGTTTGCAAGGATTTTGTATTGGGGGAGGCGGGTAAATGGCACTATTAATGTTTTACTAAAAAATAATAATAATAATAATAAATACATAATAAATAAATACATAATAATAAATAATACATAATAATAATAATAATAATAATAAATAATAATAATAAATACATAATAAATAATAAATACATTATATCCCCCCCCCCTTCATTCTTACCTGTAGTCTGGAGGGGGGGGGGTCGTGCTGCTGCCAGCCATCCCTGGTGGTCCTCGTGGTAAGTGAACTCTAGCCCTTTGGGGCTAGAGTTAACTCTCGCGAGACCCGGCCGGTTGCCATAGCAACGGTCCGGATCTCGCGGGAGAAACCCGGCGGAGCTGCAAGTTAGAGCTCCACCGGGTCCTCTCTCCTGGAGGCTGTCTCCCTCCCTCTCTCCCCACCGGCGGCCGCGTTTGAGCCCATGTGGGCCGGTGAGGGAGATCTTTGAGTGCTACGGTGCTTTGATCTCCCCACCGGCCCTTCATGCAACATAGCGGGGCCGGCGCTCGGATAGCGCCGGCCTCGGCCCATGGCAGCCGCGGCCCACCGGGCATTTGCCCGGTGTGCCCGATGGCCAGTCCGGGCCTGGGTGTATATCTGAAAACAGCTTGCAAATGTTGTCCCTGCAGCTTTTGCAAGGCCTCCCCTTCTATTCCCACCCAGGCTTTCTGTGGCTATCCAATCACAGACTTCCCAACGCAGCTCAATGAGAAGTCTTTGCAAGGGAGGTGCAACTAAGCTAACCAAACCAGGAAGTAACAGGACCTGTTGCCTGATTGACAGCCTGGGGAGTGTAACAAGATTAATTTATAAAAGTGCCAATTTCTATTAAAATCTCTACTTTTTGTAAGATGAAAAATAAATAAATAAATAAAGGACACACTAAATGAACCTTGTCACTTTAAGCATGTAAGCACATCAACAAAATCATGATCATGTAAAGTATTTTCGGACTTGTGTATATCTAGATTGTTAGTTACATTTTATTCCAGTCGAAATGCTGAGAAAAGCATCCAGCTATTATTAAAGAGCAGTGTGGCTAAGGAAGAGGACTACTTACATCATAGTATTTTTTCACCATTTCAACTTGTATTTTGTCAAATATATCAAAATCTTTCTCTTCCACCATCTTGTCTCTGTACACGCGGTTTGACTCATGAAGGTAAAGTTTCACCAAGTCCTGCGGGGTTTTCAGACAGTCGGGTGTTGAAAACAGGATGCCCTACAATAAAAAAAATATATATATATTTAAAACAAAATAGCATTTTTCTTGATTTGGTCGTCATTTATATAATCAAAGTAAAGCAAAGTAATTGCAGTCATTCTAAAGGAGTGGTGAGAATAGATCTACTGTACTGAGCAAAAGGTAACAATTTTGATACGTTAATGGCCTACAGGAGTATATTTGACTTCCCAGACGTAAATACGAATTTATACCATATGTTCTAAAAAGAATTTGAAAGGAATTAAAAAAAAATAAAATCATTGTTTGTTTTATTATTTAACCCGTTAAGGACACATGACATGTGTGACATGTCATGATTCCCTTTAATTCCAGAAGTTTGGTCCTTAAGGGGTTAAACTTAACATAGGTGACATTGTATTTTAGGGATGTGCATGATCCAAAAATTCGGTTCGGTTCGGGTAAGAAAAAAAAATGTTGCACTTAGCAAATTCGGGACTTCGGCATTTTGGTTTGATTCGACATTTCCGAAATTTGTGACTTCAGCAATTCGGACAATCTGTAGGGCTTCCTAACCCTAACCCTACCCTAACTCTACCCTACCCCTATCCCTACCCCAACCCTACCATAACCTAACCCTATCCTTAACCCAACATCATTCACATAATTTTCCCTCCCTCTCTTTTTTTGCCATTTTTCAGAAATCCGAAGCACTTCGGCACTTAAAGGTTAAAATAAATGCAGAGCCAAGTGTCCAATGAAATGTAAGTTTTGCACAAAAGGAACTGAGCTGCAATTCGTGTGAAACACATCCAGGTACACTGACATCACACTGTCTGGCATATCTGTTGTTTATACCCTTATGCCACTACCATATGGACACATTGAATCTTGCATATTAAATAATCTTCAATATTAAAGGAACATTCTAAGCAACATATTTACTACCGCCCACTGGCGTCATACCCTTATTTAAAGAATCATTATATCATTAGGGGTACAAACATGTATTTACTAACAATACAGTGTTCCTATACCAGTGTAGGCCCACCCCCAGGGTGAGTCTTACTAACGTTTACCCTATGGCACGTTGGTCTCTGTGCTACCGCTCCACCTGCCTGGTTGAGATATATTTAGTACTGGTGCGAATGCGAGGCAAAACGCTGCACTGCGCCGATCAAATGCTTTTTAGGAGTGTCATTTGAGCTATACATGGGTGTTACAATTGCCATAAGACACACCTGCCTGGCATATCCCTGTTTGGAAAGCACGGACCTGCTTCCCATAACAGGTTAAAAGTCCCCAACACTTTATATCAACTACATGATAATTTATATGTTCTCTCTAACTCTATTCTCAGATTGCCACGCAGAACATGCCCCTCTTCCCTACTTCCCCTTGCATGCATTGCTTTCTCTTGGGCGTTCTTATCTCTCCCTTCTTAACTCTGTGTTAATCAGCACATACTTATTGACTGACAGGAGGGTGAATGAGCTTTTATTTAACCTCTGATTTAGAGAAAACTATACATTTACTAGCACAACGTATAGGTTAAATGTTATTCTCTGTCATGTATGATGAAGCTGTATTTATCATGACACATGACCTTATTAATTAACAGCAATCAGAGCTGTTAATAGAAATTTAAGTGAAGGAATGAGGGTGTGCAATGTCAATTTAAAGGAACACTATAGTGTCACAAATACACATGTGTATTCTTGACACTACAGGTCTAAATAGTTGTTTAGACCCCAGCCCCCCTTACCTCTTGTTAAAATGGTGATTTATTCACCTTTTTCCAGTGCCGCCTCTGTTTCGTCCTGGCTGGGCCCGCCCACGCCCACTTGCTTGAGATCATTAAACTTGTTGATCTCAGCCAATCCAATGCTTTCCCATATGAAAGCATTGGGAGGTTATGGCTCATGCGTAACAAAACGCCATTGATTGTCATTGGACGTGTCCCTTAGCAGTAATTTCTCTGAAAAGACAGTGCTTACATTAAAAAGCCTGCAGGGAGAGGCTTTATATACAAGAACAACTACATTAAGCTGTAGTTATTCTGGCGACTATGAAGTCCATTTAATATATTAAATACTGTACCTACGTAGATTACCAGGTAGCCAAAACAGTGCTTGTTCAAGCCTTTACAGTAAAAGGACAAAAAAAAGACTATCTTCATGATCTTCCCCCAACCAAGTGCAAATGGTCCAACAGAAGGTAAATAATCTAAATAAATATGAGATTTATCTAGTATAAATATTACTGTAGAAATGTGTAACCATGACTTTTAGACCGATCACTCTATATTTTGTCATTTCACAAGCACTTTGAATGGAAGCCTGAATTGATTAAGTGTCATGAGAGATTCAGGGGGGGGTCTGGTCTTGGTTCTGACAAGGAACGTTTAGATGCAGTTACAGTACAAGATAACGCTGGTTGACAGTTTGCTGTGAACTGTGAGAATCAAATACGGATGCTATGGAGAATAAGCACGGGAAGAAGGAAATAATCTAATCATCCCAGCATGGAGGCACAGCGGAGCATCATCACAACGTCCACCTCACATTGCTGGCCACGCTGGGGATTCGGAACTCGGGTAAACCATGTATGTTTCTGCTTTGCATTTGGAAATTCTACTTCCCGATACAAATAAAAATAATTAGTCTTTGATTAGGAGGATGGATTGTCTCTTAATACATTATATTTCAATATCATACAAACAGCAGTTCTGGCTCTTCCAGGATTTAATTTTACCTACTCAGTGGCAATGTTCCAAAGGAACAAATAGCAGGTGAGAATCCAAAGAACAGATATGAAGTGTCTAACATAGGGCAGATATCCAGTAGTGATAGATCACTTTATAAATCACTGGTAAGTTCTCACCTAGAGTATTGTGTTCAGTTCTATAGAGCAGATCATAGAGAGGTAGTGATAGTACGTTACAGATACTTGGTAAGATCTCACCTAGAGTATTGTGTTCAGTTCTATAGAGCAGATCCCAAGAGGACATAGAGAGGTAGTGATAGTACTTTATAGATCACTGGTAAGATCTCACCTAGAGTATTGTGTTCAGTTCTATAGAGCAGATCCTAGGAGGACATAGAGAGGTAATGATAGTACTTTATAGATCCCTGGTAAGATTTCACTCGAGTATTCTATTCTGTTCTATAGATCCCAGGAGGACATAAAGAGGTGATGAGAGAATATTTTATTTATTCTTTGCATGAGCATCTCTTGGTTGTTATTAGGCGCCCAGTTTTCTGTACACAGTGAGTTAAAATGATGGTTTAAAAAAATAAAAAAATAAAAAGTAATCCTACATTAAAATCAAACTTGATCTGATGGTAGATGTTTTGTATTGCCACACATGTACAATCACAGGTTTTCAAGATGCATATGAGAACAAAAATGTTCTAAAAAGCTTTCATACACTCTGTATGTACCTATTATATGTAGCTGTTACACTGTATCAACATATCAGCTTCTTCTAGAAAAAGCATGAAAAGAGCGCAAAGCTTTACAGGTAAAAAAAGATCTTTGATGTCCTAAAATTCAACAATTGCTCTTGTGCATTAAATATGAGTTTAGCAGTTCTCTTTCCCCAATTCTTTACCGTCACTTTAAATTAGGATGCTTCTGTATCAAATAGGATTTTTCTACATTATTTCAGACAAATTATCATCTGTCCCCCATCTGTGATCAGCGTGTAGCATCTCCGTCTTTATCATGTTACCTAGCACGATTAATGTCTAGCGTAAATGTTCAACAGTGACTTGAAGGCCCGACACGGTTCTCCTTGTCAAAACAGGTTGACAGTTCCCTTCATTACAAGTAGGCCTATGATAATTGTCTCATTACCACACAGGCTAAAATCAGCTCCTCAATTAGTGTTGCTAATGAAGAATGAGATGAGAGTGTCCCTGTACTGTGAGAACTAAGTTTGCATTGCTGTGACAACCCAAAAATACTATGAAAAAAATAAAAAACAATGGATCTGTTACACTAATTATTGCACTCCCCAAAAAGAAAACACTCGTTTTCTGTAATTATATAGCATGAGTCAATTTAATGTGTCTGTGGGGACAGTCAGCACTTTTTGAGCAAATGGGGACATTTTAATGTCAACACTTTGCTGTCAGAGTTCACATGATCACATATTACTTGAATCTTAGGTTGGGCACAGAAAATGTTTCTATGTCTTGTCAATAAAAGGGCTGATTTAATCAGTCAGAAACAGTTAGAAATTGTGTGGTTCGCTAAAAAAATCCAAGAAATGGATTGTTAAGGATAACAAGGAGAGGGTTAAAATGAAAACAAGTACAGTTTGTTCTTCGTCTAATGAAAATTGCTGTTTCATCTTAAACAAGCCTGTAGGATATAGACAACAAAACAATTTTAGCAGCAAAGAAATATTACACAGAGGAAAAAAAAAAAGGGAAAAAAAAAGAAAAGAAAGCATTGGAAAAAAATGTAGACAGCAAAAAAACTAAATTCAGAATCTAAAATGACAGCATGATTTCTAGAGCGAACCCTTTGATGCCTCACCTGGAATATATTGGAGAGGTCTCGCAAGTTGAAAATGTAGTGGAATTTAATAGCGGTGGGAAGGAAGGTGGAGGTCACTTTCTGGTGTAGAGACAAAGCCAGGTTTATGAGTTGTAGGGAGGTCTTCTGCACCGGCACAGGGAAGTTGCCCATCTTGAGATGTTGTGCCAGGATGGTGTTGTAGATTGTAGACAAGGCATCGATGCCAGGGAAGGAGAGGGCAAACACACTGAAGTGACGCTGTTTGAGAGGAAAAAAAGGAAGAGAAGGAAGAGAGGATCTGGTTAAAAACCACAAAAAAAAAAAATTGGGTGAGATCTCATTTGAAAATCCTGTCCAGCAAAGTAAATTCTAATACATAGGTAACTGCTCCCCAGTACAGGTGGCAAAAAGGCAAAGTCTCAACAAAGGGGCATTGAGATTTCAGAAACGTATCAGAATTACTAAAGGTCAGTCAAACATAGTGGCAAAAAGAGGAGACCGTGAAAGGGGGGGGGAACTTGCTAATATTTGTAATCAGATGTACTGATCAATGTCAAAATAAAGGACTTATTGCTAATGGATTCTAAATGCAACTACTTTGCCAGAAAAAAATAAAATATATATAAAAAACAAAACAAAAAAAACCAACTAGCTGGCAAAGGCTCATGATTAAGACATTCAATAACATATCTGAATGTGTCTGCTCCTACCAAGGATACTTTTGTAATACAAAGAAATTTGGAAAACCAACATTCATTATTAACCCCTTAAGGACACATGACATGTGTGACATGTCATGATTCCCTTTTATTCCAGAAGTTTGGTCCTTAAGGGGTTAAAGGGACACTCCAGGCACCCAGACCACTTCTGCCCATTGGAGTTGTCTGGGTGCCAACTCCCACTACCCTTAACCCTGCATATGTAATTATTGCAGTTTTCATAAAATGCAATATTTACCTTGCAGGGTTAGGTCCTCCTCTACTAGACAGCCACTAGAGGGCACTTCCGTGTTCATAGAACACGATAAGTGTGTTATACGACGCTGGATGTACTCACGCTATGTGAGGACCTCCAGCGTCGCTGAAATCCCCATAGGAAAGCATTAATCAAAGCTTTCCTATGGGGAGGTCTAATGCGTGTGCGCATTAGGTCTCCCTACTGCTGGCCGTGCATGCGCAATAGGTCTCCCCCCGCCGGCAACCTGGGATGGGAGGTGGAAGGGTGAGTGGACCTGGAGTGCCAGGAAAACGGTTTGTTTTCCTGGCACTGGAGAGTCCCTTTAAGTAGCTCCAGAACCTGCCAGTTTTATTTTTTAATATAACGCTAAAATTGCACAACTTTGAATGAAAATACATTGAAACATAAAATTCAAAACAGGTCTGAGACACTTGGCATAACCCTGCCACTCCAACTAACAGGATATTAGTGCAATCTACTCCCCGTGGCTTAATTTTATCAACTTCACCTTAAGAGATATTGGGCACCTTATCAGTAATTGATCGTTATTTGTGCACAGTTTGTTAATAGTAGAGTACTATTCTGAACTGGATAGTCCTTACCTGCAGCCGGGGGTTGATGGTGAAGCTCCCAGCTGTGGGGTTCATACATGACACATATTGGACATTCATAATTTCTTTCACGGTGAGTTTATTGCGGTCATACCTTAAGAAATTAACAAAATGAAGAAAGGATGAGTTGGACTTGGGTCCCAAATGAATGGACCTTCTTTGAAGTATTAAACCAGCAAATAAGGTTTTCATTCTCATATTCCGCATGAGTGTAACCAATTCAAGTCACTTATAAAAATAATCTAAAAGAATTACCAGTGGCCATAATCCATGTGTTGTCGAATCAAGGTGTGAGGCTGCACCGTACCATATGTGTCCACCTCTGGCATATTCATATCATCAATGAAGTAGATCAGCTTCTTGGTGCCGGGTGGGCCATAATTCCTGCCCGATTTTTTTTCCAGTGGTTTCTCAAGAATAGCTGCAGAGACAAAAGAGGTTCAGAGGTCGTGTAGATGTACACAGATAGCAACCCTACAAAATATATATATATATATATATATATATATATATATATATATATATATACATACATACATACATATACACACACACACACACACACACACACACACAGAGTTGAGGCTTTCATATGTTTGTATTTTGGGATTGAATTCTGCAAAATACAGTGATATTTTCATGCATACGTGAGCTTTTAAATCAACATATAAAGTGACTATTTTTTTTTGTTGAATTACTTCACTCACAGGGTTATTCACTACACGGTTTGAGAACGTAAAGTGAAATTCAAATTAGAGGCCAAAATATTCGACAAGATAACATAGCAGACTTGATTTTATGTAACTGCATGTAAGGAAAGTTTTGCAAGGTCTGCCCAAGTACCTAATCCAAGTTTTTACCTATTCTCTGGAATAGTTTCAATACAAAAGTAAATGTGTCTGTTACATTTGGAAGTTTACATATGTTTCTTCGTAAGTGCACTGCTTGTTCTATAAATGAGCCCACTCCCCTAATAAGGATTGTGGCCCCTCAAATCCCACAGCCTTTTAAGGCTAGAGAAGTTAGACCCATCTACACAGTGCGATAATTTTTATAGTAATGCCATTGACCTGTTTTTTGGTTTTTTTTTTCCCTCTGACCTTTTACAATAAGTCTTGATTTTAAGAAAAGTAAACATGAATCAGAGAGGTCTGGATAATTGCTACAAGAGATGGCTGCTGACGCCCGCGTCTCTGTAATGAGCCTGTGTTTGTTTCCTAATAAATTGCCCTCCACATTTGCTGTTTTGTAAGAAATTGACTCTAATTATTTGTTCGAACTCTCTTTCAGGACAGATGTTTTCTTTCTCCTGAGTGTACGTGGTATGCGTTCAAGCGGTGTCGCTAGAACACACTAAATTAAAGTAGTTATTAGCCTGCCATTGCCCCATAAAACATATTGAAGCTAATAGCTGGCCTGGGTGGATGTGAAAACTGCAAAATAAGCAGAGATTGTGAGCTTTTTACAAAATACGAATTCTGCAAATCTCTGGTTTGCTTTGTGTAATGTCTCGAATATGGCGCTCAGCCGCAAGTTAGCATACTTCTGGGTGAGTGCACACAACCAAACGATGTCCTGTAAAACCGCACCGAAGTTGTATTAATTATTAAAGGGTTCATAAAGCCGTAATGTAAAGTAAAGGGGTTTTGCCTGTGATGCATTTTATTTCAGCAAGTAATGCTGAATTTTAGAGAAAGCAGTTCATTCAAGTTGTAGTAAGAGACAAGCTGAAAAAAAAGTAATCATTCCAACTGGCTACTACGAAACATAAAATGTAAAAAAGGCCAGTATAAAAGGTAAGAAATAAGACTTGGAGACTCTGTTCGGTCTGTTAGTTTGATTTGTGATTTAGAATTCTGCTTGTGGCGTCAAACAAAGATTATTAATGGAAAAAAAATAGATGACTGACAGCTATTTGATGTATGCATTTTACAGCACACTGATTGGCCCATTTCCATGCCCTTTTGCCTCTACTAATTGGTTCCTTGTAACAGCTTCTCTGTACCTAAATTCGGCAGAGCTGAACGGACATATGGCCAAAATTCAGCCATGCCAAAAATCATTCTTGATTTCTGAAAAAATGGTTTGGCTGAACCAAATTTTCTGAACATGCACAATTCTAGTGAGAATGGTCAAATGAGTGAACTATTTTGAGAATGATTGCTAACCTTGTTTCAGATTTCTGTAAACTATATTTACTAGCCCTAGAGTTACAAACAAAGTTAAACCCATGGCACACCACAGGGCCATCATATAATCCAACATGAGTGAGTATGTACTTTAATTTATAAATGTCCTGGCTAAAAAAATTTTTTACAAAATAAAAATTATATATATATAGGTGAACTTATCTGCTTCATTCCATTCAGAACTACTCAGTATACATCCCCTTTCCAAAAATGATCTCACCACTGGAAACTTAAGGATGACGGTCATGAAATTTAAATTTTTTTTTTTTAAAGTGTATCACATTTAATGGACCTTTTTTTCCCCTAAATATTGTATATAGATTTTTTGAGAAAATTACACTTTCATTTTTTTATCTGTGTGAGCAGCGATGTTGTATCAGACTATACTGCTGCTCAACCTAACTTGACTGCTGCGGCGGTTTTACACAGACCAATCACAGCAGCGGGCAAGTTAGGTTGAGCAGCAGTTGGTCATATAACTGTAGAGTTTGACCCAACATGGCTGCCCAGCTAGATTAAAAAAAAAAGTTGATTTTTTACAAATAAATAAATATATATCATAAAAAAAAAAAAAAAAGAATGTAAAGAATGAGAAGTGAACATTTGATGTCCGTTGTCCTTTTATTGGGGGAGCAAATGGGCCTACAAAATAATTCTAGTTTTGCCTTTGAGACAGACGGCAATGCATTACCTTGCAGCATTGCAGAAGTCGTGTAGTAGTTAAATGGGACATTCTTTATCATATACTCATCAGGATCCAACGAAGACAACTTGTCCCCAACGAGCACCGACTTTCCAGTGCCAGCATTTCCAACCAACATCACAGGCCTCTTTTTTTCAAGGAGTTTGTCCATGAAATAACGGACTCTGATTGTTTCATTGGTATGCACTAAGCAGGCCTAAAAAAAATAAATACAATATATCAGATCGATGAGATTACAAATACACGAGATGCTTTATAGTGAGGAAAGTAAAGAAATACAATCACTGATTCCAGTTGGTGTTTCAAAAAAGTAGATAGTATTTATTTTGCAAAACCAGGCATAGACACGTATAAATCAGTGTCACCTAAAAATTGAGTATATACACAATTTGTTACAGAAAAGACTTTGATATAAGGAGATAGTCACTCTGAAGGAACTATCCTCCCCCTTTTTTTAGGAGAATCTCAAAGTATATATTTAGACAGACAGACAGACAGAGCAGGGCAGATGTGCCTTCACACCATGGACGTGGGAGGTTGAAATTGTAAAACATCTGCCTTTAATGAACCTCGGTTACTGGGTTACTGCGTTTACATGCCAAGTTTATCACCGCAGGATTCTGGGAAATATAATTAGCAGATGTAAGGTCGATTGGCAGCCTGTTAGTTACAGGTCAATACTTTTTCCACGTGTAAGATTCTATCTGTATTCATTGTACATAATAAAGGCTTTTGTGTTGCTGTCCAGTCATGCAAATTATAAGTACTCAGTTTCTGCAACCTTATTGCCTCTGACAACATAAATATTCAGCATGCATGCTGACTGAGGTTGTAATGTTGTTTCATAATGACCACTTGGTATGCCAAGGACAGGGAAAGGAGGAAATACGGCCACGGTGGTCACAGAGATAAGAAATATGGTGGTAGAGTTAGAGTACGTGCAATTATAATTAAATATCGCTTTACGCCATATTTAATTCACGAGTGAATGAGGAGGAAGGGCCTAGACTTGCAAGTCTGTAATGAATTAGATATTGGAATGGCCACAGACGACTGCCTGTAAACGAGCTTAGTGGGATACGAAACCCTTAATATCTGTGTAGTCCTACATTTTTATTAATTAATTAAAAAACCATTTATTTATTTTTAAATTCCGTCATGGAAAACCGAGAGAGTGTTTCTTTAAGGTGTTTATTTAGCATGGAGCTACGAATACGAATGCCAGTTCTCAATCTGAAATCTTTACGTATTGTTTCGAAACACTCAAACCAGCTGTGTCTATAGTCTACCGTTCCTCCTGTCCCTTTGATTGAAATCTAAGCAGCAGTTAGCTAGTTTCAACAGCGATGAAAGCAAAGCTCAGCTGTATTGTGCGGTTTTTGTGGCTGTTGGAAATATATGCAATGAGATTTTCAAATCATGTCTTGCCAAGAATAATGGCATATAATAGACACCATTGTACCGACAGCGCAGAGATCTAAGAACATGGTAAGAAGGGTCAATAAAATTGGGGAGGTTTACAAGGAACAAAATTATACAGAGCCCAGAGTGAAAGTTTTTGTATTCATAGGCGTATAAAACAATAATTGAGAATTTCGGCCTTGTCTGTTGTTATCAACTTTATATACATATACACACACAGGGCCAAAGTTGGATTTAAAAAAATAGAAAAACAAACCAAAATATCTGGTGTTTAGGAGGTTAGAAAGAAAAAGAGCATTATGAGCATATTTCAGCTTCTTTTCAATTTTAGACAGGAATTCCCTACAGCTGTCGCCTGTCTCATTATTACCGGCCTTGTTTTCTGCGAATTGTCACATTGCCAACATTAGCAAGACTGCAAAATAGAAAATCAAAACCGTCGTACCGCTCCTTTAATTCCCAGAGGCCTTCACTGTGATAATACAGAAAATGTAACGGGAAAAAACAACAACAACAACAACAACAACAACGTACATACAGGGAGTGCAGAATTATTAGGCAAGTTGTATTTTTGAGGATTAATTTTATTATTGAACAACAACCATGTTCTCAATGAACCCAAAAAACTCATTAATATCAAAGCTGAATATTTTTGGAAGTAGTTTTTAGTTTGTTTTTAGTTATAGCTATGTTAGGGGGATATCTGTGTGTGCAGGTGACTATTACTGTGCATAATTATTAGGCAACTTAACAAAAAACAAATATATACCCATTTCAATTATTTATTATTACCAGTGAAACCAATATAACATCTCAACATTCACAAATATACATTTCTGACATTCAAAAACAAAACAAAAACAAATCAGTGACCAATATAGCCACCTTTCTTTGCAAGGACACTCAAAAGCCTGCCATCCATGGATTCTGTCAGTGTTTTGATCTGTTCACCATCAACATTGCGTGCAGCAGCAACCACAGCCTCCTAGACACTGTTCAGAGAGGTGTACTGTTTTCCCTCCTTGTATATCTCACATTTGATGATGGACCACAGGTTCTCAATGGGGTTCAGATCAGGTGAACAAGGAGGCCATGTCATTAGATTTTCTTCTTTTATACCCTTTCTTGCCAGCCACGCTGTGGAGTTCTTGAAGGATGCAGACTTCTTCCTGTACCACTGCTTGAAGAAGGTGTCTTCCAGGAACTGGCAGTAGGACTGGGAGTTGAGCTTGACTCCATCCTCAACCCGAAAAGGCCCCACAAGCTCATCTTTGATGATACCAGCCCAAACCAGTACTCCACCTCCACCTTGCTGGCGTCTGAGTCGGACTGGAGCTCTCTGCCCTTTACCAATCCAGCCACGGGCCCATCCATCTGGCCCATCAAGACTCACTCTCATTTCATCAGTCCATAAAACCTTAGAAAAATCAGTCTTGAGATATTTCTTGGCCCAGTCTTGACGTTTCAGCTTGTGTGTCTTGTTCAGTGGTGGTCGTCTTTCAGCCTTTCTTACCTTGGCCATGTCTCTGAGTATTGCACACCTTGTGCTTTTGGGCACTCCAGTGATGTTGCAGCTCTGAAATATGGCCAAACTGGTGGCAAGTGGCATCGTGGCAGCTGCACGCTTGACTTTTCTCAGTTCATGGGCAGTTATTTTGCGCCTTGGTTTTTCCACACGCTTCTTGCGACCCTGTTGACTATTTTGAATGAAACGCTTGATTGTTCGATGATCACGCTTCAGAAGCTTTGCAATTTTAAGAGTGCTGCATCCCTCTGCAAGATATCTCACTATTTTTGACTTTTCTGAGCCTGTCAAGTCCTTCTTTTGACCCATTTTGCCAAAGGAAAGGAAGTTGCCTAATAATAATGCACACCTGATATAGGGTGTTGATGTCATTAGACCACACCCCTTCTCATTACAGAGATGCACATCACCTAATATGCTTAATTGGTAGTAGGCTTTCGAGCCTATACAGCTTGGAGTAAGACAACATGCATAAAGAGGATGATGTGGTCAAAATACTAATTTGCCTAATAATTCTGCACTCCCTGTATATTACACACACACACACTTATTCTACAAACCTGGAGTGGCATATCTGCATCAAATTCAAATTTTGGGATGAGCTTGGCCCACGGCTCGAATTTCTTGCTTTCTGGGTCTATGAAGTAGTCGAATACTGTCCCCTGAGATGGGAATTTGATGGTCTTAAATTCTGTTACCCACCACTTGCTGAACTCCGACCTGTAATCCACAAGCTGAAAGACATAAAGCAGGGCTCAGGAGAAATTCTGATGCTATCTCACACACGGTTTGTTTCATTATACCTTATATTTTTTTTGTTATGGACATACTTTAAATAATGAAAAACATACAGAAATCAGGGACCATGAATAAACAGGAAACCATGGTTGGAATAAATTGTAAAATTTCATATATTCAGATCTACACATATTTTAGAGTACGTACAATCTTATATCAGATATTTAACTACACGTTAACAGTAGGCTACGGCATCCTTGGCACATGCCCAGTGGACCACCGGTCCCAAACATTTACTAATGTCATCACAGGTCACAATAATTGTTCCTTTGTGGTCAGTTAGTACAAAGCAGTGATAAACCAACACAGCTGGGAGCTGTCCATTCAACATCTGTCCAACAGCTGTCCAATCTCCCCATAATGGGAAAACAGGTTGCAGTTTTTGAAAATAAGAAAAGATGGCTCTATGTCCAAAAAAAGCTTTTGTTTGTAACCAGAGACCATCCTCCACCACCAGGAGAGAAGTCCAAACCTTTATAATTTGTGTTCTAATGTTTAAATCCTAGATATTTAAACATTGCTCTATTTCAGGATTCTCCAAACTCTGGCCCTCCAGCTGTTGCCGAACTACAACTCCCATGATTATCTGGCTATTTCATTCAAAGAGCAGTTCAGCAACATCTGGAGGGCCAGAGTTTGGAGAAACCTGCTCTAATTACTTCAACCACCATGACCACTTCTGCTTTTAGAAATGGTCATGCTGGTAAGAGTTTGCTTGTGCAGCACTATCTGCTTGAAAATCTATACATACAGAAATAGCTGCTCTTTTGGGCTGGGGGCAAGTTACACTGGCTTAGGCAGAGTTCCGGGCTGCATAGTGTCAATTCTGTGCAAAAAAATACATCTGTTGTCAGTGTGCACAGTGTACTCGTAACAGACAGTCAGTTTCTTCCGTTTCAGGCCTTGATCTTCACTCCATCCCTCTGTGCGGTCCCTCCTAGCCCTCCCTTCATTTTGTAATCTGTGTTTTGGCGTTTTGCTTTCTTATACACATAACAAATCCCCTTCCAAACCTGTCCACCTCCTCCCTCCTTCCCTTCACGTTCTCTGTGCATGCACATGCAAGAGGGGCATGGGGAGGAGCGCCAGGAGCCTCACTTCATGCTGGATTGCAGGTAAGATTAACATTTCATTTGCCGCTTTTTAAGAGGGGGGGGGAGGGAGAGGGAGTATTAGGGCATGCTAATTTAAATTGTAGTAATTTTAAAAAAGTGTTGGCGTAATTCTTTAAGCTTTCAGTTCTGAGGGGACACTGAGATGGCAACTAAAGAAAGAGAAACAAGATGATTTACATCGTGAAATGTGGCAAATAATTCCACGGTTATGCTCTGCTTGGTCATTGTGAACTCTACATGTTCAAAATTCCAAAAAAAGAGTAGTTCCATAATTAGTAGTAGCCTGGTCATCATGAGAATATATCAATATAGTAGTTATGGTGCCATTAGGATCCAGGCATCAGTTCTTGGTCAACATAGTTTCAAATGATGTGGCCAAAATTAAATCCTTAAGGCCCCCTGCTCAGATATTGCTAATGCAGAAGTTCTACCTCTGCATTAGCAACATTCATTCCGTCCATATTTTAGGTTATTCTTTTCTTGAGTGGGTCTGCTGACCTTTTTAAAAAACGGTTTGATGGCATGTAGTGGTTATGGTGCATCAACTGCTCCGTTAAAGAGCACTTTACAGAAGCAAATTATATTTTTACAATACAGGTAAAATGGTAAAAGTGTCATATACATAAAAAAAAAAAAAAAAAGACAAACAAAAAAAAATATTCCATTGCCTTGAACATGCAGACAAACAGATTGGTTAGTGGGATTATCTCACTGAGTGAAAAAACAGTGGTATGTAATTGATAGAAAGATTGCAAATGTATTCACCTATAGAGATAACTTATTAGCGTCTCTCCTACTTAATAATTCTCCTACTGACAACCTCTACTGATTGGTGAAAAATAAATATACACATTCCCGGTTATCACCATTTGGACTGCATTAAAATATAAAATGCATGCTTCAAGGAAATAAAAGTTATTTAAAAAAGTTTACAAAAATCTAACTATTTCTGGCATTCTATCCACCCACACTATGCATTTTAATAAGAGTTCCAAAGTGTTTTCTGTACATCTTCACACTTCAACCACTCTATGCAAGGCTTTATTTGTATTCATACGTCTCCGCAAATGTCAATTTCCATCATGTCAATAGGTACAATCACAGAGGCTGCATCTGTAACTACAGCAAAGTCGGGAGCCTCCAGAGAGGAGCCAGAATAAAGAGCACAATTTTATTCCCGCCCAGTAACGATCAGAGCCCTGAACTTGACATGATCGAACAAGAATCCCATCAAAAAGCAAAGCAATTGTATGAACAGTACGATAAACAAGCCCTTTTCAAATTCAAATCCTGAATATGTACTGTGCAGCAGAAAACGTTGAAGCTTTATTTTCTTATTTTTTTTATTTTTTTATTAAATTCGTCCTTTCGGATGACTAGACTTGTGAATTCAATTCCAAATGAATCGGAACTCGTCCGAATGTCAGGCAATCAGTGGTTCGTCCAAATTCCATAATTCCTAAACGCTACACGGCCAAATCATGATGAAAACCGAAATGATTAATGGAAAAACATTTTAGTAATTCAGAGTTCTGTCCATGGCACAAAAAAAAGAAATGATTTATGGGGGGGAAAAAATGTATTTAAAAAAACAAAAATATGTTCAAATTCATTGATTCAGCCGAACCGAATATTTTCGCCATGCACAAATAAACTCTGATTATGCAATTATTTTTTTACAGTTCTTCTTCATAAATTTTTTTTGTTTAGTTCCAATTGTTTTTTTAAAGTGGACTGTCCACTTTAAATATGAGAGTCTAGCTTAAACAAGTGCCTGCATTTGAACGTTGAGAGTGCCAGAGTCGTGGGACTATCAAGTTTCGACAAAAAAGTGTAAGGATATAAATGTATCTTAGAACTAGCGCTTTAAGGGGAAAAAGAGCAGTCAGTGAGATAAAGGGCTTAGAGTCATTTTATTTGCAAAAGCAGATTTTAACCTTTTTCATTTTACAACAAAAGCCTTGACATTTGCAAGCTTCTTAATATCGATTTAATGGTTTGGGGAGAGATTTAAACTTAAAGCGCAGAATTTAAATGAATGACCTTAAGCCAATCCACAGGGAGGAAATAGGGCTGGGAAGAAATATATGACTGTTTCAAGAATGCTTTTTTCTTTTATACCAGGGATTCTCCAAGGCGCAGATGAAAACATTGCGTCAAGTGCCAGGCAGACATGCCCACCCACCACGTGCTCACATCTAGTCTAGACGATCAAGACCAGACCTACAGAAGTCTGGTATCAAGATATAGGAGAGAATAGTACTCAAGAGGTCTTACATAGAAAAGTCGTAATAATTATTAACAGGAAAACTTTAAGTGAAAAAGCATTTCAGGCAAAAAATACCTGCTTATTTGTTGAAATGTTTGTAGCATTTGCTCTGGACATGTGTATTTTGAATGGGGCAAAATAGAAGTATCCTGCAAACTGTATTGCTGTATTCAATAAAATTCAAGGGACAACAAATACCGGTTTTGTTATATATAGTTATGTTAGATATGACTATAAAATATGTCAAAATAATCTGAGATGCTTAACAAATTTATTATGTTTTTTATTTTATATTTTTTAAAGCAGTGGTTCCCAACCCATTCTTCAAGTACCCCCAACCAGTTCAAGATTTAGGAATTACCCAGTTGTGTTTTTAGAAGAAGAAAAAAAAAAAACTTTAGACACAACAGCGTAATCCCTAAATCCTGGACTGGTTGGGGGTACTTGAGGACTGGGTTGGGAACCCCTGCTCTATAGCATAAAGACTACATGTGTTTCACGGTGTGATACATTGTCATACTCAATACATTCACTGGACATGTATGTATGACAGTTATAAGGGTAAATACTATGCCTTGTGGATTTCATTTTTTTTTAATTTTTTTTTTTTTAATTTCCTTATGTGGGATAATAAAATATGGATAATTTAAAAGTCCTTCATGAATTTTTCCATTGAAAAGACATAAATGTAGCATTTAAAAAACAAACAAACACCTAAACAAATTATTTAGCAGTGCCTAGTAGTCCATACAAGCTTGCAATGCCACAATAGCGATTGCAAACATTCAGAATACATAGCGGAACAGGTATAAGGCATTGCGTAATTACTGCACTTTTTTTTATTTCGTTGTGCTGCAGCCGTGCTATAAACTGTATTGCAGCGGTTGGAGAAGGGGCGGAATGCACAACGGTAACAACGTAGGATTAGATTGAAATTGAGAGTGCCATGGAGAAAACTAAAAGTGAGATGGAGTAACAGCTCCTCAAGAGCGATTACAGTATTAGGTTTCAGGGTGGGAACTGGGGGGGAGGTGGTATTATCAGAGCTATGTTATCCGGGAAAAGTCCCAGTCTTAGTCATGTGAGGCCTCGTGGGCATAGTCTATGCCATGGGTATAGCAATTATGTGAATTAACAAAAACGGCATTTCTTAAACCGTACGATATGTTCCAACAAAAGTTAAGAGGAGGAAATAAAATAAAAACAATTAACGTATAGGTAGATAAGTCAGGTAATTGCCGCCCCTGGATGTCGGAACAAATGGGACTACAACAGCCGGATCCCAGGTTATGGTTGTAGCTGTGGTTGGAGGCACGAGGCTTAGGCCTACTGTAGAAAGAACAATGTCATTCTCCGCTGCGTCTGTCACTCTGTGTTCCTTGTCCTGGTGGTGGCCTATTAGTTGATATGGTGAACCCCATCTGTATTTCACCCCTTTAGTGGTAAGAATTGAAGTCATGGGTCTTAGAGTCTTCCTCCATTGTAGGGTCATGCGTGATAAATCTGAGAAAAAGGAGAGTTCCATATTTTCAAATTAGTAAGGTGTTTTCCCCCCCTAGTGGCTGTCATGAAAGCGGTCTTGTCTTGCCTATTTTGAAATTTAATTAAAAGGTCACTCGTGGGTATACGGTTGGTCTGCTGTGGCTTGGGCAGGCGAAACATGCCATCAAGCTGGATTCCCTTGGCTTGCCTTGGAGGAAGTAGGGATGCAAACAGCCTTCAAAGAAAAGGTGGCAGTTCTGCAGAGGTCACTTCATCGGAGACGCCTCTAATTTTTACATATTTCCACCGTCGTTTGTCTTCCAAGGCAGCAATTTGGAGGGATAAGGTGTTTTGGGCTGATAAAAGGTCACTGATCTGATTCTGGAGTACTTGGACTTGGGCTGTGTGAGTAGGAGATTTCCACCACAGTTGTGAGGCGTGCAGTGAATCCCCTTATGTCCTCCCTTACTTGGGAGATTTCAGCAGACAGCATTTGGCGGAGGTCTGACAGGAGGTTGGTGAGTTTCTCCGTGGTGATTGGGGGAGATGGTCCTGCGGTCGGCTCTGGGCCCTTTATACTCCAGAGTGTCTGGAGGCTGTCATCCAAGGTGTCCGAAAATTCAGCGAGGTTGGCCGCCATGTTTGGCCTAACCTCGCCATGTGGTCTCTGCAGTAAATCCCCTATATCGGATGAATAACAGGGCTGATCAGGACGTTTTTTTTTTGGTTTTCTCCCCATCGCATCACAAGCACACCCTCTTAGTCTGTACCCGATTAATGCATTCTGTGGGGACCTGGTATGTGCAGTTTGTTGTCCCGATGTCGGAGTTCCACGGACCTGCGACTGTTCATGCCGAGAGCTCGCTCCGCTCCCCCATAAATGTAGCATTTTTGGTAAGTCTGATCTACCAAATGATACTAATTGGTTACAGTATTTCTTTATTTGCCAAAACAATACTGAACACTCTATTTTGGAATGGCAAATCAGACCAAAGAGAAAATTTAAAAATATTAACGAAAAAAAAAAAAAATCTATCCTATGGAGTTGGGAGCATTCCAATAAACAGACATACGTGTAGATGTAGAATTGGATGTTTTAAACTTGTTTATTTTTTTAAACACCCATTAGACTACAAGAAGATAATCATAATTAACTGACAGGACCAGTTCCCTGCCATTTAAAAAAAAGTCAATAAAAACATTCGGCAGGAGAAAAGGGGGATCAAAGCAGTACTTAATATAAGAGCTAAATGGAGCACGTGAAAGAATTTACAGATATTTTTCAATTGATTGATTGTTGTTTTGGTCCAAAATTAGTCTAATTTTAATGATCAAATAAAAACAGTGCTTCCAGAGCCTGTAATCCCATTAACTATATTGCTTTTGCTGAGTTCTACCAGCCTCTGGATTAATGTTTAGCAGTGGATGAAAATAGTTTCTGAACAGAAAATACCAGGTGTCAGTTACAGTAATCTTCATAATTCTTCTACAGCGTAAGCATGCGATGATCTTGCGGCTGTAATATAACTCCGCGCAGTTTTAATAAAGGCGCCTTAAGATTATATCCGAGTCAGACGTAAAACGTGATTAGCTAGGGCCTTGTAGACAATCGAATCAGCTCGAAAAGGGCAGGAGTGTTCTAGAACACTGTGTACATTTAGGACACAGCATCCCTGTAAGCATTTCTCACTGCAAAATCCACGCACAGCTTTAACCTTTAATAAGACAGACCAGTCATTATTTCCGTCTCGCTCAAAGAACCCGTTATCCATATTTATTTATCTTTGTTTCTGAAAGATAAGGTGATTCACTGATGGTTCCAAGCAGTTATATAAATAGCTATATTTCTAATAGAAGCCCCTTTTAGCTGCAGTATTTAATGCTGAATGCGAACGTCAGAAAATCAGTGGGACTTAAGCAGGGCAACTTGTAAACAAATATAACTTAATGGATTTTAATGGGGTTAGAAGCATTTTGGGGGCAAATATGTAAATTTGGGGCAATCAGCACAGAAATCAATGGTTAATCCTCTTTCCATTCTCCTATATAAATTTAAATTTCTCCTTCTAAATTAGAAGGATATGCAGCCAATATTAGCATAAGAGAGCAAAGGGCCTATCTCCAATTGGCTACAAAACGGTTTTACAGGTCAGGAATAAGAGTTACACTTACAGATGCATTCAATGTCAAAGTTAGGAAGAATAAGGAAATCAGTTCCAACAATTAATCCATTAACTCTTTCGTGACACATAGGGGTTGACACTGTTCCTTTATTGACATTAGCAGAATATTACTGTTTTAGTTAGAATGCTATCCTGACTATATACTATGTGACAAACTCCCCTTTCCAAGTGAGTTTGCCACAAGCTCCTGGAGGAGCCTGCTTGCCAGCCTCCTGCCCACAGACAATGGACCCTGTCAAATGTAATATAAAAGTCTCAGTTCAGAGGGTCTCTGAGAGTACTGTACATACAGTCACACCCTACCCGCAGATGGCTCCACTACCGGAACCATGATGCCTCCATCTAGATTTGCACCACTAAACAAGTCCCTTTCACAACACGACAGAGCAGCGGCACCCACCTACCTGTACATAGTTCTGCACAGACACAAGCCTTGCATGGCGGCAAAGACTGGCACAAATCAGTGACCCCAGGCATACGTACACAACAGTAGACTACCGAGACCGGAATGCCCTGGGGACTGGGTGACACTAGCAGCAGGACTGCACCCCCTTTCCTAGCAGAGTCTAGCAAAAGTTTTAAGTGTGATAACATGTGTACCTGGCTACTGATAAACAATTGAACAACCTGTTATTAATGTGATTGCTATGCAGGACGTATATACTACTCTGGTTGACAAGTGCAATTTTATTCCCCCTTCCCTTCTCTGAAAACTGAATAAAAATTGTCAATTTGCTTGTTAAGCCTAATTTATACTTTGTAGCAATTACCATTGCAGTGTTCTAAATGTTCGTCTGGGTGGCCGCATTTCCTATGGACCACCACGAGGTGGCAGCCATCTTGTTTGCATGAACACAGGAAGCGGTGTTTGGTCGTCAAGTTAATGGAACTATTTTCATGCAGGCCACCTCTACCCAGGGCTACTCCCCTGACAACTCCCCGAGGGACTGGGCTGTTGTGGGAGGCTTTTGAGGATCCCCTGGGGTTTGAAAACCTGGACAGTACCCGCTACGGGTGCATCTGCGACAAGCAGGAAGTCAGCTTAGGGCTTACATTGGTGGCAGAATTACAACCGGATCTGTCCTACCTGGTTAACCTGGAGTGCGAGCTCGAACAGGACTATGCTCGCTTGCTCCAAAGTGTAACCCCACCTGTCTCCGACATGATGGGGCTTATGGACTGTAACACCGGGAGCGTTGAGTTTCGTCCCTCCTCCCCAGCAGCTAAGCCTGTCATCACGTGACCCGGGTACTATACCACCTACTTCCCAACCAGCCCCAGGGATAAGAGACCTTATCGACTGGTCCTGGGAAGACCCCCAGTTGGCAGGTGGACATGGGACCGGCCCTACAAGGATACTGGGCAGCCTGCCCAGATCTCCAACCCCAGATGAGGACAGTTGGTTCCCCTCCCCAGCGGCCGAGCGAGTTACAAGGAGAGAATGTGTCGTCCTTCCTCCCCAGCGCCAGAGTGGGTTATTGGGAGAAGAGATGGTCAGTCTTTCTCCCCAGCGGCAAAGTTACAGGGAGAGAAGTGTGTCGTCCTTTCTCCCCAGTGGCAGAGTATGTTACAGGCAGTGGAGACAACAGGTCTCACTCCCCAGCGGCAGGACGAGTTATTGGGAGTGCTTACTCCTTAGTGGCAGTGTGTGTTACAGAAAGAGGAGAAGGCTGGTCCCTCTCCCCAGTGGCAGTATGCATTACAGGTAGAGAAGTGTGTCATCCTGCCTCCCCAGCAGCAGAGTGGGTTATTGGGAGAAGAGACGGTTGGTCTCTCTCCTCAGCGGCAGCCAGAGACACCTTGGGAGGGGACAGTCAGTCCCCCTTCCCAACCACAGGGACAGATACAGGGAGTGGAGACGGTCGTCCAGCGACAAACCCCCTGGCATGGATGGTGCAGATGGGACCAAAGGTCTCTGCACCAGCCCTTCAGGGATGCTTGGCAGCCTGCCCAGTTTCCCAACTGCAGAATCCCGGTAAAGGTGAGGATGTCCACTCCCGACAAGTTCCCAGCGGAAGAGCTGGCACCCGGGCAGAGAGCAGTTGGCCTCTGCCTGCTCCTTTCCCTTTATCCAGAGCCTGAGGTTACACAGGCCACCCCAGCTATAACGTTGGCTACAGGGCAGAGCGCTGCTGGCCCCTGTCCTACCTACCCCTTTGTTCTGAGCCTGACGGCCCACCAACCCACCCCGCTGAACCACTGGCTACGGGGCAGAGCGCTGGCCTCTGCCCACCAGGCACGGATGAGGGAAACTCCGCACTCCATCCCCAGTGACAACTTGGTCCAAGCACGGGGGAGTGCATCCGGGTTCTTTTCTGCAAGACACAGGAGGTACAAATGGGCACTTGTGGCAGGAGGCCGTCTGGACAGCTACGCCTTTTGGGAAAGGCCACCAGACCATCACAGACCCAGACCGATTGGAGGGGGAAGATGTGTGACAAACTCCCCTTTCCAAGTGAGTTTGCCACGAGCTCCTGGAGGAGTTTGCTTGCCAGCCTCCTGCCCACAGACTATGGACCCTGTCAAATGTAATATAAAAGTCTCCGTTTGTGTATTTGGGCTATATGGTTCGGGAACCGAACAGTTGCAGGAACTGGAGACCACCCTGGAGCTTGTTTAGACTAATTTATACTTTGTAGCAATTTCCACCATAGTGTTCTAAGTGTTTGTCTGGGTGGCCGCATTTCCTAGGTGCCGGCCATCTTGTTCGCATGAACACAGGCAGCGGTGTTTGGTCATCGCGTTCATGGAACTATTTTCGGACACAAACTCCCGAACACCGCTGGACTTTCACGATCGCCTGTGTTCGGTTCTACAATATTTAAAAAGACACAGTTCGGTGGAAACGTTCCCACGAAAAGGGAAACAAGCTGACTATGTTTGGTAGTTTGTTCGGTTTTCAAACTATCGAACTAAACCGACCGCGAGCCCTGATTCTCTGGATCGGTTTTGGGCATGGGACCATGCGTGTGGTCGGTCAAATTATGACTTCCAGGAAATTCCTGAATCCCTGAACCGATCTGGACGATTTTTGAATATGTTGGTCACCCAGATTGGGCCTATCAGAGGGTGTAACTTTTGTGGGGTTTTATGTATTTTTTAGGTACTTTTGGGGTGTTTGGGAAATGTGTGTTTTATGTGCTTGTAGATAATGGAGTTTAATACAGTGCTTGACTCTATCTCCCAGGCACATGGGAGGGATTATCTTGTTTTGTATGGGAGTGTCCTGGACCTGAGAGCCAATGTAATTGCGTGTTTATTTTTGCTGTAGTCTACTCTCAGGTCCAAGGGGGAGCTGCATATGAGGACAGTTGTGGCGGTCAATAAACGTAGTCCAGCTTGTACTCTCAGAACTATGTGTCGTCTGGTTACTGGGAGGGGAAAGGGTTATTCTTTAATCACTATTCCAGTGTGGTGGATTAAACAGGGAAAGTCCTTGTAAGGACTAGAGCTCCCAGGACAGAGTGTCGTCCAGTGCCTGGGGATATCTAGAGCGAATTCCGTTTTTGGCTCCATGAGGGAGCGGTTGCAGGTGCTCTGTCAAGCCACGGCGAAAGTGTGGGCAGAAGTGCTGCAGTTTGTCCCCTGTTCCTGCTAGGAAGCATTCCTTGGTGGAGGTACTTAGCAGGGGTACAGGAAGCTCTGTTACATACTACTCTTTCTATATCATTGTTAGTCTATACTGCTTCCACTGCAAGTCCATTGCAGGTATCTACTACCCTTCCTGTGTCACTGTTAGCCTTTACTGCTTCCACTGGAAGGCTATTTCAGGTATCTACTACTGTTCTTTTAAATTAATACTGGTTTAACTCATAAATACATCATCGTTTATGCTGATCCATCAGACCAACGCAAATCAAGAGCTAGGACATACCAGCTGTTCTCAATCTGTAACAGAGCCCCTTCCTGACAACTCTTCCTAGTGTCCATCAATGCTGATCATAATTTAATGTTATCATCTCATAAACGTGCTCCTCTGCTATTTATCATGGTTTATTGTTCTCTGTAACCTTTCATAAATGGTAAAAAATGAGCAGTCAAATAAACAAATGTACAAATGAAAAGGCAAATTATTAATAGTACATCTGGAGGCAGAGAGTAATAATTATTATTTAGAATGTGACAAAACATTTCTCAACTTCTCGTTGCAAGGAAACAACAAGAGGCTCATTGCCATGCATGGAAGGAGTGATCCTCTGAATTTGGGATTAGAAAATGTGTCACTCAAAACAGAACAAAGCATGTCATTCAGGAATGGAGAATATTTACAGGTTTCGATGTTATAAAAAAAACCAAAACAAAAATCACATTATTTTTCTAATCCTCACAAACTATCAATGTGACATTTACTAATCTGAGCGATCAACAATTTTATTCGCTATTTCAGGAATGGTAAAAGTTGACAGGGAAACCGTATATTTTAAACCTAAACTGGAAATATACAGTAATTTTCCCAGCTTTCCTTTTTTTGGCCACCATAGTTTTTGTTCCATCTGAGCTATTTTGATCTAAAATGTACAATTCATTTGTCAGTTTTCCCTGTTTAATGAATAGGTCGCATGGTAACGCGTCAAGGTAATTCTTGGGTTTTTATACAGTGAGCCAGGACAAAAGAAAGAATCATTTAGCAATAGTTGGGAGTTCAGTTAGCAGATTTTAGTTCCCAATTAATAAGAACATAACTTGGGATATAAAACATCCACTTTATTAACTCAGCCAGAATTATAGCTAGCCTAGGGGTTTATTACATTGTATCTTTGATAATTATTGGCACATTAACAGCTGCCTATTAATTGTTAACAAAATCAGATACAGTTATCACAATCTCGCCATTCTATTAGATTTCAAAAGCACTTTTAACATTATCCAGTAAAGGAATTCTCCATACACCAGAGGCATTCAGTAGCGCCCCATCCACAAAACGACTTGAGAAACAAAAGGTATTTTTCATGAGCCGTTTTTATGAGTAGGGAACTACTGGTTGGCTGAGAGCGTCAGTCCAAGGCTTCATGTTTGAAGATCAGGGAAGTGGAAGGATAGGGGCAATGCTTAACGGCACTGGAGAGAAGACTTTGGGGTTAAACCTTTGTAATCATCCCAATTAAGTTGTTATGGTGCCCAGATGTTCCCTTTAAGCAATCACTATCTTTACAAATAATATTTATTAAAGTATTAGCTGAACCATCAGATACATTTCCGATTCAGCACCAAAAAGGACTTCATAGGTTATAGCAACACTTTTCTAACATTTCCCCAATACTCCCAAAATGTTCAAATTGTTAGCGCGTCTGCGAAACTGAAGAATACCTCCCCCTTGCATGCAACAGTCACCATCACTAACAATTCCTTCTTAATCAATTTAGCAAATGAATGACAAATAAATACTGTCACAATCGATTAACATAGCGAAATCAGTAACACAACCAATACACGTGTACACTATTCAACATGTCAGATTTAACCATGCATTAAGGAACACTCCAGCAAGGTGCATTGCTAGGTTCAAGAAACACCTGGGGCTTTAAGGTACACTCCGGACCCCTAAAGCACTTTAGTTTACTGAAAAGCTGTATGTGTCAAAAGTTAATTTTGCTAAAAGTGTAGATTTCATTAGAAATGTACACTTTTAGAAATTAACCTTGTTACAGCCCCCTGGCTGTCAATCAGGCTACCGGTCCTGTTACTTCCTGGTTTGGTTAGCTCAGTGGAACTAAACTCAAGAGGCAGCAATTGCCCAGAGCACCTGCCTTACAAATACTTCTCATTGAGCTGCATTGGGAAGTCTATAATTGGACAGCAACAGAAAGTCTGGGCGGGGATAAAAGGGGAGGGTTTGCAAAGGCGGCAGACAAGAGAACTGTAAGTTTTGCAAGCTGTTTTTAGATATTTCCCCAATGAAAAAATGCATAATTAAATATATGCAAGTTTTCATTAGAACCATATCTACTAGTGTTATTTTATGGGCAGTGGAGTGCCTTTTACCCCTTAAGGACCAAACTTCTGGAATAAAAGGGAATCATGACATGTCACATATGTCATGTGTCCTTAAGGGGTTAAGCGCAAAGAAAAACTTGATGACCCCTACACTAAAAGAGAGGTGGGGATAGGTCATGACATATCCTCAACTTTTAGGTTATATTTACTCCTCTCTACTCAAGGAGAGAATGTTGCCGATATCTCTGGAAGCTCAACAAAATCATGCTCAGAAATAAGCACATGCTGCACAGCTGGGTGTTCTGGTTATCCTGCCACGATACCCGAATAATATAGGGGGGTGCAGAAAAGATCTATTCCACAGTACCCCTTCCTGACAGTCACCAGGCGAGCACCACCTCCTTCCTCTAAGTAGCCTGAAGGTGAACTAAACAAGAATTTTTATTTTTATACTAGGCAGCTGCCAGATGTAAAATTAAGAATAAATAAACCACTAATATCCCTTTACCCCCACCCCAAAGCACCCCACCCTAGCATTGCCTATGACATTGACTCCCATTGTACTAGAGTCCTGATTTTTAGTGGCTATTTAAGTGCTCTTTGCTTTTTGCATTGCTTGTGTTTAGATGGTCGATAAACACAGCTTTTGTTAAGACAAAACTTGCTCAATGAGTTCAGATTCCCACCACTATGGTCTAGTTTAAGCAGGCACGACTGTGTAAAGTTCCCAAAAAGAAGGGATTTTGTTCTATACTTTTGGTACAAGCATGAACCTATGTAATGAAGGTGAAAGTCGCTAAGACCCTATCCATTATTTAATAATGTTCATAATATCGTACCTGGTCCTGAAACATGGCTCCTCCAAACGCCCACACTGCTGCAAACACAAAGTAGAGCTCGTACAATTCCTTGGGACAATCTGGAGGGGTGTTTTCTTTGGTGAGCAGACACTCCAGGAGGTAACACAGCATTTGCACCATACTTTGTTCAGGGATTGGGATGATCTTCTTAAATCTGATCAGCAGACAGAGAACAAATTTAAAGATGTTCATTATTCATGCACGAATATATATATTTTATTATACATAATTGCGATTTCAGAGTTTTTTTTTTTTTAAATGTAATACTTAACATCATCACATTATGACATTTGACAGATCGTAGCAATGTTCTACCCTGTATATGCCATCTCAGGACTGATATTTAGGCTTTGTTCAAAGTGCATTTGTAGGAGTGCGTCCGACCTCTCCCTGGCCTTTAACTTTGCGTGATTAGGAGATAATTGCGTCTGTGCCATTTTTTCCATAGCTCCAGTTTAGGGATATCAGTTGTATAAGAGTTTTCGCATGGCACATATTTGGCCTTTCATGTCCTAGTTAGCAATGTGAAAGGTGCAATCAGTACTTGGAATAGGTGTGAATAGGTGTGATGCACAGGAGGTGAGGCCTTAGTTTGCACAGAAAATCATCAACCAACTCTCCTGGGGCCACAGTTATTTTTTTATATCAGGGGCCAGACACTTGTGCCATACTTATATCAGGTAAAGTTGAAGAATTACATAACACTCCTACTGCTTCCTCTTCACTACGGATTTGTTTTACAACTAACTTTTATTTTATTTATTATATTTTATTGAAAACAATAAAAACTACCTACAACAAACATAAATTACAATACTAAATAGGAATTCTTAGCAAAAAAAAGAAAAAGTCTAAAAGGGTAGTATTTCATGATCCCCATAACTTTATTACAAAGTGTTTTTGGACAGTTATAGAAGGAAAAAGTTGGGACATAAATACACAGAATAAAGAGGCTCCTAAAATCAATTTATGATGAAAAATGAATCTTGCATCTTACATAAGGCTCATTAGACAAAGAGAGATTGGTTACCCAATACCCACTAGAATCTAAAAGTTTGTTATCTGGATAAACAAGGAGAGATACAAAACTTCTTATTTATTGATACACAACAAACCCGACCCTTTCACACACACACACACACAAAAAAAAAACAATACAAAAGCAAGCATCAAAATATTATTTTATGTGACTATTATATAAAATGGTTTATAGGCTTTTCTTTGGAAGAAAGAGAATTTTGTATGAAAAACCGAATACAAGAAAGTATTTAACTAGGTAATTCAAGTCTTAGAAATAAATATTAAATTATTAAATACTGTACTTGTCACGTGTCCCATAGGACACTGGTTCATGTAGCTCATAAGACTTGGACCCACTGAAGTGAAAGAACTGACATGTACATCAGCAGGGCCGGATTAACGTAGGGGCTGATGGAGCTGCAGCTCCAGGCCCAGGCCCATGGAATAGGCCCATTTAAAAAAAAAATTTTTTTTTTACACACTACTCTTAGGTTTGCCACCTGACTGGTATTTTAAGGCACAGCCGGTATTTGAGGCTGCCTGGCCGTGACGGTATTGCAGTAATACCAGCAATACAAATGCAAATATTAGTCTCAGTATAAACGGAGATTACTCTGCAATACCAGCACCGGCCAGTAGGGGTCACTGTGTGTGGAGAGAGGCAGGCATAGGAAGTTACAGAATATCCCTGCCTCTCTCTACTACTCACTGATCCGTGGGGGAGCAACTACACAGCACAGACAGTCCAGACAGCAGCTCTACAGCTCAGGTAAGTGAGGGATGGGGGGAAAGGCAGCAGGGACACATGGGGACACTGAGACACTAGGGGACACAGAGACACTAGGGGACACATGATGACACATACACTAGGGGACACAGACACTAGGGGACACATGATGATACATACACTAGGGGACACTGAGACACTAGGACACAGACACTGGGAGACCTGGGAACACTGACACTTGGGGACACTGGAAAACATGGGGACACTGAGACACTTGGGGACATGGGGACACAGACACTAGGGGACACAGATACTAGGGGACACATGGGAACACAGACACTAGGGGACACTGAGACACTAGGACACATGGGGACACAGACACTGTGAGACCTAGGGACACTGGAAAACATGGGGACACTGAGACACTAGGGACACATGGGGATGCTGAGACACATGGGGACGCTGTGAGACATAGGGACATTTGGAGACATTGGGACACAGAGACACTATGTCCCCCAGCCAGTGTCCCTAGGATCTCAGTGTCCCCAAGTCTCCCAGTGTCTGTGTCCCATGTCTCTCAGTGTGCCTAGTGTCCCCATGTGTCCCAATTTCCCCATGTCTATGTCCACAAGTGTCCCCATGTCTCCCCAAGTGTCTGTCTCCCAGCCAGTGTCCCCTAGTATCCCAGTATCCCCTAATCTCCCAGTGTCCGTGTCCCTAGTGTCTTAGTGTCCCCAAATATTTCAGTGTCTCCATGTCTCCCAGTGTCTGTGTTCTTAGTGTCTCAGTGTGCCTGGTGTCCCCATGTCTCCCAGTGTCCCTATATGTCCCAGTGTCCACATGTCTATGCCCACAACTGTCCCCATGTCTCCCAGTGTCCCCAAGTGTCTGTCTCCCAGCCAGTGACCCCTAGTCTCCCAATGTCTGTGTTCCCATGTCTGTGTCCCTAGTGTCTTAGTGTCCCCAAATGTTTCAGTGTCCCCATGTCTCCTAGTGTCTGTGTCCCTAGTGTCTCAGTCTCCCCATTTCTCCCAGTTTCCCTAAATGTCTCAGTGTCCCTATGTCTCCCAGTGTCCCCATGTCTCTGTGTCCCCGGGTCTCTCAGTGTCCCCATGTCTCTCAGTGTCCCCAGTATCCTAGTGACTTGGGGACACACTGAGACATTGGGACACTGGGGGAAATGGGGACACAGACACTGGGAGACTAGGGGACTGGGCGAGATGGGGACACTGACACTGTGATACATAGGGACACTGAGACACAGGGTGGCTTGCAAGACTGAGACACTGGGAGACAGTGAGACACTGGGAGCAATCCATCTATACAGCAGAATCAAACTGTGAGTGGTTTGTTGGTGATTTTACAGAATTTTCTCTGATGTCACTCTTTGTGGTTTACACGCATAACTAATTAATTATGCAAATGATTAAGGCTGGTATTTTTTTCCAAGAAAGGTGGCAACCTTAACTACTCTTCACATACTCTTGCTTAAAGGAGCACTATAGTGTCAGGAACACAATCATGTCTTTCTTACCCTATTATGTTAAAACCACCACCCTGGCCCCTTCTTGCCTCCCTAAATATAGTAAAATATTACTTGTATTCAATTCTGCAGCTGCTGGCTCAGAAGTGGTGGTCTGAGCAAATTACAATACTTCCCCATAGGATTGGCTGAGACTGTCAACTAGGCAGATCAGGGGCAGAGCCAGCACAAGTCCAACATAGCCCTGGCCAATCAGCATCTCCTCATAAAGATAAATTGAATCAATGCATCTCTATGAGGAAAGTTCAGTGTCTGCATGCAGAGGGTGGAGACACTGAATGGCAGTGCTGCACACTAGGCAGTACAGCCCTAGGAAGCACCTCTAGCAGCCATCTAAGGAGCGGCCAGTGGAGTTATTTTCTCTGAAAAGACAGTGTTTACTGCAAAAAGCCTGAATTGAACGATTCTACTTACCAGAACAAATACAATAAGCTGTAGTTGTTCTGGTGACTATAGTGTCCCATTAAGTTTGGAAGCTTAAGAGGGATGTATGGGAACAAAACTTGTGTGCACTGGCTGACATTAAAGTTAGTTTAGGTAATGCAGACGTTGGTCTCTCTAACACTGTGGCATGTCCCCTTTCTTCTACACTCACTACAGACACCTTTTCTCTGTCTCAGACTATACCAGGAACTTCTGCCTGCTAGTAAGAAGGTAAGGAGACAAGTGGACCAGCGAGTGCTAGGGGACAGTCCTTAGAAAGAATGGAGTGAGCGCATCATTAGACGCATTTATGTCAAGCTCAAGGTGCTGCCTGCATTGTATGCCCTTAGTTGGACAGCCTGCAGGATTGGCAGGCAGCCTGACATGCATTCATGCCAGGCTGACCTTCCAATTCATAAAACAAACATGCCCCCTTTTTGGGCATGTTCACTCCTTTTGGCAGGTCTTGTCACGTGATTCGCGCCAGTGGCACACCCTTTTACCCCGCCAATTGACTTCCTGCTTCACTGGAGACTGCTGTTAGGGGTATGGATTTACTTGAAAGATGAAAGCATAAATTAGAGAGAAATTAGCATAGAGTATGTGTTTTCTTAGTGCTGCATCCTATGAGTTTCCCTCCAGCACCATCTCCATCAGATACATGACGCTTGGGAGGTATGATTGTTTTAGTGTTTTTGGTCGATAAGATTCCGTAATTAGGCCCATCATAATTGTCAGCACCAGGCCCACTATGCTCTTAATCCGGCCCTGTACATCAGTAATGTAAGCGTGGGCGCTAAATTATAAACGGTGGAAAATTCACATCATGAATTTGAGAAGTCAGCGATGATTCAAAACTAACTCAATGCTAGTTCAAAACAATAATCCATCTCTATTCAATAACAACTTGCATAGTCATAGTCACATAGAAACTAAAAGGGACACTATAGTACCCAAAACAACTTTAGCTTAATGAAGCAGTTTTGGTGTATAGAACATGCCCCTGCAGCCTCACTGCTCAATCCTCTGCCATTTAGGAGTTAAATCCCTTTGTTTATGAACCCTAGCCACACCTCCCTGCATGTGACTTGCACAGCCTTCCATAAACACTTCCTGTAAAGATATTTGAGGTTCTTGTATTGCATAGTCTGCCTAATCTAGAATTTCTTATCTCCTGCTCTGCTAGTAGCCTCTTAGACCCTGCAAGAGCCCCCTCCTATGTGATTAAAGTTTAATTTACAGAGCAGGAGATAAATAGTTCTAAAGCAAGTGAATGTCTGATTGAAAATGTAATCATTTTTTTCCATGCAGGCTGTGTCATGGGCAGAAACAAAAGTGATTTAACTCCTAAATGGCAGTAAATTGAGCAGTTGGACTACAGTGGCATGATCGATACACCAAAAGCTGCTTCATTAAGTTGTTTTTTTTGCAACTATAGGGTCCCTCCAAATAAACAGGTGTTAGCACCTGCCTGGATTGTCAGTTTAAACTAGTGAAATAGGCTTTGTGTTAAGGTAATCAGAGTTACACATTTAAAAGGGATTCTTGCTAAAATACACTCTTGGGTCAGTCATTGATTTTAATAAAGCAAGGTACCCCGGTTTGCCATAACCGCAGCAGCTGTAGATATTACAGTTTAGCAGATATTGCAACAACTGTTGGGAAAAAAAGCATGTGACCAACATCAGTGACTGGCCACAGCCTCTGTATTTGAGCTACACATTCCATATAAATTGCACATGACTTTCAACTGCATCTCTCTATTCAGGGATTGTAAAAAAACACAAACACACACACACACATTGAGAGATTATAAAAGGATTTTAAAGGAGAGTCTGTGCTAGGCTGAGACAATGACAACGTGTGTCCCCTCAGGAAAGAAATGGTTAACGGTATAACTGGAAATGAACTACTGGCAGGAGATTTTTCCTTCTATAGAGCTACAAGACTAGCTCTAATGTATTCCCTTTAAGAATGACACTTACTCCTTCAGGGTCGTACCCCACTCCTTTAATAAGAGGCTATTTTACGTGAACAGAGAGCAGTCGATTCTCCAAACCAGCTTCCATTCAAGCAGCGGCCCTGTTGATCACTGAAAAGGTCACATATGATAGATGCAAATACTCAGCTAATGGAACAGTATCAATTCCATCTGAATGCTAAGAGGCCACTCGCTGATAGGCAGGAGAGTGATCCAAATGAGGGTGGGTATAGGAGAGATTAGGCAAAGGCGCCAATAAAACCATGACTGTGCATGGACCAGGAGCAGGACGGAGGCCAAGGTCAAAGATTAGAGGACACACATAGGGTGCCGCATCAGAAATCTCTGCAAACAGAAGGAGACAGACAGCAGATAACAAGGTTCTACAGATAATCCCCTATAGTACAGATTGGTATAGTTAGAAAAATGGCAAACTAAATGGGTATTTCAAAATGTTGCTCTGACTTATATGCCTCTACTGCGCAATCATGCCTTTTGTATATTTGGCAGACATTGGTCTATACAGGATAATGGAGGTACGTGTATGGGTAGCCAATGGAGTGAACGCTGATTAACAAGTCAGCATGGGAGATTTACAAATGTGTAAACTGCTCCGGCAAACTCCACTAGTTTCACAGGTTTATTATGGAACTCGCAGGCAGCAGTGTTTCCACCTTTCAGAGGTCTATCAAGTCAGACAGAAAAATGTACACTGATCAGCTACAACATTAAAACCACTGACAAGTGGGGGACCATAGATGCCCAAGGTTTATTGATGTACATGGGGAGCAAATGCTAGCCCGCCTGGTCCAATCACACAGAAGAGCTACAGTAGCTCAATTTTATGAAACACTTAATGCTGGCCACGATAGAAAGGAGTCAGAACAAACAGTACATTGCAGTTTGCTGCGTATGGAGCTGCATATCTACGACTGGTCAGAGTGCCCATGATGAGGCCTATGATGAGGCCCATAGAAAGCACTTTCAATAGGGATGTGAGCATCAGAACTAGACCGTAGAGCAATGGAAAAAGATTGCTTTGTATAATGAATCATATTCTCTTGGAAGGGATTTGGCCCAACCAAGTCGATGCTGCAAATTGGTAGGGACTTCCCTGCTTCAGTAGCGATGTGGCGATCTCCTCGCGGTCACAAACCGGCTTGCTCAGTTTGGTGTGGTGGGTGAGCAGGATCTCTGCAACATCCAGCCTTCATAAGCACGCACCGGGAAAGCACTCTATTAAAGGGGTAAGGTTTAGTACAAAAGCAGAGGTGTGTCAGGAGCCCAGGGATGACGTGGTGAGGATATATTCCTTATTGCATATATAGCAGCCTGTCTCTTAGCCCTTTTTGCTCAGTTGTACTGTGCTTACCGTGGTATTCATTACAGTTTGCCTATCCCACATTATTAGATTACCTGGTATCTGACCCACACATGACCCTTGTGGGTGGGGAGTGAAATAGCCAGTGTGCAATGATATTACCTGGATCTGAGAGTGTCCAGACACAGGGGAAGGTATTTGTCAAACAGGATGGTCAGATTAGCCTTTTCTGATTGGACCTCCCTCTTGTCAATCCAACTGGTTACCGGTGGATTCCATCCAAGATCCGCTGGATTGATGTAGAGAATCCCTGAAGAGACATATACATGTCAAAACAGACCCGGACGTGAATGTTAAAAGTGCAACCAAAAATACAGCTGTTAAATATTTTGTATGAAAAAATATTGGGACAAAGTTCAAAAAGTGAAGCAACTAGCAGGAATATCTAACTGATTTCCATGGAGATATCTCCACTTTTAGAATTATGATTCAACAATACACAAAAAAAGTAGTTATTAAGGCAGACTAAAGTAGCCCTCAACAGCCAGTAGGTGGGTGTCAGCAACAGAGTGGGGAATATTATCATGGGTGTCTATTGGGATCTGGTGAGAATGCGATGGTTTTAAGGTTTTGTATTTTTCACCATTCTCAGTGGGATGATGGTCCCAGTTGTGATGTGTTGATGTGGAATCTTTTGGATTCTCAAATGGTTAAAACAAACAAAAAAAATGCATTAACAACCTCTCTGGTAATCAAGGAATAATTTGCCATCAATCATCTCTGGCCTCCATCCAAAAGATGATTTCGAGATGTTATGATTAGGTCACTTCAGAGGAATTTGTCATTTTAGTGCCGGTTTGGAGATCTGCCCAGCCCTGGTTAAAGAAGCTAAAGAGGATCCTGGTTACATGTCGATATTTACCCGCTCTGGATACTGTAGCTGGAGTTGCAGTTCGCAAATGACTGATTTCAAACACCAGACGCATAGTTGGGTTCAGTGGGATACGCTCATTACTGGCTAATGTAAGGACCTATAAAAAGACACAATAATCAGCAAAGAGCAACATACCTGCCCTGTCACATGGAAGGCAAAAATTCTGAATAAGTACAGGCATAGAAAAATTGCCTCAGTTTTGTTTTATGTTTTTCTTCCATCTAACTAGTTTGAGACGGTTCACTTTTTACACGTAATACAAAAACCTGACCTTGGCTACTGCATATCTGAAAAAAAAAAAATACTTTGAGCAAATCAGCCACTGTTTACCTTATTATCATCCATGACCGTGTTCAGGGACTCAATCCACATTGGATCAATATCTCCATCAAGGACAATCCACTTGGGTCCATCATGTGTAACGTTTGCCAGTTCACGCATGATTGAGGAAAAAAGCCCTGCGGACGAACAAAGCATCTTAATACAGAGTCCAAACTACTCTCTGTCACCTTCCTCCATTTCATTATGTATGGCCATCGGTTTTGTGCAAAGTGGAATCAGATCAGATACCAGGTTTACACAGAGTACCGAAGAATGGAGCAGATGAGTCAATACTTAGAGCAAAACTAATAAGCAGAGAAAGACTTGATATAATAGATTATTTCTCACCCTCTTTTTTGACAGGGATCCAAGTGATGGCATTAGCTTGGTGACATTTTTCCGTTGTAAGTTTTGCTCAGTGACCTATTCTTCAATACATTATATACTAAAATAAATTCAGTCAAACACCTCCCCACTGTCAATGAACCATTGGCCTGGGAAAGGCATTAAGACAGTTAACCGTTTATTGTACACAGTTTCTTGACAGTTTCTTGACTAATATAAAGTGCCCGTTCAAACCTGTAAGGGCTGAAAATAGCATGGAAACCCATTTTGGGCCATAACCCCACAAAATGATGTAACAATTTAAATGAGTTACGAGAAACTGTTTTACAGAGGAATAATGTAATATTTATTGCACTGTGGTGAGCGTTAATCTCTGGCAATGAAGCTCCTGTGGACTCTGTTGGTTATGACACTTTACCAGCCAAATGGATATCTAAAAGAGACTGCAGGAAGGGTTGCGGAGGTGTTACTTACCATCTTTCCATTCTCTTGTGGATGGGTTAATAATGCCAAAAAGTTCATCATTGGTGACTGCTTTGGGATTAAGGTCGGTCCAAACAGGCCGCCTCTTCATGATCTGGTAGGTTTTGTTCAGAGATTTGAGCACCTGAGATTTTCCAGTACCGGCATTGCCCACAATGAACACAGAATGCCGTACGGCCAGCAGCTCTTCCAGCTGGACGACCTGTGCACAATAATAAAAAAAAAAAATATTAAAAAACAAACAAACTCAATATTACAGACCCAAATTAACTTAAAGGAGAATACTAACCAAGGAATCTGGAAAACGAAGACTTTAAAGAGAGATAAACATTTACGCTTCCATTCCTTCTTATTTTTAAAATAACCAGGAATGACACAGTGACTGGACTCATCGTGGTCACAATCCAGAAGACTATATTCTCCAAGAAAAAAAACAAATCTACAACCCCTAAGACTCTTGGTGTGCTTTGTAATGTACGTGAGAGTGTGTTGCGTAATTCTGGCCATCAAAGGCTTACTCCAAACACCATGACTACTTCAGTGATTTTAAGAAGTTATGGTGGCTGCAAGCTGTATGTGTACTGTTTTGCTATGAAACACTGCACATAAGGTGTTTAACCCCTTTTCCATCCACAGAGTTGCATTCATTAGCTGAGAGAGGTCAGTTGGTACTCTCAGTCAGTAAAGAAGCAGCAGGTTCAGCATCCAATTTGTACAGCTCTAGAGTAGCCAGATGCACATCATCTGCCATTAATAAGCCTTCGGTACCCAGTGATGACACAGGTATGAGGGCAAAACACTTTGCCCCATTTATGTCAAATATGGTTAGGTTTTGCTCCTCAAATCATAACAACCCATCCTGAAGTGGTTATGAAGCTTGGAATACCCTTTTAAACATTTTTCTTCTTTTTCCCATAGTTGCAGTGCATTTAATTTACATGGTTTTGTTTTTCATAATTTAAAATAAATAGTTCACACTAGTATGTAGGTTATTGTTGCTGAAAGCTTTGCAAATATATGCACATAACGAACATATATTCTTTGATTAGGTGTCCAACAATAGCTTCTATCAGTTTGTGATTATTAATTTGACTATCATTGCGATATTAAAGAAACGCACCTTTAACACAAAGTTATCTTCGGCTTGTAGTTTGAGGTCCAGAACAGCTTGCTTCACAAACTTCTCAAAGTCAAGGTCTCTCTTCCTGGGAACATCTAGTGCAGGGAAGAGGTCCCCAATGAGTCCCATAAACACCGGCATGTCATCTGTCACGATCTTGGGAATGTTAAAATCACGCAAGGCTCTCATGAGGACCTGATCTTCAGGGCGGTCAGGATCCCCTCGCTTCAGTGAACCAGCAACAACCAATACAGATTTGATGGCTCTTAAGCCCCAGTCATAATGGTCCTGATTTAGATAGCAAAAAGTAAGATTCAACAAGCAGTATACTGGTTAAAAAGTTAGGGTATTACTAAAAATGCTTCAGTGAAATCTTTTATCAACCTCACCAAATCCTCATAACAGTGTCTTGTTGGTGTTGGATATTTTTTGCGCAAAAGGCAAATTTCACTGGAAAGATGGTTTAAATATACCCAAATTAAGGAATTCCAGAATTATTATTGTCATTTATATAACACAACCATATTTTCAACACTTTAATATATTAGAATGGGAAATAAAACCATAATTGACAAAATGTTGGTAACAGAACCAAGAGGTCCAGATGTCCCTGCACAGATAAATAAAAGTATATTATTACACAATTGGATTCGGCCTTCCCTTCCTCCACACAAAAAAATTGCTTATTATTCCAGATATATACCATATAAACCTCGATAAATTAAATTTTCCCACCATCTGAGGTTTTCTCCCCTTAAAATTCCCTTATCAGATCTCTACAGTTCCCAAACAAGTAAATTTGTCTGAAACGCGTCAAGGCTTTCAATTGTGAATCAATGTATCTCACGCTAGTCGGACACTAAAGAGACAGACCTGTAACCTGATACAAGACTTCTAATACCGGCATATGTTTAAATTACAAAACTTTGTAGGGTTTTTTTTTCTTTCAGCAGAACAATGTACAGGGGAATCCCTTTGGGAAATGTGCTGATAAAAAGAAAAAAAAAATACATTTGACACAAAACTTGTATAAAGCGTTTTACCCTTTGTTCAGTCATATAACATAAAATTCACTGGCGCATGCACGCTGCAACCATTATTTAGTACTCATCCTCAGTTTAACTTCCAGCAAAACTGAAACATTTTCAACTTCAAACAACCTCTAAGCACCAGTATTCTATCTTCCACAGAGTGTCTACTTTAAATCAATGGATGCTTTGTCACATACAGTATTGTACTGTAGCAGCAGGGACTGGCCGCTTCATTGAGCCATGGAGAAAGGATAGATTGTTCTGCTCTGGTGCTAAATTACAATGTCACACACCGGCTCGGCACATCGAGTTTGATACTGTAACCTTTATGGTATAGAAGAGAACTATGGAATGGATTTAGCATTAAAGGGCTAGAATAACTCTGTGATAAGGCATGCTGCTTAATAATGACTAGATCAGCAGCTCTGTCAGCCCGAGCCTCGATCAGAGGACAAGAGGGACATTGAAGCACTTGTGAAGGACTGGAATGGAGGAGTGAATACGTGGTGACACATATTACAGGCAAACCACAAACTGAGAGCAACATAGATCCAGATTTTTTTACAACAGAACTCCAAAAGTTGGCCCATCTAGACTGCTTATTTCCTACCTTAAAGTACAAACTTTATTCTCGGTTGTGTCTTCCCAAAACCTTCTAAAATTCTTCTACAGAAATAAGTTTCCCCTCCACTTCTGGGAGATTGTCCCATGTATCTAAAACTATTTAGCTAGACTTTATCTCTAGATTATGTCCCCCCCTTTAATTAGACTCTACATGGTGTCAATGGGTTCTGTAATACACAGTTACAGAAAACAGTTTATTAAGGGCAATTTCAAGGGGTAGTGACGGATATCTCGAACCTGCTCTCTAGACTGGGGACTCATCCAAATGACTTGAGGAACCAAACTTAGGACTCGACTTATGGATGAGGAACCACTGCTCTAGATACCCTTTTTCTACAAAAAAAAAATCCTGCTCTGGTTCTTTGTAAAATCCCTTAAGATATTTATAATGTTCTATCATAGCAGCCTCATCCTTTTTCCATACATGTAATTAGAAATAAATGGCTCAGAAATATATTAAGCTTTAATGGAAAAAGTTTTAAACAGAGGTTAGGCATCTGTAATATGGAATAAAGGAGAGTGGTTCCAGTTTGGCATCATAATTTTCCCCTAATGTAGAGTAACCTTCTTCCAGGTAAGTCACACTGTACAATGCTGGACACCTTTGTTACCTGTTTAGACAGAAGTTCTTTGCACAGCTGGTAAAGGGTGATGAATTTTCTTGCCAACAGCCTAGCGTCAATGAAACCTTCTGCCACCAACATGATTTCACAGATCAGTTCGAAATCTGGTACCACCATGGCACAGGGTCTGGATAAAAGGGATGGTGGAAGAGATTAATATTATTACTTATAAAGCGCTAACAAATTCTGCAGCGCTGTACAATGGGTGAACTAACAAACACGTAACTGTAACTAGACGAGTTGGACACACAGGAACAGAGGGGTTGAGGGCCCTGCTCAATGAGCTTACACCCTAGAGGGAGTTGGGTATAGTGACACAAAAGGTAAGGGTAGGGGTAGAAAAGTAGGTTGCTAGGATAGTTTTGACTGAGAGCTTAGCATTTTGTTTTGATGACAGTTGCAGGAGAGGAATCAGTGTGCGGGTGGGGGGGAGCTGTTGACAGTTTAATTGATAAGCATCCTGAAGAAGTAAGTTTTTAAAGATTTTTTGAAAGAGTGGAGATTGGGTGAAAGTCTTACAGAGAGGGGAAGGGTGTTCCATAGTAATGGTGCAGCCCTAGAGAAGTCTTTAAGGTGAGCATCAGAGGTGGGAGAACGAACAGAGGTTAGACGTAGGTCTACGACAGAGCGCAGAGGCCTAGACGGGACATATTTGTGTACTAGGGAGGATAGATAGGTCGGAGCAGCATTGTGTAGAGATTTGTCAGCAAGTGCCAGGATCTTATATTGAGTCCTATATCTTACAGGAAGCCAATGTAGAGACTGACAGAAGAGGTAGGCTTGGGAGGTGCGGACAGACAGGAAGATGAGCCTGTGTAATTAAACAAATTACATCTATACAAAATTAACTATGGATGCTTTTCACTTATTTTCCAATTTGCCAGGTAGCTTGTATGAAGATAGCTGATATTTCCTCTTCATGTACGCGAAACACAACATTGTAATGGTAGAGGTTTGCTCGTTGCAGTTATGGTGGTTCTGTGTAAAAAGTAATATGATGCAATGTTCTAGAAGAGGGGTAAAACGAGATATTCCACTGGTTTCCATGGTGATTACTTCACTTTTAGAACATTGCCAGAATTACTATTTATACAGAACTGTCTATGTATCACATGACACCCTGTTGATTTTGAGTTTTAGTGCCATTAAGTGGTTTTTAACTTGCACTTACAAGATCATTTATTAACATCATCTGCAACAACAGTATCACCAGATTCCCAATTAAAACGAATCAAATAAAATAAATATTATTTTGCCCTTGCAATGTTATAAGTTGCACTTTTAGGCTGCCCCATCAGTTTTTTAAAGAGTTACAAAATTTTTGCTTCCATTGGTATATATTATATATTTGAACACTCACATCTGCATACGCAAGAAAAAAAAATTAAACCAATCTTGGAATGACAAATCTTACCGGAATAATGCCTTTAGATTTTCAGGAAGCTCCGTTCGGCCAGCGTACCCAGGATTCATTGTGATAAAGATACCAACAGATGGAATCAAATTGATCTCCTCTCCCAGAAAATTGAACCGTTTCTTCTTGTCTCGAATAGCGTCCTGTATACTTTTTACCTGAGGAGAAGTAGATGGTACGCAGTTACTACAAAAAAATTTACAGAACCTTCAGTATTGTGAGAAATATCTCCCTGTGTCAAACTACATCACAGGAACAGTTAGTTTGGGGATAATATATCCTCTCTCAGAAAACATGCATGAATTACAAGGTTCTGTATAAGCCCGCAGATATTATACAGCAGCAGGTAGCCCATTGGCAATAAAAATCAAGTGCAGGCTTTTGAAGGCCTAGATGAACATCACCAAAGCTGAAGAGGAGGGAAAAAATAGCAGACACTAACCTGATTAATCACTAAAGTGAGAATTGTTGGGAATTGAAAATTAATTTCAAATTTAAGGTCAAAATTGTCAAATTGTAAAAAACTGTAATAATGCCATAGCACTAACAAAACTATTACGATTAAACGAAAAGTAAATTTCAGTAAACAGAGAACATCATTTAAATAAAAGAATAACTAAATGAGTGTGTTTAAAACAAATGTATTATCTCACCCGTAGCAACCCTAGCTGCACCTTTAAAATTGTTAGAAGTATTTGAAATACAATAGAATTTCCTCCCTCGCCATACTGCAATATGTTTATCGCACCGCCACAACGTACCTGTACCGCCACCACAGACAGCACTTCCACTGAAATTCTGTTAAACTCATCAAAACAGCCCCAGGCTCCCGTCTGAGACAGACCTTTATAGATATTTCCACAGGACTGCCAGAGAGAGCAGAGAAATAGGCAAAGCATTAGGACACCGAAGATATGCTAAAAGGAATGCTTTGTTTAATAAGATATTGCGCGTCCCATAATGTTAAAGCAGTTAGATTTTTCATTAGGCTGAATAGCAGGAAGATCAGCGTCCAAATTCTAATTCCAAATATATATTTATCTCTTGTAACTGAAGTGCAATCTTCTCTTAGTCTGTAACAAGAAGATTGCTACCTTATTACCAAGATAAAAGTACGTCATGTCACAAAATCTGGCCCCCTGTTCTTGCAAGATGGCAAATGCATTTTTACAAACCTCTTGCAAGTCAGTTATTTTTTACCAGGATTAGGGACATCTTAAAGTGGACCAGTTATCAAGTCACTTTGAAAGCATTTTGACAATCTAAGAGTGCAAACTTTTTTGTTATATAAAATGTCACAGGATGTATATTTAAGTTACATTCTATTTTCTCAGAGGTTTTGCAGAGACAAATTGTGCCAATTAATGTGCCAATTCACGTGCCATCTGACTATCCTTATACTCTCACTGCAAGCAGGATAATCAAGTCTATGAGAACATGCTCTCGCTGCCGTGGAGTGCAGCTCTCCCAGAATCCCTTGCCCTAGAATGTGCTCTGACCCAGCTGTTTCTGTTTTCCATTTTGTTTGTCAGAAAAACCTTCTTTTATCATTACAAACGGAGTGTTTTTTTTTTTTACATTTACAGGAAACGAACACTCGAATATGCTTGGAGGCTCTAAAGGGATTAGTCAAACTGTGTGAGTAAACAAGAAAAGCCAAATGGGATTATAGTACTTGCGCTAAAGCTGTCGATCTGTGTATTCAGCAATCTTCCTAGAAAAGGAATTATTTATTTCGGAGATAAAAGGACAGTGTATCAGACAGGTGAGATCTTTTACCTTGTAATCCATCTGCTCAGAGCAGTTGAACACATAGACCATTATACCCAGGGCTCGCCCCAAGTCCTTGGTGGTCTCTGTTTTTCCTGTACCGGCCGGCCCAGCTGGAGCACCACTCATGGTGAGGTGGAGGGATTGGGTCAGCGTGATGTAACATCTGCCAGGAGAAAGTAGAGAACGACTTGGGTTTGAAATCATGACACCCGAGACAAAGATCAGAACTTCTATAAAAATATACCGCTTCCTGTGCTTTTACGGACAGCGGCATATACAATGTAACAAAGATGAAGATGCCATTGTGTAACAGATGGGGTTGGATTCCTAAAGGTGAAATGTAGGGCATAAAAATTAGAAATCGAGTATGGTAATCGGCAATTAATAGGATAACTGTGTGTTAATGGCAGTAATTAAGATTGTGGGATTTAACAAAGGTCAAAGGCCAAATATGGTACAGAAGCATAAACAAAAAAATTGCCAAAACGTCAAGTAGTCAAAATGTGGCATAATTAGAAACTAGCCAAAGGTCAGTGTGGGCAGTGAACAATAACATTGGCAAGGAATTACCACTGTCAATGGACAGTAGCCAAGGATAAGCACAGGCGGCCAGGGATGTAAATCAGGGTAGTGAAAAAACAAAACAAAAGATAAACTAGACTAGACCAATTAAAAAAATAAAAGGGAATCCCTGAGTTCTATAAAATCAAGGGGTTGGTGTGCTGTACAGGGGTAAGTATGGGCTATAGGCCCCAGCCAGCTTTATAGATGAGCTGTTTTTAATGAGGTGCGAATGTAGATGTTGCCTTCCTTCCCAATGTGTAAAGCTGACCCCATTTTGATCGGGGTGTCTTAGCAAGCTATACAAAATGACGCAGCTAATAAACACCTCGGAACCCTTGCTATAGAATGTCACAGTACTATGTGAGTATTTGAGACTGACACTATGTATACAGTCATATAAGCACAGAATTCATTCTAGCCACATATTTTAAGAAACAAATGTTCTAAACATGGAAGCTGCATCGGAATTCTTTTTAGCACAGTCACAATGACAGATTTAAAGCCCACCCTGCAGAGACAGATAGCTGCCCCCCTTCTCCGCACACCCACCACACGCTGTTGGCACCGTCACCAACCTGTCTGTCAGTGGAGTGATAACCAGACGGGGCGTATTGCCAAGATATTCATAAGAGTAGAGGAACTGGGCATCACATATGTTGGCAAAGCAATGCTTCTTGTCATCGTCCCAGCGGTGCCTCAGTTGTGACAGCCACACGAAGGCCTGGGCATTATCAACCTGCAAAATTAGGGACAGTTGTTGGCAGGTGAGATACAAGCAGTAAATGGACACATTGCCAAAAAGGCTATTAAAAAAAAAAAAGACTCAGACTAACCACACAATCAAACTTCTCTGCCAGAGAGACCTGAAATATTATACTGTGGGACTGTTTAAAAAGTCTTTTACACTTTTAATTCAGTTTATATTCCATGGTATCATACCATTATCCTCATATAACCTGCTCCGATCTCTCCCATTCAGGACAATTGTACTTGAATGCTATACTTTGCTGTTCAATATCCTCACATAGAAAGCAACCATAGATATAATGCTGACAACTGTATATAATGCTTATAATAATCTTTACATAATCAATTATGTTCCCCCTGAAACTCCCCAGTGAAGATCATCACGAGACGGACTTTCTTAATTTGAAATTACTTACTGGGCTAGATTACCGCTGACTGGGCAACCAGTCCAACTACTGCCTCGCATTTAGATTATATTCTAGCCCAAAAGAAGGGGCTCAGCCATTCCAGATATTGTAGACTGCATCTCCAATGATGCTCAGCAAAACTCCCCATTGGCAAAGCATTATGGGAGATGCCATTCCACAACATTTGGCAAAGATTTCCTGCTAATGATTGAAAAGGGTTCAGCTAATTCCTTATGAGTCTGCAGGTCGTAAGGAGTTCAGATCTGGCGGAACCGTCATAGTCTTAGCCCTTGCAGTCTCATGCAGCAACAATGACATAGGCTGCTGCACGTACGCAACTTGATGACATAGGCTGCTGCACGTACGCAACTTTTTAAGATGTGGCGCATTTAGGTCTATTAGGTATAGCCACCGTTCCATGTTTTGGGTGCGTGGTTATGACAATTACACCTCCCAGCTTATAAAACAGCAAAGTTTCAAGTGAACAGAGCTCTATCGTGCTTTCTTCTTGACCCAATAGCACATTTATATTATTTTGAATTACTGTTACTGACCCAACTTTCCACTTGACCATTCGGTATTCTGGTATCCTTGACCTGGCTCTGTCTTATCGTTTATCAGACGTCTGGGTTCCCTTGACTCTGGCTAGTCCTAACTATTCTACCTGTCTGTCATGAAGTCCGGCCACAAATTTTGTTACTGAGGTTATACTTTGCATATTGGGATCCAATGGATCCCTTCCTACATTTTGCAGGGACAGGAGTGTGCTAATCTGGTGAGACCTTCATTGATATCTTATTCAACAAAAGAAGTGGAAATTGTAATCTCTACTAATTGTGACCATACATAGGTTCTGCATGAAAAACACATTCTAAAGTGAGGCAATCAACATGAGCTTTCCATGGAATTCCAGGGTGAAGAAAAGTTACTTAACCTTTTGTGCGATCATCTTGGAGACCACGTCCCGAGCATGCACATCGATGGTACAGATAGTCATAATTTTCTGTCTTTCTCCCTGGGACAGCTTTCCAATGAGCATGGTAATGAGCGTGTTCAGTTGGTTGACCTGTTTCTTGTAATATTCTTTCATTGCATTCTCATAGCCTTCTTCCAGCCGAGCAAAAGAAATACCGACTTCTGTGGTCCACCAAATCTGTGTGCATGTGAGTGCCACCTGGAGAAGACATTCATACCAAAGAACTGTAGATAAACATGCAGTTGATATCTTCTATATGCAGAAGACATACATATGTTTGGAAGGACTACTTGTATGAGAGAGAGATACCTGTGCAGGATAATCAAAAAGCCACTGTTCCCTTGGTTTCTCTTCATATGCCGTGACTGCTTCAGTCATTTCATGTCTAACTGTAGCCCTCATAGAATCCAGCACACGGTTCAACCACGTTTCAACCTGAGGAAACACATAACAGCTAAATTAGAAGACCATCTTTAGTCCTGCAAATATTTGCATGTTATCCAGAGCACTGCAGTGATACCTTAAGTACCATAATTGTACATTGCTGCTTATGAACAAAAAAATATACATGTATTATCAACAAAGTCTCATTACTTAATTTAATTACCCACTGTAGATAATAGCAGAACATGATGGCGCATCCTAGAATCTAAATTAGCTGGAATCACCATTAAAAAACTCACCTGCCCGCTGCAGTCACAAGGTTCGTTGAAAGGGACATATTCATCCTCTTTGCTGTACATCCCAAGCCCTGTTTTGGACTGAGTATCATCAGAATCTCCTTCAAACTTCATCTTAGCCATGTTGTCAAATAACTTTGAGAGATGACGCATGACCTATAAAAAGGGCGTCAATATTTAAATAATACAATAATATACAGAGATATGAAATATTACAGATAAAAAGATTATGTGCCATGCACTTTGCCAAAATGTCTGGTGCATTCTGGGTAACAGAACATTTCGGGGCAAGAAGGGAGATCACCAAAGAGGAATTTTTAACCAATGTGAATTACAGTAAGTTAAATATTTTAGGGATAACTCTCCCCCACACCCCTAACAACACATAGCTAGAGTTTTTCCCCCCAAATCTAACTAACAGGGCTATTTACTAAAGTGAGAATTCAAAATGAATTTTAAATTCAAGGTAAAAAAAAATAAAAAAATTGAATAATTCTCAGCTATTCTTTTTTTTTATGATACATTGGCCAAAAATGTGTAAATCACTTTGGTTTTTCAGCTGTCTGTAATTCCTTGTTTAGTAGATAAACCCCATCTGTACAAGGGATTAGGCTTGGACTCCATCTTGCTTTACAAGATGTCAATTGAGCAATCACATGGATTTAACTTTTCAGCAATTTCTTGGGTGGTGACATTTCTTGTAAAGTGTTGACGGACGTCTCACTTGGTATTGTTTATATTTACTAGTATTTAAAGGGACACTATAGCCATCAGAACAACTACAGCTTATTGCATTTGTTCTGGTGAGTATAATCCGTCCCTTCAGGCTTTTTGCAGTAAATCCTGTCTTTTCAGAGAAAATTGAATGTTTACATTACAGTCTAGGGATACCTCCACTGGCCACTCCTTAGATGGCTGCTAAAGCTGCTTCCTATCTCAGTGCTGCAGAGTAAGCAGCACTGCCATTCAGCGTCTCCACCCTCTGCATGCCGACACTGAACTTTCCTCATAGAGATGTATTGATTCAATTCATCTCTATGAGGAGATGCTGATTGGCCAGGACTGTTTGGTTTGTGCTGGCTCTGCCTCTGATCTGCCTCCTTGACAGTCTTAGCCAATCCAATTCTTTCCTATGTGTAAGCATTGTGATTGGGTCAGATCATCACATCTGATGATGTCAGTCAAGCAAGTAGATCAGGGGCAGAGCCAGCAGCAGCATACTGAAATAAAATTAAGATTTTACTATATTTAGGAGGGTTAGATGATGTTTTTAACACTATAGGGTCAGGAGCACAAACATGCGTTCCCATAGTGTTCCTTTAACTAGTCTTGCGCTGACATGTTGTGGAAGAAAATGAAGCAAACCATCTGTCCATCCTCACTGGTATTGCAACTCTCTCAACATTATTCCAAATATATGTCCATTAACTTACAAGTTGGGGATTAGTCCCGTTGGAAAGAATATCCAGTAGATCCGCAGAAGAGATGAAGTAAAACCTTGGGAAGGCAAGCCTCTTTGTGTCAAGGTATTCAGCCAAAGCTTTCTCACATAAAGACAACCTGCGGAGAATAAAATGGATCTTTGAAAGCGGCAAAATGAAGAGGAGCTAATAGGAGTGATGTAACTCCAGGCAGAGAGATGTTTGGAATATTTCATTGGAAGTGTTGTGCTGTAGTGGTTATGGTGCCTAGAGTGCCCTGGCGCACTTCCAATGTAAGCAGCCAAACAGCTTGCTATTGGATGCCTGAGGAGCCAGAAGCCCACTGATCTGATCTAGCTTGGCAGTGCGATGAAAGATGTTGGATATTTAATTGGCAGCAAGGTAAAAAATATAAATAATAACAAAAATTTCAAAAAAATAATAAATCAGGCTTGGCAATCCTTGCACTTATTCATCCAAGCTTTGAATACCAAACCAATGAAACATTGCCTTGCACGAAGACATACCACCTCACCAGAACAAGAATTTGGAGTCTCTCACCTTTCTTGAATATCTTCCAACTTTTCGTAAAGCCCAGGTTTATTGGTAGCTTCGACCACGTTAGGTGTCCCTTTGGCATCGTTCGCCAGCTCTTTGAAATCCGTGTCAATGCCTTCAAAGCGCTGCGAATCCTGGAAGATATTGAACCAGCGGAGTTATTGTAACTTTGCAGAAAAACAAAATCCGTCTGTTTTGTTTTGATTTTGCCCCCCCATTGTTCAAGGCGGAGAGGTTTCTCAAAGGTCGTAAAACATCCAGATCCAGCTCTAGCTGTGAGCAGAATTAATCTCAGCGGAGATATTCAGAAAGGTAAGCTCTAATATTATTTTTAAATATCTCTCCAAAGAAGCTGTACTCAGAAACAGGAGATGAAAAACTCGACAAATCAAAACGTTTTAAATAACCAGGAAGACTGTATACAAAAGTTAAGAGTTAGGAGGACAATTTTAGTAGACAAGAATGGTTCATCCATGGAGATTAAATTATAATAATTTGAAAATAAGCAAAGAGAATATTCCTGGCTTGTCACTCCTAGACACTTGGTAGAACCTAGAATTTAATCTATGCATTCTGAAGCCAAATTGTAATTGTGTGTACCATAATGCAGCGTTAGGCAACCTTCAGTACTTTAGATGCTGTGGACTACATCTCCCATAGTGCTCTTGCAGCCATAATGCTGGCAAAGCATCAGGGGAGATGGGGTCCACACAACATCTGGAGTGCTGAAGGTTGCCTACCCTTGGACTAGGGTGTGGATGTACGATTGGCTTTGTGGGATACCACTTTAAGTACGGTTAGGGGGGTTAAAGAAGCGCATGCACAGCAGAGACATGTTTTTAGTTCTGTCAAATTTGCAAGGGTGTTTACAGTACATTTTACAGATTACCTAAAGCAGATTCTGTACTTTATACGCTATGGATGAAATTTCCCCTGGTAGCTACCATAAATGGAACAGGCACCAAAACAACTTCATCTAAATTAAGTTGTTATGGTACCAGGAGGCCCCTGGCGGCACTATTAACTCAAGGGGTTAAAACCATTCTCAAACGATTTAACCCCAAAGTTACCTGCAGTGCTGGTCTCCACAACCCCCAGCAGCTTCCGCTTCTGAAGCCACTCTCAGCCAATCAGCAGCTCCACTGACTTGCGGCACTCCACACTTCCTGAATCTGAAAATTCCAAAGCTGGAAGCCACTAGGGGAGAATGGAGACCAGCGCTGGCAGCAACTTTGGGGTTAAACAATTTGAGAGTGGTTTAGTGCCTCCAGGGGCCTCCTGGCACCATAACAACTTCATGTAGATACATTTGTTTTGGTGCCGGGAGTGTCCCTTTCAAAGAGAACCTCTGTGTTTCTGGAAACTGTTTGCCGCAAAACATTGAAAAATCACATATAAATTATATTAGCCTTTTTAATATGATGCTCCATTTAAAAAAAATAAAAATAAAAAAAATAAGATTTAAGTGTTTTAACAATTAAACAATTGATATCGGAAACACTGCTACTATTTTCCAACTCCGTTATATTCAAAGAAAGAAAAGGGCAGAGCTACAGAGATTTAAAGGGAGCAAAGATTCTACATTCTATTTTTAGAACTCACAAACAAACTGGTGACAGTTCCTCTTTAAAGTGTAAAAAAATTATGTTTGTTTTGTTCTACCTTATAATACAAAAATAAACTGAAAATACGATGTCAACCCCGAATGCATTTCAGAAATGAAAGAAAATAAAAAACGAGAAGTATTCTGCCAGCTATACAATTTCTGTTTCAATCACAAAAATTATTTTCTGGCAATAGTAGTTTCTTGAAGAGTTTCAATTTCTACAGATGTTTATTTACAAGATGTGAATTTGCTGGTAAAAACTAAATATATTTTCTATTACCTCTGCTTTTATTATGGCATTGAGGTAGAGCGGTAAATGGGGTTTTAGACAGCTTTGGGCTTTTGCTTTATAAAAGACAAATAAATGGAACCGGGAACTTTGCAGTGAAAACGAACATCTCGCCGTGACGGCTCTACAGCAAATAAAATCATAGCCTTACACAGAGTTTGACAGCTAATCTGGTGAACCGAAAGCCTCTGTTCTGAGCTCGCTCTGGCTTAGCACATAGGCTTAGAGAAAAAGTGTCCGGCAAACAGTTTCCAGAAACACAGAGGTTCTCTTGGAACGGAAAACGGACACTAAACTGCGCGTGTGAGGGAGCAGGAAGACTGAGCTCCTGAGAGAAGATCCCCACTGGACCCCAAGGAGAGGCCCACACCAGCTCCCAAAGGTAGAGAGCAATAAAGAAAATGATGCTGTGTGTGTGCAAGAATGTGGAAGTGTGTGTGTGTGTGTGTGTGTGTGTGTGTGTCAAAGAATGAGTTAGTGTGTCTGTCAGAGTGTGTGTGTGTGTGTGTCTGTCAGAGAGTGAGTGTGTGTGTGTGTGTGTCAGAGAGTGTGTGTGTCTGTCTGTCAAAGAGTGAGTGTGTGTGTCTGTCTGTCAAAGAGTGAGTGTGTGTGTCTGTCTGTCAAAGAGTGAGTGTGTGTGTCTGTCTGTCAAAGAGTGAGTGTGTGTGTGTGTCTGTCAAAGAGTGAGTGAATGTGTCTGTCAAAGAGTGAGTGAATGTGTCTGTCAAAGAGTGAGTGCGTGTGTGTCTGTCAGAGTGTGTGTGTGTCTGTCAGAGAGTGAGTGTGTCTGTCAGAGAGTGAGTGTGTCTGTCAGAGAGTGAGTGTGTGTGTGTCTGTCAGAGAGTGAGTGTGTGTGTGTCTGTCAGAGAGTGAGTGTGTGTGTCAGTCAGAGTGTGTGTGTGTGTGTGTGTGTGTGTGTCTGTCAGAGAGTGAGTGTGTGTGTGTGTCTGTCAAAGAGTGAGTAAATGTGTCTGTCAAAGAGTGAGTAAATGTGTCTGTCAAAGAGTGAGTGAATGTGTCTGTCAAAGAGTGAGTGAATGTGTCTGTCAGAGTGAGTGTGTGTGTGTCTGTCAGAGTGAGTGTGTGTGTGTCTGTCAGAGTGAGTGTGTGTGTGTCTGTCAGAGAGTGAGTGTGTGTGTGTCTGTCAGAGAGTGAGTGTGTGTGTCTGTCAGAGAGTGAGTGTGTGTGTGTCTGTCAGAGAGTGAGTGTGTGTGTGTCTGTCAGAGAGTGAGTGTGTGTGTCTGTCTGTCAGAGAGTGAGTGTGTGTGTCTGTCTGTCAAAGAGTGA
>OW240916.1:19076481-19133103 GCA_933207985.1 Pelobates cultripes
GCTGTGGTTTAGTAGAGGGGGGCTGGGGTTTAGTAGAGGGGGGGGGCTGGCTTTTTTTTTAAACTGTACTTTTTAAACCAAATCTACGTTTCTATGAGAATGTAAGGTGCTTTTTTCTTTCGCAGCCCACATAAACTTTAACCTTGTTTATGTGGCCCGTGCCTGCCTTGGAGTTTGACATGCTTGGTGTAGACAGTTAAGAAAGATGGCTTTCGGTATTGATATGAGCATTGAGGTAAATGTGTAATGTAAAGGGAATTGTTAGGTGTTTGTTAGGAATAATTGGGAACTGGAGGAAACAAACAGGTTCTATAGCATGATTAGACAAAAGATTTAAACGTGATCAAATTTAAGAAACCCCAGGAACATACCTCTGGAAGTTGCGATCGAATATCATCTGAACCAATGAAAATGCTTTCCAGATGAGACCATGTGCGTTGAACTTCAAACCAGATGGAAATTACAGAGTCAGCTGTGGACAATTTCTTTTGCCAGCCTGAAACTTCTTCCAGGAAGAATGCTATGTACTTGGAGGTCATCAGGTTCTGAAGTTGTACTTGATTGTCCTCCAAAGTTTCAATAAGCTCTTCGTCCGATTTTATCAGTGGTACACTGGTACGAGGATGTTGCTCGTACTGAAAGTTCATGCCACTCCAGGTTGAATCAAGTTCTTTCAACACCTTCTCCATACCCATTTCTTTGACAGCTTTATCCACAATCCCACGAACTTCATCTTCAAAATTATGGAGGTTGAGTTTGAGTAGATCAGCAAGAGTAGTTTCTTCATCCATTGTGAATCTGACGCCGGTTGCTTGCATAAGTTGGCTCCAGTGCCTTTCACGGATGGCGGGGTTCTGAAGCTCAGCTACAGCTCTTAAAGAGGTCAGGATGTTTTTCACTTTGTTATCGAGTCCAGTGAAGGCATCCCAAGCCCTCATTTCTTTATCCAAATTACGAATGTCCTTTGCAAACCTCTTACACTCCAAATCCATATTATCCACGTTGATCTCTCTCCATCTGGTGGTCTGCCAGTCGTTCATGCTGGACGTTACAAGGGTAATCATATCCCACAGTTCTTTGAGGAGGCAAACCTCCTTCCTGCACTGTTTCAGCTGCTTATAATCAGGGACATTGACTTCGAACAAGGCTGCAGACTCCGAAATCGACGCCATTGTGGCTTCCATTTTATTAATTTCTGTGTTTTTGGCATCAAGCATTAAGTATGGAGAGATACTGTCAAACCTATGGGGAACACAAACTCACATGTTAAAATGTTGTAGCTAAAAACGAGAGGCTAAACCTTACTCTGCTATATCTCCTATAACTCTTAGCCACCAGAAAAGTCTTCTAGTAGAATGGCGGACGTATAATTATATAATTTTTTGCTACGTTCTTAGTAATAGTTCCCTACAGAACTAGTTTTAGTTTAAAACCTCTATCCTACTGAGCTCCTGAGAGACCTTCATCCTACAGGATAAATGTAACTTACAACTTCTATTGTAGCTCCTGAGCATCCAGCATCCGTATAAGGAACAAAATTTACATTATAGTCCTAACATTAACCTTATAGTTTACACACGCAACATTATGCCTTTAGCACGCAAAGATTTCAGATGGACAGAATCACCATCACAAAGTTTTGCAAATAAGATCTCATTCAACGTAAAGACTGGGATTTGCTGTACAATAAATGAGGATACCTGCAATGTATGATTGTACATGTACTATGCTATTCCCCCTCCCAACCCTCCTCTTTTTCTTTCTGTATCCCTCACTCTTGTTTTATTAAACAATAAAATATTAATTAAAAAAAAAAAAAATTTAAATTCTGCTTTTAGCTTTAAAACAGTAATTTATTCATTGCAATATTTATCCTGTGACGTCCACAAATGAAATCGAACCCTTTTAAAAGAATATATTTTTTCCATTTACAATGCTCTTTGGGGCATTACTAATAGCCACTCCCAACCCTCTAAGACCCTATAAAAAGGTTTGAAACTTACCTGCAATCCAGCATCGGGCAATGCTCCCGGCATTGACGTCATGGCAGCCCTCATGCGATCCAATCATAGGCAAGCCTGGGATTGGACCTTGTTGCTGGCTCTACATCAGCTTTACTTTCAATTTTGCTACCCTGGCCTTAAATCCTCACTTTAGCGCCAGTACAGTCATAATCACAAACATACAGACTATCAGAAAATCATCAATCACTAAGGGGTTAAAAATAAATACTACCGTAAAAAAGAAAAAAGGGATTTAGAGTAAAATTCAATTATTTAGTTTGTCCCTGCTGGAGACAGACCATAACGCTTCTAGAATCTTGGAGATGAAGTCACTGAATTTGTCTAAGACACACAGGAACAGCAGCTTACCTGAATGGCGCCTCCTTTCGGAACTTTTCTCTGAAGGAATGCTGCTGAACATCAAAGGAGGCACATTTTCTGCGCAAAAGTGCTACTTCGTTAGCTTGCAGAGGGGCGACTTGCTGCTTCACTGTGACTGCCATTTTCTTAATATTATTCCACTTCTCCGGCAGTTCCTATATGGCCAGAGTACACGTTACCATTTGTAGGAAAATTACGCCATAAGTGACACAGAGGCAAAACAGAACAAAACTAAATTGTGCAAACAGAAAAACAAAAAAGGAGTACCCATTAAATACAGCATTGCCAAAATGTTGGTTACCTTGCGAGTGGTGTAGTAATAGCATAATGTTTATAAATGCATCATGACATGCTATGGGTTATAACTAACTCTGGATTAATGTGGGCATTGAAAAATGGAACCCTAATTGCAGTGTGTTACCAAGAATGCAGCACCCTAGTATACTATGAAGTCTACATTTTAAAGTCAAGACATTTGGCTGTGAAAGTAGGATCTGCCAAAGATGGGGTACATTGACGTTGTGGCAGGCTTATGCAATGTATGATCATATAATGTAATTAAACCCCCATTATTTCTGCCTAGATTAGGTGTTTTTTTAAAAAGCTAATAAAATCTGTAAACATTGCAGTTGCTGTTTAGTGGATAGGTGAGTGCGCTGGATCTTGTGTGTTGTACATTTTAAAGTCAACATTTTTCAGGTAAATCATAGAAAACCTGGGCACTATTCGGCTTATATTGGACTGACCTCCAACTGTTTATAGACTTCGTCAGGCAGATCTTGCTCATAAACCTTCAGCAGTTCGATGGTTTGCTTCAGAGGTTCAAAGAGCTCGTCAGTGCTGGTCTGTCTTTCCTTGACGGCCATCAAGTGGCCCATTATTTCCACCAAGCCGTTATAATCACCTTCTTTCAGCTGCATAGACAAGCCTTGCTCTGCCACCTTGATAAACTCTTCAAGATCCGATAAACTGGAGAAGGAAATTAAATAAAGGAAAATTATGTATTTATTTCTAGAGTTAAAGAACCCCGATATTCTCAAGTAAAGTGGATGAACTATTCCTCACCTGTTTGTCACATGGTCAATAAGATGCTGTTTGAACATTAGACTCCATCTCTTAATCACATTGAGTAGAGCAGATTTAAAAGGCTGGGCGTCAACCTTCATCCAGCTGTCAAAGATGTTAATAGGCTCCATTCGATTCACTTCATCGTAGATCTTCTCATAGGAATCAATCTGTTCTCTGAACTGCTGTAGGGTTGGTGGAGTCTCTGGAACTCCATCTTCTGCATGAGCTTCTATCTCTTCAGCAGTCAGCACATGGCCATACAGGAGAAACTGCCGCATGAACTCCTTCCGATCATCCACATACAGGTAAGAATAGTGATCAAATGAGTTCCGGTATTCGGAACACCTGGTCATCATAGTCTGAACACACTCCATGAGGAAGTTGCGCATGTCAGCTAAATCAGCCATGTCTTCCATATCAGCCTGTGATAAAACTCAGGTTAATTATTCTCAGAAGAATAAGAACTAGAATATATCAAGCTATGCATCCAGAAGAAACACAGAATAGTGGAAGCATTAAAGGTAATTTGTTGTAAAATTACATCTTGATAAAGAAACAGCTTTGCTCATCTTGCTTTGACGTGAATTTATTCAAGTTACATTTATTAGTATTAATAAATGAGAAAAAGGAGAAATATTACCTGGTAGTGAGGAAAAGTACTGTGCTCAGCTAGTCTAGGAACCAAAGATGAAATCCTGTAGATGTCATTGATGAGACCCTCAATAATATCATATAATCCGTCACTGGCGCCAAGGTCTAGAGAAGGCCTGAACACCAGGTCTGGAATTACAAGGTCCAGGGCAACCTCAAATAACGGGGCAAGACCAGCTTTGGAATCTATAACACGAATCAAACACACGAATGGCAAGAACAGGTTATTAATTCTGGAAATGTAGCTATAGACCAGCATTAAGGACAATACACGATAATTTACTTGGTTAAGTAAACTGAATAAGCTAATATACAACTTAATAGAGAGACTAGACTCCAGTCGGGTGGTCAGCTGGCATAGATTAAAAAAAGATACCTGGTTTATTTTCTTATTACACTAAAAAAAAATTTAACCCTGGCCAGAAAACCAGGTATGTTGTGAATGGCTACCTTGACCACCCTAGCTTTCAAAAGTGGTGGGGGTGCACAATATATTTCACATCAAAGTCTTTTTTTTAATTCTTTTTGCAATTTTTTCCACTGCATACCTGTGTTATCCAGAAGGAATTTCAAGGAACATTCAATAGCGTTGAAGAACCCATCTAGAACCATTTGATCGATATAATCTACATAGGCTTTCCAAATGTCAGACACAGGGTCTGCAGAGAACAGAGTCAGGTTTTCCTAAAAAAAAAAAAAAAAAAAAAGTAAACGGTCTTTCTTACTGGATAGACAAAATAACAGAAAAAAGCACAAGTATAAGATCAAAGAATCAAAAAAAGATATGATTCGGATATGTCCTTTTCTGGATTCCAGACACCAATATTTTAATATGACATTGCTAAATACATGTTGAAACAATTCTAACCTGTTTTTGCCATAGTAAAATATCAAAGCACATATCACATTGAAATTATGAGTAAGGCCGGCAATAAATATATAGCTATGATCTGTTATGCACACCTTTAGCAAAGAATGAATTTTGTTTCCCGATTCTCTTATGAGGTTGTAGCGCTTCTCAAGCCGTTCAGATCGGTCATCAAGATTTAGGAGAGAGTCTCTCTTGCCATCTTTCCTTTCAAAGATGGGCAGCACCCAAGTTTTCATGATGGCTTGGATTTCCTCCACATTGTCTCTTGCTTTTTGTACCCTTCGTTCAAGATCATGGACAGTGTCTCTAACTTCCTGAATGTATTCCCAGATGCCTACATGAAATAGCGTTTAAAAGGTGTTATGATGTGATCTTATTTATGGAGGGCAAATTATAGTTTGAATACAAGCATTTAATGTCAGACTTTTGGCTCTCAAGTTAAGGATGAAAAAAGTTTGACTGTACCATCTGTTTTCCAGTTTAACGTCTCTTCTGCATTTTTTAATCGAATGTCAATTGCTTTAAGCTGCTCTTCCACCAAAGGAAATTCCACCTCCAATATAGTTTTTATGACCTTGTTGTACCAGTTGACAGTCAGTTCAAGATTGGCAGTATATGTCCGGTAAGATTCCTTAGATGAAAATATATCCTCAGCTTCCTTAGGAATGGTCTCCATCTGAAGTGTTTGTAGATACTTAACTTCCCGGAGCACTGAGACAAGCTTGGAGAAAAGGACAAAAGGACAGGCATAAAGTGGCTCAGTCATAACAAATGGTCTTTGCACCATCATTTTCTTTTTTTAATTAAAGGTTTTCTAACTAAACCAGTATAATTATATTTCAACTAAGCTCAACCAAGAGTCAGTGATACCAATTTACTTGCTCCATCAGTGGTGCCAATTTACTTGCTCCATTAAATTCTTCACAGTTTTATTTTCTGTAATTTTTTCAGAAGGATTGTCGTATGGTTGACCTCACCTCCACAGAGGACCTCTTTCAACCTTAGCAAAACCTGCTGAACTTGTAAAATGTTTATTGATGTATTCATACCTGTGGGTCAAAATTAACGGAGACCAGCTTATTGCTCTCATCGCGAACAATAAGCGGCCTCATCAGGTTGTACTGGGACTTTTCAGATACTGTCTGGCACCACGCACTATAGAGTTTCTCTGTGTACCTGGAAGAAAGAAGTATGCAAGCATTAGTGGGTCAATCATGGGCTGCAAAGGGGGAACTCAATGGTAATTTTGGTAGTGAGATCCATAAAAAAAAAAACACACAAAAAAACTAAAGACAATGCAACCTCTCTCCGCCCCAAAAAGAAAACACTATGAACCAATCACAAAGTAGAGCTTCTCGTTGCAAAGAGCTACATGATATCCGTATTCATTTTCTGTCTTCATTACCCATAAAACAATTGTAACCATGAACAGTATTCCTTGTGGGACATATTTAATATCTAATGGCCATAAGGAAGGAGAGTAGGATGTTGGTGGAAGTCATGGGGTGGCTGTCATATACACATTTCTTCTAAAAACATATTAAACAACCTCTATTATAGATTGAACATCTGCAGGAGAATGGAATCCCCGTAAGAGTGACCAATTAAATGTATAGACTTTTTTTTTTTTTTTTTATGGAAATCTAAAAAACAAAAAACACACACACAAGGCATACAAAATCTACAGGAACACCCTCTGCCCCCCAGAAAATAATAAAACATATATTCATATAGATAGTACTCCCTGTTATTATTATTAGCAACACCATACATAAATAATTAAATACATAGATATCTATATCTACATATAGACACATACATATAATTAATACAAACAAACCGTACACAGTGATAAACATGCAGATTTGGTTTGTGGTTTCTAGTTAACGGTAATAAAAACTTGTCCCCCATTTATTTAAATGTATGGCCATTCCTGTCTGAGTAATACACGATGTTAATTAGATCTTCGGTCACTGGCATATGACAGATAGCATTTCATTATACAATTCACCAGTCATCCCTTAAATAAAAGCAAACTTTACAGCACTTCAGTCAGGCTCTCCATTATTGGAATTCTGTGCGACGCATTGATTTGAAGCTATAATTAATATTTTTTTCCATTTCTTTCCTAAGCTCAATTACCAACACACTCTTAATTCAAGCCTCAGACTGCACTGGGCTCACCCACGAAGATCACAGCACTCATAGGTTAACAGTAAGTAGATTAAATGCTATGTGTACCCAAAAATCATAAGTACATACAGTATACAGAGCAATTATTTGGCAAAATTCTACAAGTGATGCAGTTGCCATGGGAACTGATCTCACGTTGCTTTAATTGCAATTTACACATGGTCCATTGGGTTTAATTTGTATGAGGCATGCATATTAACCTGCTAGGTTCTAGAATTAGATGGTCTGTGTGACATCAGGGTTACTGCTCCAATAAAACATGGACTCTATGATGCAAACGCCACAGGTCCATCTAATGCGCATGAAAAAATGAAATGCCATACTTACTTGTCGAGAAGATCCATCATTTCTTTGTACTTCTGCTTCATTCTATTTCCCTCTGCCGAGTCCATGCAGCTAAGAAGCAACAAATAATCAAATTGTGTTAGTTAATCTGTGATCTGTACAGCAAAGTTACGTGAAACTGTCCGGCATATTGACCATATGAAACAAGAACTTTGGATCATTAATTAAAATTCAGATTTATAATACAACATGGATGCCAGAAGCCATGTTGTTCACGCATACTATAAGGTAGAGGTGAAACAAAATTAATTTTTAAAACAAGGACCAACAACAATTTCTAAACTATAAATTTGGGAAAATCTGCTCGGTCTCAGATTGGAAGATTGACAGCGGTGCTGGAATTTAAGACATATGCCATGTCTCGACAGATCAATCTTTTTTATTATTTTATTTTTGTTATTTTTTAATTTGTGTTTCAAAAGAGGTTTAAAAAAAAAAAAAAAAGAGGTGATGAGTTTAACCAGAAAACTCTATACTAAAAAAGTGTGATAGAAATATTATTACCCAAGATTAAAGGTGTAAGTCAATTTTATAGCAATTATAATGCAAATTTCATTACTGAATAATGCATGTTATTTATACTAAAAGGTACTGGGTGCCAGGTCCCCCAGGTTTTAACCCTTCAGATGTAAACATAGCAGTTTCTTGCGTGGCTTTTGCCGCACATGCGCATTCCGCTCCATTCGGGAGCTGACGTCGGCGGGGGAGGAGAGGTCACCAGCGCCGAGGGAGCCCAGCGCTGGATTAAGGTAAGTGGCTGAGGGGGTTTTAACCCCTCCAGCTCCAAGGGGGGGGGCCTGGCCCTGAGGGTGGGGGGTCCTAAGGGTTATATAGTGTCAGGAAAACAAGTTTGTTTTCCTGACACTATAGTGATCCTTTAATTTTTTTTATCAAATATCTTTGGTTTTATCATAATACAATATATGTGGTCAAGGTATTTTAAAAGGAGTCGTTTTATACATTTACAGACATACTCACGGATGTGTTATATGTCTGAAATTGCTGTATGGGATCTGCAGACGCTCCCTCAGCTCCTGAGCCCAATTCAGGTTTCCAGTTACCAGAGGCATGTTCTTGTTAATCTGTGGATATCCTGCGTGAAAGTTGTCAAAAGATAAACTTAGAAAATTGCTAAAAAAAAACAAAGAACAAAAACACTATATATACATCCTTGGAAACAATGAGAAATCATTTTTACTAATGCTTATAATTTCTTTAAGTCAAATTATTAATTGTATGACTGTCCGTCGGATTAATTATTAAAGGCGTAACAGAAAAAATGTGGCGTATTGCTTTTTATGAGAATTATATTAATTCAAGCAAATCATCTTTGTGTGTTTTGCAACTAAGCAACAAAAATTACATTTCAAAGATCTGAAAATCAAGAGGGGAAAATGGATTGATGCAATATAATCCACAGATTTCTCAGTTTCTAATAGGAAATGTCAACAAAGTTTTGAGTAAAATACATGTACAATCATAACTGGGTATTAGTTACTATAAGAAGTATTACTGACCTTGTTCCTCATCGTTCTGCAAGTGTTTATCAAAGAGAACTTTCGCAGAGTCTAGTTCGTGATCAAACATGGTGATTAGCAAAGGGTATTTTTTGAAAGCATCTTCTGCGACAAGAGGTCTGTCCAGGAGATTCCCAAACATATCTAGCAACTGAAGCAAGAAGGCGTATTTATTTTAATCAAAATGTTCTGTAAGTTTTATGGGAATAGAGCTCATCCTTCTATAGCTAGTAATGTCATTTGGGGATCAGGGCTGAGAAAGATTATTTAAGCAAGAGAATCTTGCAGCAATCCTTCTATGCTTCTTCTAGGACAAAATACACCACTGTTAATTGTTACAAGTTGACTGAAGGCAAGAACAAAGCCATTGTCTTCATTAACAGGTCCCCAGACCGTTCCAAATCATACAAGTTTGCGATAATCTATAACATGCAATAACCAAGTGACCAGTAGAGATGTCGCAAACTGTCCGCCAAACTGTTTGCGAACTGTCCGCCGGCGAACAATAGCGTGTTCGCGTTGGGCGAACATATCCGATTTCCGGTCCGCCCCCTATAAGTCATCATTGAGTAAACTTTGACCCGGAACCTCACAGCCAGCAGACACATTCCACCCAATCAGCAGCAGACCCTCCCTCCCTCCCAGGAAGTGTCTGGGTCAAAGTTTACTCAATGATGACGTATAGGGGGCGGACCGGAAATCGGATATGTTCGCCCAACGCGAACACACTATTGTTCGCTGGCGGATAGTTCGCGAACAGTTCGGCAGACAGTTCGCGACATCTCTAGTGACCAGCATTGGAGCTAATTCTTCCCCAATCCCTCCATCTCCCCATCCCATAGACAGAGGGATTTTCTACATATAATGCGAAAAGCCAGTTGGCAAGGCAAGAATGGCACAAGGAGATGGCGATATATAGAACCTTAGCATTACAAACTAACTACGGTCTGCATGATACCCAGGGAACACAGTGCCTTGAACTGGAGGGAAAGTCAAAACAAACAAACAGCACCAATACCCCATTATTTGATATACTAAAGGGCAGGCAGATGGTAATATTTATCACAGCATAACAAAGTATTTGTTTATGATAGATCTCTTTATATGGAGCATCTAGAATCCAAGATGATCATAACAATTACAGCCAATAAAAACGTTACCGGAATTGTAAAAAATAAAAAAAATAAAAAGAGGAGGATGATTGACTAACCCTAAAGGCATGCTCGAGGCCAGAAGCATCATCGAATCCCTGGCGGAACACCGCTCCCAGCCTTCGATCCATGTCTTGTATACTTAGTTTGAACTCCAAGACATCGTCTTCAAATTCCTAGAAAGGAATGTTTGCAAAGTCGTCAGAAGAAGAGATGAGACTATGGCGAGTTACAATGACCAGCTCACATTAATCAATCAGAGCGATTCTCTGTTGGCACAATTACCATAAGATATACAAAATATACTCTCGTGCTTAGGAACTTTAATTACATATTTTTTTAGCTCATGACACATAAATCACATAAATCAACACCCATTTCAAGGACAAACTTTATAATTGTTCTAGAATCTTTGTATTAAGCAAAAAACTCCTAGATAATCAGATGACCATTGACACACAAATGGATTCCTTAAGTCCGTTAAATCTACAAGATCCTTTATAAAAAATAAAAATAAAAAAATAAAAATCACTCTGGCAAGCAGACACATACATTTAAAAAAACAGACCCAAAAGGGCAGATGTGGCCTAAACTTCGAATCTCTATGCATCACCAGTAAAATTTAAATTTTTAAAAGTATTCTTACAAATACCAGATTTAAAAGGTTTACTGCGAACTTTTCATAGAAGCTTACGCCGTGTATAAGATAGACAGACATAAAGACAGATAAACAATACAAAGACAGAATAATATTAATCAAAATTCACAGTAAGAATGCAGACATTTAAGGAAAAGTGTCACTTAGAAGAAACAGAAAATTATGCTACTCAAGGAAGTGTTTAAATAAAAATATGATTATATGAATGTGAAGAATAATAATGATTTAGCAAATACTGCAATTGAACTACAGCCAGCGATTTGTCAGTACCGGAGAACATTTTAAATAGTTTACTTTACTAACAAAAAATGTACTAAAAATATTAAACGAAGTGGAAAATTCATAACGTTTCCTATAACTGGTACAGTCATGCATTTTTATGATGTTTTCCTTTAAACTGGGAATTGTGGAGAAGAGACAAATGAACTGCCAATTTAACATTTAGGTCAAAATAGTGGAGGTGGAAAAATAAGGCAGTTCGATCATTAAAAAAAAATAAAAAAAAATGTACACACATACATATATATTTTTTTTTTTTTTAATTATCGAACTGCCTTATTTTTCCACCTCCACTATTTTGACCTAAATGTTAAATTGGCAGTTTATTTGTCTCTTCTCCACATATATATGAAATTTTAATTTCCATCAATTCCTGATTTGTAAATAATAACCAAGTGAAAACCCCATCGACACCTCTCTAATTGTTCATGATTTAAATATACACGATGAAAATCATGCAATTAAAAATGGATTTAAATGACAAATATACCTGTAGTTCTGATGTAACCAAATTTCATATTACTTGTAAGTTGAAATGTTTTTTTCTTTGTTTGTTTGTTTTCTAATAGATTTGAAATATTTAAAGTTTGTATTTTGTGTATCTGTTGATTTCTAGGTATTTTATACCCATGACAGCTCCCGTATAATAATGCATGTCCTAGGCTTTCTTATTTTAATTTTTTAAACATTTTTCTACTCATGTATTTTTAGAGCCACAACCGGACTCCCTTGGTAAGGCATCGAACTCTGAACTTGCAGTTGGATGGTATGAATTAAAACTCATCAGTTGTTGCCAAAAGTCCATAATATATGTTTTTTAAGCAAGTTTTTTCTGTGCACCAATTTCTATCAACGTATTCCACTTTTGCACAGCGGTTAAAAGAAATTAGATATATCTCAGACTAATAAAAACTTTGATTAGCTTTCTAATTAAACTCGTATTCTGGATGAGTTGCAGAATGATAATCAGCCCGTCCTGTCAAGGGCAAAGAGATTGATCTGAATTAGTGAGTGTTTGATCCACACAGATCTAAAAACACCATCAATACGTGGGCTTTAGCCATGAAGCCAGTTTGGGTCAGCATAAATTAAAGTAGTTTCTCGGATTCAATAGCTTCAATCTGGAAAATAGAATTGAAGATTTTTCCCCTCCCGAATTTAGCAGTTCTGGGCTTAAATCTGAAGTTATTAAGTGAGTAACCAAAAGCTTTGAGTTTGGTGGAAATTCTGGTCTGTTTTGTTTGATCATGTGGGAAGATCCAAATCGTTAAAAAAAAAGTTGTACTGTGTACAGAAGAAGCACATTTGTGTCGAGTGACCGGTCTTCTCCACTGTAACATCCAGCCAGCCAGACATGGTTGCCCTAGAAGTGCCCAACAGGGGATTTGAACCTGAGGCCTTTTGCCTTCCAAGCCTGCGTTCTTGCCTCCAAGCCACTATTTCAGCTCATGAAGTCTGTTCTTATCTCATCTGCAGCACTAGGGGGCTGGACTTCACCAGTGGCTCTCACCTGCCTATCTAAGCCCACCTGAATCAGATCATTATTAGCTGGGTATTTAAGCACTGCCTCGCCCTGGGAACTTTATCAGTTCATTGTATTCGGATTCTTGTTGCTTAAGACTGACTTGGCTTGTGATTCCTGCTTATGGATCTTCACTAATGCCTGTTCGCTGCCTTCCCTGACCTTTGGAACCTTGCCTGACTACGCTCCTGGATTTCCCCTTGTCTGTTTCCTCGTACCCGGTTATTGTCCCTGCACCTCCCCCGTGAATTCTTACCTGACCACCTTGGTCTGTGTCTATTTGCAAGGGTGAGTAAACATCTCTGCACTTCGGACTCCACCCAAGGTAAGACCGTTACAGATGGTACACAATTCCACCCAACCAGTAAGACATTTAAATACTACTTGAATGCTTTATCAAGGGCACACAACCTAGTTGATAGCCATAGGTGTACAGGCCAGACTAATATTCAATCACAGCCCACCTTGTTATTTGTATCCAGGCAGTCGTAAGTCCTCTCAGAGAATACTTTGTAGATGTCTTGGAATTCTTGGTACATATCAGCAACCATCAGACTCAGAACTTTACCTTTAATGCCCCCAAATTCTATTTTTTCAAGTTTCATCATGTCCACAGCAGTGAGCAACAGATCCTTAAGGATAAAAAAAAAAAAAAATTAAGACAAACCATAGCATTAGAGATACACAGAGTAATTTATAGAGATGTGGTGATTTTCAGCTCTGGAACTCAATGGGACTTATTTGCAAAGTAGCACTTCGCTGTATATACATAGGTGTAAGGTAAATGAACAGAATAAGATGGGAATTGGCATTTAGACTATTTTAGACTATTTTTAGTTCCAGAATGCTTTTATGAATTACCTTATACATTGTAGATATTTTGATATCAAACATCAAATAATATGATGTCATTTTTTAGAATAAAAGTTTACAACAAAAAAAAAAAAGTTAGATGTTAAAATAATTTCTGAATGTGGGAATATCATCTGCATACAATAAGATAAAACCAGGCATCTGTACTATACAGGACTTTGTAGGCAGTGTGATCTCAGAGCCACCCTTCCATTTTGGCAGCGAGAAATCATCCAATAGACTTGATCCATGGTGGAACCTGTACAGTAAGGGGGAGGAAGAGGGGCATTTACAGTCCCTGTACACTCTACAGAGGTAGGTTGCCAGGTTGGTATAGGGGGCTTAAATGGCTAACCTTGAATTTTGGATAGCTTTACGAAGTAACAATTAGTTTAGAGCAGCGTTTCCCAAACCAGTCCTCAAGACCCACCAACAGTCCAGGCTTTGATAGTATCTCCATTGGAATAAAACAGGGAAATACATAAATCCTGGACTGTTGGTGGGCCATGAGGACTGGTTTGGTAACCACTGGTTTAGAGTATTACTACACAGGTTCGGAGGAAACGGATAACAAGACATTAATAAATTATTAGTTCCTAGGCCAGATCTTCACCATAAAGCTTCATTCACATACACTTGTCAAAGCCAAAGGCAAGCCTGCACCTTTTGTGTTGAACTCCAGTTTGGCCACATTAAAAGGCAGTTCTCTCGGCGCTGCCCCGGTTGGCGTGAAGATGCAAGATTGCACAGGAAATGTTTACACAACACCAGGAATATATTGCAAAAGTGATGGCACTTAGGGGGTTACGGAACAGAAAGTAAAGATCGATAATACTTTGTATTCTCCTGCAGTGTGTTGGAGAGTGTGCAGACTGTGCCCGGTAATGCTGTCCATTAGTTTAACTAAATTAGTATTCAGACTGGCACAGTGTTACTCTCCCTGCTGATTCGGGAGTTGTAGGAAACACAAACAAAAGACGCAAGGGGTAAAAAAACAAAAGCAAGTACAACCTATTATATATTTTTTAAAGTTCTAGATAAAGAAGTTAAAAATCTTTATATGTACCCTTAAAAGCCTGAGAGAGCAACATTCAGGTTAGCTTTTCATTTCCAGCGTGACGCCACCATTAACACAGTGTCGTAGGGTCGCAGACGATCGTGTATAAAGTGGCTCTCTTGAAGCATTAGATGAAATATATAGTCAAAACCAGAATACATTACTATAAAACTCTCTACAGCCCTTACCTAGAAGCTGTACTGAGATCACCTGCAGAGGTGTCCTGCGACAGTTATTTGGTATATAAAAGGGCATGTAACTAATATTCTGCTGCATGCTATAACATTTATGGTGTACGTTTCAGACAGATTTCACACATGGAAATCCAATTTGCTCCACCAAGTTAATTAGGTTTCAAGTAAGGATATTTTAATAACTGGGAAGAGCTGAATGTGGATTACAAATGATCCCACAGCGCATTTTCTTACTTGGAAGAATTAGAAGCGGATTCGAGGCACAAACCTGGCTATTTCTTTTTAAGCCCCTATTTAGCCATCCTTTGTAATTATTGCATTAACCTCGTTGTCAATCTGAGCGTGGTCATTATAATACCTAATTGAAGGCGTTTGATAACTGTTCTGACGTTCGAATGAACGAGTAACATGATGTCATTTGTGCTGGTCACATTGACAGGATTATTAATTAAATGAAAGCGTAATAATGTTTAATAAATAAATAAATAAATTAAAAAAAGCTCCAATGTAAAAGTTTGCATTATGAACAGAACAAAAGGAAAGGATACAATTTCACTATTATTGTACAATGATTTCTGTTATTCCTCAAGAACAGAGACAGAGGTTGTAGTAAACATATGATTTCAACAGTAAGTATGGAGTCTCCTCTAAAGAGAAACAGCTCATTCTGGGAAGTAGAATGATAGGTTTATCTCTCATAATGCAAATGTCCTAACTCTAGTAATGGGATCTCAGCTCTATTGTCATCTGCAGTAAAACTGCTACTCTGTTATCAAATATATGTTTACCTCTTGTATTAGAATATAAAGCGCTCACACAGGGAATTGTGGAGAATTGACAAGTGGTTGGTTGCCAATTGTGAACCTCAGCCAAACTAAAGATACATATTCCTATTCCCTTGTCAATACTGCACAATTTGAGGTTTAGTAAATTAACTGCTTCATGGATTACTGTAGGCATCAAAACAACTTTAGCTTAATCAGTGGCGGATCCAGAGCCTGATCTCGGGAGGAGCACTTGTAGATTATTTAAAGAAATAATCCAGACACAATAACCACTACAGCTCAGCATAGTGGTTATGGTGTCAATAGTGCCGGGACCTCCTCCCAGAGTAAGTAGTCAAACCGTTTAATAACAGTTTGACAACTTACCTGGGGTCTGCTAGGATATGGGGCTGTAGTAGGGCATGGGAGCAGTGGTGTGTGTGTGAGTGGTGCAATGTGTAATGGGTGCAGTGTGTGTGTGTGTGTGTGTGTGTGATGGTGGCAGTATATGTCAGGAGTGCAGTGTATGTGTGGGTCAGTGTTTGTGTGTGAGGATTGCAGTGTATGTGTGAGTGTGGGGCAATGTATGTGTATGGAGGGGCAGTGTGTGTATGGCGGCAGTGTGTGTGTATGGAGGGGCAGTGTGTGTATGGCGGCAGTGTGTGTGCATGGGGGCAGTGTGTGTGCATGGGCGCAGTGTGTGTGTGTGTGTATGGGGGTAGTGTGTGTGTGTGTATGGGGGTAGTGTGTGTGTATGGGGGCAATGTGTGTGTGTATGGGGGCAATGTGTGTGTGTATGGGGGCAATGTGTGTGTGTGTATGGGGGTAGTGTGTGTGTATGGGGGCAGTGTGTGTCTATGGGGGGCAGTGTATGTGATTATAAAAAAGCCCCCTACCCTTCTTATCACACACATTGCCCCCCCCCAACACATGTACACTGCCCCCATACATACATATTAAACAACACATATTATATTAAAATATTAAAAGGCCCTCCCCTACCCTTCTTATATCTGTTTTTTTAATTTAAATTTAATTAAAACATATATTCTTTATGTCCCCCCTCCCTTCTTACCTTTACAGGGAGGAGGGGGGACATATTTCGATCCCTGATGGTCCGGTGGGGAATCCCTGGTGTGGTCCTAGTGGTGGTTACAGTGAACTCTAGCCCACGCTCCAGGGCTAGAGTTCACTCTTGCGAGATATGGAGCATTGCCATGGCTGCAGGCTGAGCTCCCGGGTCCCCTCTCCCTCCCCCCGCCGGCTGCCAGCACAGTACCTGCGGACCGGGGAGGGAGATCTGTGATTTCCCCTCCGGTCCATGAAGGCACATTGCCAGCCCTGCTTTAGCCGTCAGGGGAGAGGGAGACCCTCGGTTTTCTCTGGGGGGGGGGGGCAATTGCCCCGTTGCCCCCCCTGGATCCGCCACTGAGCTTAATGAAGTAGTTTTGATGTAATAATAGGGCCATTCACTCTCACTGCTCAATTCTCTGCCATTCGTGAGCTAAATCACTTTTGTTTCTGTCCATTAAGCCCTAGCAACAGCTCCCTTGCCTGTGATGGTTTATTTTTTAAATCAGATCTTAACTTACTTTAGAAGTCTATATCTATTTAACTATAAATCAAGCACAAGTCACTTGTAGGCTCTAACAGGCTATTAACAGAGCAGGAGATGAGAAATTCTAAACTAAACAGAGTTTGCCATAGAGGAAGTTTGAACAATAGAGCTCTCTTTACAAGAAGTGTTTAGGAAGGCTGTGTAAGTCACATGCAGGGAGGTGTGACTAGCGCTGTATATACAAAGTGTTTTCAGTCCTAAATTACAGAGATTTGAGCAGTGACACTGCAGAGGCATGATCTATACACCCAAACTGCTTCATTAAGCATAAGTTGTTTTGTTGATTATACTGTCCCTTTAATGTGGCTATATTGTCAGATGGTATTAATTAGTGCAATATTTAGATGACATTTTAGAGCAATGTTGTTAAACAATGGCTACCAAAATGTATTGCCACTCTTGCATTCAAAGAATTTGGGATTTGTAGTTCATCAACATCTGGGAGGACATGTTCTGAATGCCCTGCATTTGATATACAAGTATACTTGAAGTATACCTGGTCATTAACACATTTCATGAAACAATGTCCCTATTTACCGTAAACTAATGTTTGAAACCACATCAGTTCTAGTGACACAAATGCTGGGAGTAACAGCCAAGCCATTAGGAGGTGTTAGCATAACTGGAGTTGGACAACAAAGGAGAACTCACCTCTATGGTTTCCATTCTCTTCAAAAATAAGTCCAACCTTGTGAAGACCATTATGGAAGGGAAATCCCAAGGCTTCACTTCCTCCCCATTCTGGAAGTAGTCCTTGATCTTTTCCCTCTTCTCTTCAAATGTATGTATGAAAAAACGAAAGGTGCCAAGGACTTCCTGAACTTTACCGAGGCTTTCTTCAATCTCTCCTTTCAACAAGTCTTCAGGATTCAAGTAGCTCCGAGCCTGTGACAGGTAAGAAGACATTGTTTGCTTCCAATCAAACAGATTCCTTGTGTTTATTGAAATGTTTATATATTTTATGTAATAAACAGTTCACTTTTAAAGGTTACATTATAAACAAAACAATGCATCCTCTTCAACTCAAAGCAGCAACATTAATACTCCCCTTCTTTAGCCCAGAGAGGAGGTAGCGGTGCACTATGGGATCTGGCATTCTACTGACAAAGTAGTGTGTGAATGAGACCCTTAAAACCTAAAGCAATAAAGATAATTCTAAATTTCGTAAACACTGTACACCAGGGGTTGTCAAACACGGACACAAGGCTCTCTATCACACCTACGCTAAGAGTAAAGAAATTCTGTGTCATTGGATACAATTTGGTTCACACTATGAAAGCAAATAGAGAAGTCAATGGCAAATAGAATATTCTGTAGATTTAAAAAATAAATCAGAAGTAGTGGTGGAAGACACCATCATTTATCTTAACCTAAATAAGCTTGAGTAATTTGTTGCAGACCTCCTTCTTTTGCGGAGTCATGCTTTGTAATTTAAGTTCTCAAGAACAAAATGTAATGGCGTATAAAAGTGAGCGACCAGTTGGCATGTTTAGATTAAATTGGTACACTCTTCAGATTAAACCCTTACCATCTCCATCTATAACCTATTGAAAGGAATGCGGTCGTGGACTTTTTTACTTTAAAGAGCACTGGCACACCACCTGTGCAATGATGCAAAGGGATTGGCCTAACTTTTGTTCCTTAGTAAATGCAGCTCAAATTCTTTATATACTATCCCAAGTTTCAATGTACATTTAAACAACACGTTTTTGGTACCACTCCAAAGGCTATTAAAGTATAAGCTCACTTGACAGAGAAAGCACCTCAAATCTTGATGATTTCTGCCAGGTGATGATGCCAGTATCATGGGGAGCAATGCGGCGAGAGCAGCAAGGCAAGTGAATCTAACCTTTCAAACCCGCTCATGCGGTTGGGCTTGCGGGGAAAATATAGATAGACCGTTAAAGGAACTTCCTATTCTATTGCTAATGTCCAATGTGTATGTGTAGTCACCAAGACCACTAGGTATAGTCTCCTGATGCCAACGCATTTCATGTTCCTCACCTGTTGAATGAAAAGATTGCACACTTCCTGCATTAGCACAATGATTCGGGCGGGAGTGTTGTAATATTTGGAGCGCGCCCACAACAAGCACATCACATGTAGGAGAGGGACAATTAGTGGCTTCTCTTCATTAAATTCCACATTCTCAATTTCTTCAAAGTGTCGTTGCAGGGGTTTTAGGTGTAAATTAATGTCTTGGGCTTCAGACAAGGCTGGAGAAGAACAGATAGAAACATATGGACTATAGAGTAAACAACCAAACTATTAGGCAAATACATGACCTAAATTACAACAGGAAATACGCAGTATTCAGCCAGAGACCGTGGGGATCCCCCCAGGTCACTCTGGAAATATGACAACATATTCCATATTCTCCATTGTACTTGGATACATTATACATTGGCATTACATACACAGTGCATCTCAGAGCTAGAGGTTCTTAGCATTACATTTGTGTTAGAAGAAAAAAAAAGTAGTAAATAGAGTGTAGTAACACAAATAATAATCAATCTCAGTGATACAAACAAAATAGCCAACTAAGTGGCAACGCTGCAATTAATCAGCTTCAGATTAAACATCTGTGCAATTTACAGATTATAGAAGGACCTCAAAGGGTGTTTAAGGTACCACTCCAACCATACATGGCAATGCTTCCGTTGTGCTGTGCGCCAATTTCATCACTCAGATATGGGTGCGATTTACAGAAATAAGCTTGCTGCCTCTAAAACATTCCTCAGAAGAATCTCTCGTTACGATAGTTATACAAACATTAAGGGTGAGATGTCACAGGTCAGTTAATATCAGATATTTTAGTACAGACAGTGGGCTGTGAATGTGGATGTCCAATAAAGTAGGTGCCAACACATTTCTCACCTGCTACAACATCGCGGAACAACGCTTTGAATGCTGGGAAATAGCTGCTCTGAACTTTCTCAAGGAGCTCAGCCATCTTGCGCACTTTCTTGGTCCTCAGCTGGTTATAAATACAGTCCAGGTCGGCATATCTAGAACAACACGATCAATTTTAACACAAGTAAACTGCCAAGAATCAATTCTTTGTCTGCCATTAAGCAGAGGCAGCCAGGAGGATCTTTCTAACTGAACTGCAACTCACATAACCCGCAGCCAGACTGTGCGGAGATGAACGCTAGCTCAGGTTAATGCACATTGTACTGCAACAGGTACGGAGAAGCCTTTTTGCTTCACATGCCATAGAGCGGTGGTGGCCAGAATATAGATCCTCAAATGTTTTCAAACTACAACTTTCATGATGTCTTGCCATTCTAAAAGGCACGCAGATCATGGGAGTTGCGGTTCTACAACATCTGGGGGATCTACCTACTGGGCACCCCTGCCATAGAGTAATACTGAATAAAAATATGCAAAATACAAATATGCTGACGTGAAAATGTTGAATCTACAGTTTTTTTCTAGAATTCCAAATCCCAGAATGCTTTGCTAGCCTTAAGGCTGTCAAAACATTGTGAGACTTGGTGTTCAATAGCTGTGAAAATACTTTTTTGCCATCCAACCCTCCCTCTATTACCTGTTCTTCCAGAAGTCAATCTCTGTGTTGGGAGTTGGGTCCTTCCCCTGTAGAAGTGGTTCAGAGGACTCTTTCTTCAACACCCCTCGAACCTGGTGGCTCCATTGTATAATGGCAGATTCAATCGAGTGTACAATGGTTTTATCTAAGAGGTCATTGCTAAGAGAGAGTGAAGAGACAGAGGCACATTAACCAATTTTATGTTTTCATCAGCAGTTATTTGGCGATGTATACTAAATTTGCAACTTGACCAAGAAGCTTACATAATATTTATTTGGGGCTTTTGTTTAGAAGTGGACTTTACGTATCAGCCGGGATGATCAACAAAATGTCAGCATTAGCGATGACGTGGATTAAAAAAAAAGTTTGTGTTGGGGAAACCCTTAAAAAATAATTCCACCGTATTTGACAATTGTTTTCATTTATATATCTCTCTCTATCTCTATCTCATTTAAATGAAAAATTATAGCCACTATGTTATCACCATATGGAATAGAGGGTTGATGTTGGAAGAGTTAATAATATAAAAAGGTCAGTCATGTTACAGTGTGATTCTACATAATTAACACAGCTGTATCTGAATTGTCTCCAAAGGAGATAGCAAACTCCTAACATCCACACGGAAAGAACCCCCCAATTAAGAGTTTATTAAGTCTTAAAACATGAGATGATTACAAATTTGGAAGGAGGTTTTTTGTTTTTAAAAGGGCTGAGCAAAAAAAGGATGTTGACACAATCAAAAGGTCGGGGGTCCAAAAATATCTTTAGAATTACTATTGGTGAAAGCGAAACCACATTTATACAATATTTCCACAAAGTGTTAGAACTGGTATTCATGAAATAAGTATATAAAAAGACTGAGTTCGTTTTTGGAGAATTGAAAATAGAAGTTACAAATGTTTGGCCAAAATAGTCAAAATGGGGAGAAAAATATGTTTTAATTTGACTATTTTTGTCTGTTTAATTCCCTTGTGTTAACATCTGAAGTGGTAGAGGTTTACACCGTGAAGGAGTTTAAGCATGCATGGGATAGGCATAAGGCTATCCTAGATATAAGATAAGGCCAGGGACTAATGAGAACATTTAGAAAATTGGGCAGACTAGATGAGTCGAATGGTTCTTATCTGCCGTCACATTCTATGGTTTTATGTTTCTTGTCAAAGACTGGCTTCCTCTTTGTAGCATACGAAAATGCTGTTAAAAACATTCTGTCAATCCTCTGCCATTTAGGAGTTAAATCATTTTGTTAATGCAGCCCCAGTCACACCTTCCTGCATGTAACTTGCAAAGCCTTCCTGAAAACAAACCTAGATATTTTAGGTTCCTTTATTGAACAGTTTGTTTAATCTAGAAGTTATCTACTGCTCTGCCAATAGCCTTCTTGATCCCACAGGAGGCTCCTGTGCGTGATTAAATTTCAATTTATAGAGCAGCAGATAAAAAACTTCTAAAGAAAGTTAACATCAGATTGAAAATAAAACTATTGTTTACATGTAAGCTGTGTGAGTCACAGCCAGGGGAGGTGTGGCTAGGGATGTGTAAATAGAAACAAAAGTGATTTAACTCCTTAATGGTAGAGATTTAAGCAGTGAGACTGCGGGAGCTAAACTAAACCTGCTTTATTGAGCTAAAATTATTTTGGTACAGTATCCCTTTAATTATACATAAGTTTAAACAAAGAAAGCTCAAACCGTAGAATTTTTCTCACAATTGCTTATTCATGTGGATATTCACTAAACTGGGAATTCCAGAGAGATCATAAGGGAATCAAGGTCAAAACAGCTGAGTTGTAAAAATTCTCCCAACTCATCAATTTTTGCCTAGAATTTGCAGTTCACTTGAAAATCTAGAATTCCCATGTCAGTGAATAATCTCAAAAGTGAAAAATAAGTAGAAATGCCAATGAATCTCATAGAAACATAGAATGTGACAGCAGATAAGAATCATTTGGCCCATCCAGTCTGCCCAATTTTCTAAATACTTTCATTAGTCCCTGGCCTTATCTAATAGTTAGGATAGCCTTATGCCTATCCCACGCATGCTTAAACTCCTTCACTGTGTTAACCTCTACCACTTCAGCTGGAAGGCTATTCCATGCATCCACTACCCTCTCAGTAAAGTAATACTTCCTGATATTTTTAAACCTTTGTCCCTCTTGTTGTGGTAGTTTTTATTCCTTTAAATATAGTCTCCTCCTTTACTGTGTTGATTCCCTTTATATATTTAAATGTTTCTATCATATCCCCCCTGTCTCATCTTTCCTCCAAGCTATACATGTTAAGATCCTTTTACCTTTCCATCTCATCTTTCAGTTAAATAATAAGGTCTGCAGAACAATAGTTTTTATTTAATGGGCCAAAGTTGTCCTTTTCTCAGAGCGGTGCTTTAAGAACAGTGAAAAGCTGGTTCTACGCAAAAATGAAGAAGGTTAAGGAACATCAGATCCTGAATTTTAACTACTTACTATTTCTCGTTTTCATAATCCGCATACTCCACCTTCTCAGAACCCGCTGGAAGAGGAAGTAGGGTTTTTCCATGAAACTGGCCCATCATAACATATATGTTACTTTTTAAATTGTTCACGTGACGCATGACATCTTGGGAGACAACGTGAGGCCAACTCTGATGGTTCTTCTGGTTGGCTAGAACTGGCACCACGACCTACAAAGACAAGGCAAGACCAAAGTAAATGGCAATATATTGAAATTCAACTTTTGATCTGTTTGAAACAAAAACACATAAACGTTGCCCTGTTGTGGTTCTAGTAGCCCAAGAACGAGTCCTTGTATCTCCTGTTCCTGATTTCTATATACCTGATCTCTGGTATCCTTTGACCTAGGCTTGTTATAACATTTATCCATAGCTCTCCTGTCCTTGACCTCGGCATTCTCCCTGACTTCTCTACCATTAGCGCGGCCACTCTAAGGACCGGTATACGGATTGTCTGTTTATTGTGTTATAGCATTCCAAGCTCGACACCCTCCTATACAGGGACACCTAGGAAGTATGTGAGCATCCAATAATCAGGTACGGAATTTATAAATATATCTACTCAAAAATAACCTGAGTGCACTTGAATTAGAGGCAACTTGCGCTTGACACTCTGCAAATATCAGATCCTAAACAATCCGACAGTTTACTTAATAAAGTCAACAGTATTTTCTCAAATTCAAGATTCTGATCATTTTAAACATGCATTATATTTTGGATAGACTTAATTCACTAAACATCAAATTGTAGTGAATAATAATAAAAAAAGAAAAACTACATTAAACAGCGAGCTAGCCTAGTTGTAGCTATGGTCAAGTTGAGAGAATTTTGTACAATCAGCTATTGATGGCTCAATGTTCTATATTCTAACGTACTGTTCAGCATTTAGTAAATATACTCCAAAGACTCTGCTTCGTGTTTGGTGTCATGAAAGCTGCGCGTAGGTTTTCACAATTGACTTGCAGAACACATATTAATGTTCTCAAGTAAGATGTGGGCAAACAGTCATTACACCCCATTATCTAATATTCTTTAATGTCTCTGAGTCTGCAAAGCTCCCTGAGCAGTTACTATAATTGCCTGCCAGCAGACAGTGGAGTATAGGAATGGGAGACCTTTAATTGCAAAATACATATCACAAAGCAAATAAATATGGTACAAATACTGTTGCATCTCTCTAAGGAAACTGATTTCTATTCACTTCGTCGCACAGTTCCATTAAAAGGAGCTCATCTAATGTCTGCCCAATCATCATTCATTTCCGCTCGTTCTCTTCCAGCAACAAAAGTCTGCAAAAGCAGTTCGTTACACAGTAAAATAAATAAAATATAAAAATTGTAGGTTTCACTGATGTACTCATACACAGAACTAGAGTGACACCTAGTGGCCATCCAGAAGTGAACATTTCACTAGAAAAATTATGGCATCAACCAGCCACAGTATTTTAGCAACATTATTTAGGCCTTTTTAGAGGTGAACGCAATGGACGAACCAATGGTACCAGGGTAGTTATGCCTCCTCTGTACTATAACCGATCTACGTGATTAGGAAAATACAGCACATGTATATTCTTATTATAAATATCAGGCTAGAAAAATAATTATTAATGTCTATGGTAGTGATAAAAGCATTGCAATTAGAGACATATGCACAAACAGTTCATATACATTCCAGTATTGGGTATTTTGGAAATTGACCTTATTCACCTTTTTAATAAAGGGGTAAGCTATGCCCCATAACCACTACAGACTGCTGAAATGATTAAAGAACAAGGACCCTGTCTATGCAGTCTGATCTTTCAAAGCTCATTATCTCCATCTTCTTAGTAGTCAGACAAACTTGAATTTTGCACAAGTAGGCAAAATCTCTCTCTCTCTCCCCTCCTAAGTAGTGGCTACATGTAATTGGTTGGTTGGTAAGCTGGGGAAAAAATCACTGCATATACACAGTTTCGCAAAAAAAAATAAAAAATTCAAAAGGGGTATACGTAAACTGATAGCAGCCACAGTATGGATCGTATCAGTTAATTAAGCATTTCAGTTCGTCCTGTGTGATATGTGAAACTGATTCTGGGGAAAAACTATTTATCTCATACACTCCTGGCTGGTCCCTATAGACCAGAATGAGACAGTGGCAAAACTACCAGGGTAGCAAAGATGGTTTTTGTGACTGTGCCCTGAAGTTCCACCCGTCCAGGTGGGGCCCATGCCATGCAAGTGCCCCCTTGCAAAGCCATTATTTAGTACATTGCTATGTACAAGCCCTCAGTGAATGAGTCAGTTAGTGTGGCAGCGCTCTGACTCCTTGCATAAGCGCTGGACAGGAAGGGCATTTACGTGGACTGCACCCACCAGAGGTCTCTTAAATAATAAATAATAATAGATCTTAAATAGCATACAAACCCCACAATCCACTCCCAACCCTCCACTGTCAAAATGAACAAACACTAAAACACCCCGTAGATGTAGCAAATGCCTTTAATAATTATGTTGTTAGATGTGCTACCACCCTGGTTGCTAAGATAACTAATGACACTCATTTTCAGACCGCAAATAAATATCAGGCCCTACCAAATCTTTAAAATCCTCATACAGAGAAATTCAATTTTAGACCTGTGCCTGTTAGTGTCGTTAATACACATCTGAATAATTTAAAAATGAAAAACCAGTGTGGACCAGATCTAATCCCCGCAATGTTGCCGAAACTCAGTGCGCCAGCAATTGCTAAACCTGTCACTACCCTTATCAATGAATCCCTGGTGTCTGGATACGTACCCAAACTTTGGAAGAATGCAAAAGTTGTACCTATCCATAAAAGTGGTGACAATACTTTAGTATCTATCGCCCGATATCATTGCTCCCAGTATTGTCAAAAATCTTGGAAAAATGCGTCCACACGCAGCTATGTGAATATTATCAACGATCAAAATATCTGGCCTCTGATCAATTAGGCATTCATCTAAATCACTCAACTTCGACTGCCCTCTTAAAAAAGTTTGCAATGACATCCAAATTGGCATGGAACAAGGAGACTTAACTGGAGCTATTTTCCTTGATTTTGCCAAGGCATTTGACACAGTAGACCACGACAATCTTTTGCAAAAACGTAAAAATTCAGGCATTGGTGATCGTCTGCTAACCTGGTTTTGATCGTATGTTTCAGACCGATTGCAATATGTGGCCATTTCTGATAGCGCCTCCCTCCCTCTCCAGTCACATGTGGTGTTCCCCAAGGCTCCATACTCGGCCCCCTGCTATTCACATTATTTATAAATAATCTGCCTAACAACTGCAAATCCTCAACTGTACACATGTATGCAAACGACACTGTAATTCACGCTAGTACACCCAAGCTACCGCAGCTTGACGCTGTGCTCTAAAACCAATTCACAGAGGTAGAAAAGTGGATAGCGGATAACAAACTCTTCCTAAACACTGACAAAACAGTGATCTTTGGAACTGTACCTAAATTATGTAAACTACAAAATCAGCAACTGTGTATCACAACAAATTCAAATAGCACACTGACAGCAGTCTGCTCTTTTAAATATCTAGGTATGTTGTTAGACCCCAATCTATCCTTTGGCCTTCACATTGAAAAAATCTCTTCAAAATGTTACCCAAAACTAGGTGCCTTGTACAGAAATAAATCCTGCCTAAGCCCTACAGTAGGGAAACATAGTGCAACAAATGCTAATGCCGGTCATTGATGATGGGGATGCAGTGTATGCACCCACACCACAAACCCACCTTAATAAACGTAATACGTTATATAATTCCTTCTGCCGCTTTGTACTAGAATGTAATTACTTTATCCACCACTGTGACATGTTAAAAGAACTAAACTGGCCGTCGCTGGAATCCCGACGCACTCTTCATCTTTCCAGCCTTGTGCAGAAGAGCATTTCTGGGAAACTCCCACCCTACCTGAGTAGAATGCTCTCCCCGGCTGTTCCCACCTCCTATAACCTCAGATCCAGTACTAGCACGATATTTAGCATACTGCAATACAAAAGTAAAGTGGCTCGATCCTCATTTTCCCACAGAGTCCCGCAATTATGGAATAACCTCAGAGAAACAGTCAAATCACCATTCAATCTAAACTCTTTTAAGAGATCTATGGAAGTATACCTTAGCACAGAATGCACTTGCCATGGTTGATTATATTTACTACCTGTTATGTATTAAATTTATATATGTGTGTGTATAGTTTGTATATTGTATTTTTTTAATATTGTATCCTATTGAAAACGAGAGAAATCTCAATGCATCCATCCTGGTAAAATGTTTTTGAGGAGATGCTGATTTGCCAGGGTGGTGTTTTGCGTATCAAGAGCCTCCCAATGCTTTCCTATGGGAAATCACTGGATTGGCTGAGATTATCAATTCTGATGACCTCATACAAGGAGGCGGAGCAGGGGCAGAACCAACCACAAAACAATCTGAAAGCCGCTGGAAAGAAGGGGAGTATTACACTTTTTTTAAATCAGGGACGAGGGGGGCCAGAGACCTAAACTGCGGTTGCAAAATACACAGTTTAATAAGTTTGTATTACTGGCACTATAGTGTCCCTTTAATTATAACAACACACACACACACACACGACACTCTGCCAACCACCACAATCACACTCAGGCAGCTGCGCACACTATCACACTTAGCCACCACATACATCCCACTAAGGTGCATTGCTTATGGGGGAGCGACAAGAGGAGACCCATCTTTTATTTTCAAGCCAGGGTCGAGGAGTTATGCCCCTAACTGGAGCATTCATTTCTAGTAAGGGAGGGATATATCAGTAACTGCAGCCAGCTTCTCTAAACAGTACATGTACAGGAAACTTTGATGGCATTTTTCTTTATTTAATTTTTGCATTATTTTAATGCGTCATCTATATAAAACCTTAAAAACATAGGGGACCATTTTCACCATAGTTCATGCCTTCCAAAGAAACACCCAGGGTTAGACCTGGCTCTATATTGTTAAACAACTAATAGAAATATTTAAAGAAGATTCTAAATTTTGCTTCAAACCACTAGATGTCACTCCGGGGGTTCTGTATGAAGACAACAAGTTCTTCGAATGGAGCAATCACCGTGGAAACCAGTGGAATGTCTCTGTTAATTGCTTTAGCGTCAGTTACAGTTTACACAGCACCGTGAAAGTGTCACAGGGGTGAACAAAGCAATGGAAAGGAAAATAAAGGCATTAGTCTCTGTGGGAGAGGAGATGGGTTAAAGTCTAACTGAATGCATTGACACAGTCACCATGACAGCAAAACACGCTGACAAAAAAAACAAAAACTAAGCTGCCAAAAAATAAATCCGTCTGAGGAAGCTTGTTTGTTTGTGGCATGGAATTCACAGGTAATACAGATATTTTTAAAGACAAGTCATTACTGGTTCAAAATATCATACCTAACATTTATATAAAGAGCCTGTGCTACAAATTGGAACCATGAAATATATAATAGAATGTTGTGTGTCATATACAATAGTGCGTCACAAGAGCACAGGGTGGAGCAGTGTAACGGGGGCTGGGGGGATAAGAGTGATGCCCCCGACCCTTCAAAGAAACAGGAGATGCTCTGGCCTGTTACTCCAACTAGCAGCCAGGTTTCCAAACCTGGTGATTGCCAGGGTCATGCAGTCTAGCTCACATTCTAACAAGGTGAATTTCAAACGCAAGGCCAAAATAGTTTAACTGAACACACAATTGACTTGAAGAATTTTTCCAAATTGGCTAATCTGGACTAAATTGGGGATTTTTAACAGTTCTCATCTGAGTTAATAAACATGTTAGAAACGACATGTTAATCAATCACAGAGAGCTTTTTAATTGTCGAGTGTCACCGGAATAGAGCGGTATTCAGAAAACAATGTTGCCATTAGGGTTGCTGGGAAACAGGGAATCCTGTATTCAAAATGTTGAGCACAGTATTCTAAAGACTGTCAATATTTACTAAAGTAAGAATTGTTGGAAATCCAAAAGGGACTTTCAAATTTAAGGTCAAAGTAGCCAAACTGGGAAAATTCTCCCAGTCAGCTATTATTCCAGTGACTACTTTGACCTTAAATTTGAAATTGACGACAATTCATCGTGAAAGTGATGTACCCCATGCTGCATATGATGTGCACCATTATAAGCAGCTATATGATGGCGCAGAGTCCTTGTGAATGCCACAATGCAGCTCTCTAAACAGGCATCCTATTTTACTTCTTAACCTTTATATATGAAAAATGCATTTGAACCGAACATAACAAATCCTATATCGGACTAGATGGGCTGAACAACAACATTTTAAAAGGGACACTACAGGCACCCAGACCACTTTAGCTCAGTGAAGTGGTCTGGGTGCAATGTCCCATCACCCTTAACCCTGAGCAGGTAATTATTTCAGTTTTTAATAAACTGCAACAATTACCTGCTAGGGTTAAATGGATTCTATAGTGCCAGGAAAACAAACCTCTTTTCCTGGCACTATAGGTTCCTGTAGTGCTCCCCCCCCCCCTCATGCCCCCTAAAACCCCTTCTATGACTTACCTGAATCCAGCGCCGATGTCCCTTGGTACTGGGTCAGGCTCCACCCACGCTCCTCCTCCACCTACGTCAGCCAGCGGGGTGACCTAATATGCGATACTTTCCTATGGGGAAAAATCTGACGCTGGAGCAGGAGGACGTCCAGGGTCAGATAACGGACCAAAGGTCCGTTTTGATTTCGGAAGTCCCTCTAGTGGCTGTCTGTTAGACAGCTACTAGAGGAGGAGTTAATCCTCAGAGATAATTATTGCAGTTTCTTCAGAAACTGCAATAAATTACCACTGTAGGGTTGAGGGACTTTGAGCTAAAGTGGTCTGAGTGCCTAGTGTCCCTTTAACTCCTCCTCTAGCCAGATAGCCACTAGAGGGACTTCCGGGTCTTTAGGTGACTTTTGGTCGCCTGACGCTGACACGCCATGTATGAGGACTTTCAGCTTTACTGAAATCCCCATAGGAAAGCATTAAATAATGCATGCGCATTAGGTCTCCCTCGCCAGCTGACGTCAGCGGGGGAGGAGTGAAGGCGAACCAAACCCAGCGCCAAGGGACATCAGCGCAGAACCCAGGTAATTAACAGAAGCGGTTTTTAAGAGAGAGATTAGCGAACTCTTCCCTGATCACGGAAATCTTCTATAATAGAACCAGATCATCCAATTACTGCTATTAAAATTATGAAGTCATTTCTCATTTGTGACTGTCTGTGCCTCTTGTAGAGTGTGCCATTTGCCAGCCTGGTGGGGTCACATTTAAAAGTATGTTTTATCCATTAATTGCACGGCACCATGGCAGTAACACCTTGAATGAATTATGGGTGCTAGATCTAGTATGTTTTCATAAACACATTACATCTTCAAGCTGTTGAACAGCTCATGAAAAGTGATGCCTTACAGTATATAGGATTCATACTCTTCAGGATCTCTCTGATTAATTCTATTTCCTTGCTGCAGCACATGCCTGCTACATACTATAGGAATTCTCACTCCCTGTTCTGCCTATCAGCATGTATGAGTAGTATCTGTCCAGGAACTCTTGGTGGATCTGATAACCCTAAAGCAGGTGCAGTTCTGCAGAGATTCATTAGAATCTCAGCCAACACATTCAGACTGCAGAGGCATTCCGTATTAACTTGCAATGCTGGAGAGATTGAAACCAATTTTTTATTTTAATTTCACACACAAAAACCCCCCACCACATTTTTGGTTTTTTTGTTCTCGGATAAAAGGGATGCTCACATCTCCCATTTAGATACATTTTGTATTTTAGAGTAATTTATTAAATGGATGCAGGAGCGACACATAAAAGCAGGTATGTTCCATAGGAATGTCATTTAGAAGGTGAGACAGGGTCGTTCCATCTTTGTTGTCTAGGTATGTTTGGTGTAATTAGGGATGTTGGCATGGTTTGATGGACACCCATGATTTCTGCCTGTCAATAGGCAGCACATAGAACGTGCAACCTTGCAGTATGCAGAATTCATGTGATAGAGGAGAACAATCCATTGACTAATCAAGGAAATTCCTCTGTGAACCTTTCTTTCATTATTTGATTTCTCTCCTGCAACATAGTTTACTTTAAAGAAACTAGAATATTTATCCAGGAAAACACGGTGGTTCTGACAAGCTCAGATGTAATACAGATAATCAAATAAAATTTATGGCATCTATCAAATGACACTTCTCTGTAATCCTTCCAAAAACACACGTCTTTTCCTTTAGATTAGGATTAGGCAACTTTGGGGACTCCTGAGTTTGTTGACTACAACTCCCCTGGTGCTTTGCCACCATTATGGCTGCAAGAGCATTAAAGGAATTGTAGTCCTTAACATCTGAAGTGCCGAAGGTTGCTTACCCCTGCTTTAGATTGTAAGCTTGTTTGGGCAGTGCCCTCTTCACCTGCTGCTCCTTGAATGTCAATCATGATTTGCTATAATTGTATCGCCTTGTTTACCTATTGTACAGCACCGCAGAATGTGTTGGCGCTATATATTTAATTGTAATTTTGAGTTCGCCGTATGCCATTTTCAATAGGTACCCAAGTCAATGACAGTTAAAAATTGGGGGTCTTACCTCTTCCACCAAGGCAGAGAAATGATCAAGGGGGGCATAGGAAAGATCGCCGTAAATCAAGCTGGTCTTCATGGAATCAGCGCTCAGGAACGCACTGCTCCTTTTCAGAAAGAAAACGGATTTGTTTTTGTTGGTTTTTGGGAAATCTAACGTGGGAACCAGCTGCCCCGCAGGATTCAAAGCCACCACCAGCAGTAACTGATCCGCTTTCTCCAAGAACTCCTGAAGGATCGTTTTGTTTTCTTCTGTCGAGACACATTTCTGCCAGCGATCTGGTTTTAATTTCAGAGTTTTTAGTACATATTCTTCTAAAAACAGCAATCTCTTGTCTGTGGGGGCCGATTCGCCCATTTTCTTTCAGGGGGCCTGGCTTTGGGGTTAGGAATGAAAGTGTACACAGCACATGGGTGCTGTTCTTTACAGAGGACTGAACAGTTTTGGTTGTTCCTCTGTCTTTTGCTGTCGCTGTCATGGAAACTCTGTTTGCATTCAACAAGTTGCACAGGGCTGTTGCTGCTGCAGGAACAATTAGGCCTCACCCCAGGGAGTCTGAACAGGCTCAGGTGGATACTATTGTGTGTGGAGGGCTTGTATCCACAGACATGCTTTGATTAACTAATGGTTACTTTCTACCTGGACAGGTACAATGAAAAAAAAAAAAACATCTCAAACGTAAGACAAAAACCAAACAACCAAGCATTGTGTCAAAGGCAAGCAAGGCTTGTGTTTAATAAACCCACAGTCGGCTATTAGGAATATCTTATAATATAAAGTGTGCTAGCGGATTATGCTGGGCTGTAAAATATAGGAGGTGGGGAAGAGTAGTAGACTGTTGAATAAAAAGAGAGAGAATTTTGTGAACTGACAAAGCAAAATCTATGCTGAGATACAAGTAGGAAAATAAACTCCCAGACCATATAATCTGTTAAATGCTAGACGATATTAAATGACAAAGGGTTTATTTGCTAAACAGTGAACTGGGTCATTGTACAGCGCTACCGAATTTGATGGCGCTATATAAATAAGAAAATAATAAATGATGATAGATATGGCAAAAACATAACCCCAAAAAAGTCAAGATGAAATGTAAGCGCTGGGAATTTTTGATTGATTGAGAATTTAATTTCTCAGTACCATTTTAACGCCTTGTGAACCATGAAATGGAGTGGAGTTTGCCGATTTGGTCTCATATTGTTCTGTATGTTTTCAGCTGCCCCCAAGCAGACGTAGCCAGCCCTTTCCGGAATAATACTGTATATTCGCTTATTTTGTATCTATGGCAAATGTTTAAAGAAATTATAAGACTGATAGGAAGCCTAAATAACGCCACAATATATATATTTGTTAAGTTCTACAACATCAAAGAGGACATTTGTAAACTACCAGACCAGTGTCATTTTAACAAGGATACAATATTAGATTTAATTTTTTTCCAATTTCATGTAACTCAATCTTTTCATTTACTATTAACACAGGTATTCATTTATCACAAGCTGGACATAATTCTATATAACAATATGTCACAATGGGCGGGCACCATAACAACATAAGTTCAGGACATAGAGTAGATGGTCCGTGTCTCCTTGAGGTTTCCGTTGTCCTTTAAGACTGGATCAGTAGGATTAGAGGCGCTATGTTGTATCCTCATTTGCAGATCCATACCTATCCCGAGCTGTGGACCCTCACATGAGTGAGTGATTTTTTTGGCTCAGGAGATCACTGCACACCCCCTGGTTTACAAAACTGTGAAACAGGTTGTGAACAATCTGATAGATTCAGTATGTGTCCTAACAGTATGAAATACACCCCATAAACCCATGCTGAACACAGGGTTATAGGTGTGTAATAAATCAAACAAGCCATAGATCAGAATGAGAGACTCCTGATTGGTGTATTTTCATGGTCTGGGAAGGGTTTGCCTGATGCAGACTCCTGCCTGCACAAGTGCAGCAGTTGCAGGATTCTAAATGTGAGTTTATTTTCAAAAAGAGTTGTTTTTTTAAAGGGACTCTCCATTGCCAAAATAAATAAAAACACTGTTTAGTAGATATATCCCAATGATCACATGCGTGCATTTAGTTACCTTTTTATTTTTGAGGGCATATTTAAAAACGGCTTTCAAAAGCTGACGATTTCAAGTTTTAAGCCTTTGTAAGCCCACCCTTTCTAACTCCTTCCAGACTTTCTGTAGCTGTCCAATCACAGACTTCCCAATGCAGCAGTTGTCTGATATACAGCCGGGAGGGAGGGGGCTGTAACCAGGTTAATTTATAAAACATGACACACTCTTCACACATAAAATACTTCAAGCAAACTTACTTTAAATGTTTGGAGTGTTTATGTAATGCATTACTTCGAGAACACATTAGAAATGTTGTGGTAATTTCCAGCATATAATGTCTATATTTGCAGAGTTTTCAGAGAACCATATTTCAATGGAGTTTTAATTTATCTATGTTAATATTTCACAGTTTTTTCTTTTTTTTTTTATAAACACCAATGCGACTGCACTCATGCCACACCATCTAATCAAAATGATAGCTTGGTGCTCCAAACCCCATGGCCAAAGATGAACCGAATCAATATAAATAGGGTCCAGGCACACAAAACCTCTTCAATTGTAGACTTTAATAGAAACAAGGTGCCATGACAACTTTTCAGCCACAAGTCATTGACTTTGTTAGGAACTTAAGGCCACAGCTGTGAACGAAATATCATGGCGACTTGTTTTTATTAAAGCTGGCAGTTGAGGAAGTTTTGTGTGCCTGGACCCTTTATATATTATTATTATTATTTTTTTTTTTTTTTTAAAGGCTGGATTCTCTGAGGGATAAGAACCTTAAGATTGTACATTTGTTAATAAAAAGCTACTGTATATCTATGTGTTATTACTTTTTGGTTATGTAAAGTCACTGAAAGCAATTGGAATGTAAGATATCAAAGTGCAATATTCTAAGCAGATATTGTATGCGATTGTCTCAACATATATATATATATATATATATATATACTTAAATAAACTTTCAAATTTTATTTGAAAAAATAGGAAATCAATTATGTGTGTGAATGTGTGTGTGTGTATATATATATAATAGTAAATACATTGTCAAACACAGACCTGCACACACCAAAGAAGCCATAAGACTTTATTTTCCCCAAAACAATCTGACATTTGCAGTGCTGTTACTACTGCAAGGGATTCCGGGTAGACATATGCAAATGAGCGCTACAAAGAATCACCTTTTTGCCTCAAATTCCACCTTGGAGTGTACGTCTGCTGTATACAATAGCTTTTAAACACAACTCTGGAAAATGTGTAGTGCTGCAAAAAGTCATCATCGAATACCAACAGAAATGTGCTAGGAGTGTATCCCTATGGTATGGGGTATGTGTCCCTTTAAGAAGCTACAAAATTGTGTCTGTTTGCAGGTAAAACGTGAAGCAGAGCTCGCACTTGCTGTAGCACACGAGCGAATGTTCATTTATGTGATTTTGCAAAATCACCACATTCTTTAATATCAGTGAGCCAAATCAAACTTTATTCCAACATAAGGAATATTAAAAAAAAAAAAAGCACAATCACAAATAAAATCTTTCATAAAAATAAACCTTCAATCTATAAAACTTAAAGATCACGCTTTTTTCATACTGCCTATGTACAGCAAGATGTTTAAATAACCCCAATATTATACAAAGTAGGTGTGTAAAATCATAAATCTGTTTAATGGCATTATAATAATATATATATTTACAATTTAGACTTAAGTATCGAAATTAAATATTTATAACAAATTATCCTCATCACAGCAAACGGTTTGAAAGCAAATAGTCAGCCATTTTATTGGAACAATGACAGGCCCTAATGGTAAGTGTTCACATTCCTGGTCTTCCTCAAATCTTAAACAAAACTTAAAGGGACACTAAGCGCTATAACCACTTAAGCAGGAATAGGCAAGCTTTGGCCTTCCAGATGTTGTGGATTACATCTCCCATAATGCTCTCAGAGCCATAATGCTTGCAAAGCAGCATGGGAGATGTAGTCCATAACATCTGGATTGCCAAAGATTAACCTACATTGCTTTGGTCCCCATGTCCAGTTTGTCAATCTGAACACTGACAAAAAAGTAAGGAAAAAAAAAAAGAGTAACCTGAATCTTTCGCATGATCTGAGATGCTAGTTCTGAGGGACAAGAGAGACACTTTTTTGTGACAAAAAACCCCCCCAAAAAAACCCCAAAGACTCCTTGTACTATAACCATTACAATAAACTGTAGTAGTTATGGTATTAAGTGTTCCTTTAAGGACCCGTGTTTTTATGTAGATTGAGTAAGAATAGTCTTTTTGCACAATCTTTGGAATTCAAGTATCTGAGTGAGTGTTCAGCTGGTTTTTAGTTTCTTAATTCCCACAGCTTGACCGTTATCTTCCAGCTCTCGCTTGGCGCTGGTAAGGATTTGGGGGCCATTCATTTGATCCTCTGCTTGCTGCAACTCTTTCAGGTTGCGAAGTTCTCGCCTCTCCCTCCGTTCCTCCATCTCTTCAAGTTCTTCAGCAAACAAGACTTTTAGAGGGTTTACCAGTTTGGGGATTATTGGGAAGTCGCTCAAGCGGATCTAAAACACAAAATATTAGATAATCAGGAGCTGTAAGAGGGATACAAAGAACTAGCTACCCAGCAGGGATGACAAAATAAAATACATAATTCAGAGAGAACTGAAAGGGAAGCAGTCAGCCCTTTGATAGTCATCTCATCATCTCCTTCTCTTGGGAGACAGAGGGGTGACACAAAAAAAATCCAAGCCCTATCTCATATGTTTACACTTTTGGTGCCAGAAGAGTCCTTCAACAATGCATCTAGCTGAAATATGATGGGCCTAAGCATCAAATCAGAATGCAACTATGTAAAAAGGTTCCCATGTAACCAGCTGCAACCAGTAGCAGAAGAGATGCACCATGAGATGAAGATTAGAATGCCACATTGCAGGATAGGTGGGAACCATTCTTCGCCTACTGAAGGCAGCAAATAGCTTTCTTGCTGGTACTCCGCTGCAAAACATGGCATAGGAAATTGTATCTTTTCACTATAAGGGTTATGGGAGGTCGATTCTGCAGGTGATAAAAGCTCTCTCATTCTCCTACCATCGGAGTCTGCCTATCCCCCACAATGAGATGTACAGAAACAAGTAGCAAGATACAAAAACACAAAAGCTGCCATTGAAGATACCTGGGGACAGGGCACTCAAAAACAACTCACCCTCATATGATCAAATGATATCCCGACCTTGTCACTGAAATCACTGCTAAACAAGGGGAGCTTTGCATATCTTTGGCTGAAATGATTCAACATGATGAACTCGGCATTCATCTTTACTCCGATGCCAATCGCCTGGGACGTGGTGCTAAAAAAAACACAATGAAAAACTGTTAATCATGAGTTTGTATCTGCACTCACAATTCCAGTAAATGTAAGGAAGGTGATCATTCTAAATAGAATGCAGAGTATCTAAACATACATCAGAGTCTAGCAAACTCCAGCCAAACACCCACTGCTCCTCAGTGTCAGGGTCAATGAATCAGTGGACCCTCAGCAGCAAATGATACAGCATTATTAATGAAAAGGACAATGATTTAGCAAGTAGGGGCATTATGGAGATTTTTATCTTAAATATGCGAATATGGGGGTCATACTGACCTTTATACAATTAACAGGGGGCATGGGGTAGGTTATAGAAAGTGTTTGGGAGCAATGCTCGTCGCGGCTTACATTTTTACATATTACAAGGAGGTAGCTCCCTGTTTGTAATAAACTAAACAAACAAACGAAGACCGAAATTTGCTTTTTGTTTGAAATTTCTATTCATTCGTCTTTCTGGCGAATGAACGAATAGCCCAAATTCTCATCATTTTCCGGATAGTGAATGCCCAGGTGTTAAACTGGCCATGGGCACGGATTTTACTAGTGTTGGCAAATTAAGTGTTCCGATGGGTCTATATTTGCCCACACAAAGATAGCTGTGCCTAGGACCTAGGTCCAGGCATGAAATAAAGCGCAAAAAAAAAAAAGAAAAAAGTTTGAAATGGGGGACTAGGGGCCTTTGGGTAGGACTAGGGGGACAAAAAGAAAAAGTTGTGGAGCCCGGGAGGGGGTACCAAAAAAAATAAATAACTGATGCAGCCATTACAGTGCCGCTTTAATGAAGCAGTTTTAGTGTTTAGATCATGTCCCTGCAGTCTGACTGCTGAATTCTCTGCCATTTTTGAGATAAATAACGTGTTCCTGATTATGCAGCTCTAGCCACATTCCCCCTGGTTGTGATTGACACAACCTGCATGAAATTTGTTTTCATTTTCAATCAGATGTTAACTTGCTTTAGAGGTTTTTATCTTTTGCTCTGTAAATTCATCTTTAATTACACACAGGCGGCTTCTGCAAACCGTTAACAGAGCAAGAGATAAGAAATTCTAGATTAAATAGACTGTGCAATACAGGAATCTATAAATTCTAGCTTTCAGGAAGGCTGTGCAAGTCACATGCAGGGAGGCGTGACTAGGGCTGAATAAATAAAGTGACTTAACTCTTAAATGGCAGAGAATTTAACAGTGAGACTGCAGGGGCATGATCTATACACCAAAATCACTTCATTCAACTACAGTTGTTTTGGTACCTATGGTATTCCTTTAAAGAAACACTGCATATACTTATAACATGCCCCTCTGCCCCAATACCTGTAAATAAAGTGTTAACTTCTCTCTAATACAGCAGAGACGGCTTATTGTTGCAGTTCTGCTACAACAGCCGAGAGATCATCAGAACTGATGAACTCCTGGGTAACCTGATGCTTCTAATAGAGAATCATTGGGAGGGCACCTTTATGGCAACTACCAAGCTGCAGTCCCTACTAGAGATGCACAGCTTCTGTTCTGTTATGCTGTCTGATTGACAGTTGAGGGGCTGTAACCATGTCTTATTAGAAAAGTGCTGATTTCTCTTGAAAAGTGAAGGGACGAGGAAGGGACATTGACCCCAAAAGTAATTCAACAAGCTGAAATGTTTTCAAGGGTTGGAGTTTTCAATAAAGTATTTTGGGATGAATCTACAGCGATCCCTCAAATTCTTGGACAACTACCAGAAATTCACCTTCACCCAATGTTCTGGCTAGCAGATGTTACCACCTTGGTTCTAATTGTTTAGGCTTTTGGATTTAGCTCTGGAGCTTCCAACCATCCTGGACAACCGGGTACATAATAAACAAATTTATTTTTAAAGTGTAGTACCTATGGGTTTTATCTATAGCTTCTTCCTCTAAGCCATCTTCCAGAGTCGCTTCGTGGATTAGCAAAGAAGCATTTTTACCTGTTGGGGAAAAAAAAAAAAATCATAGATAATCGGTCAATTACTGGGTGTATAATTCCATGAATTGCGGTAGGAAGAATATGCCTATTAAAAGTAATCACAAGATTCTCCCTCTCATCATCTGATATCAGACTTGTAATGGGATAGCACTGTGTGGAAATCCTTGACTATCTGATCCAATCTGAGATGTGTTTTCATATTTGCTCACCTGCTCTGTGGCATATTATTAAACATAGAATAACCATCAGTACCTATGTTCCAGGCTAGAGAATTTTAATATCTAGTCTACAGGCATTTGATGCAACTGTTATACTGTACTGTTCAAGCATTGTAAGAGGACAAACACAAAGCAGATGATAAATGAGCATAGCCAGGCTTCTTAAAGGGACACTAAAGCACTTTATGTGAAAAGCTCTGTGTGTGAAGAGTGTCCCCTATTTTTTTTTTAAAGTGCAGATTTCAACAGAAATGTACACTTTTATAAATTATACTGGTTACGTCCCCCTGGCTTTTCAAGCAGACAAGTCCTGTTACTTCCTGGTTTGGTTAGCTTAGTTGCACTGAACTCAAGAGGCAGCAATTGCCCAGAGCACCTGCCTTGCAAAGACTTCTCATTGAGCTGCATTGGGAAGTCTGTGATTGGACAGCCACAGAAAGTCTGGGCTGAGTCAGAAACGGAGGGCTTGTAATAGGCTGCAGGTTTTGCAAGCGGTTTTTAGATATAACTCAAATTAAAAATTGCATTATTAAATGCATGCAAGTTTTCATTCTGGGCATATCTACTAAACAGTGATTTGTATTTATTTTGTATTCGGGCAACGGAGTGTTCCTTTTGGGAAAATATGATAATCTGCCAGAACAAAGCCAAGACTGAATTTGCAAAGAGTAGTCAGTAGGGCAAACAAGTGTCCATTTAGACCTCAAAATAGCATTTAAAAAAAAATACATTTAAAAAAAAATCTACTCACCTATCTGAACAAGATCATCACAGGGCATCGTGTCTCCAGAGAAGACCAGCTTCCAACCAGACTTATGAAGTATCGCACAGCCATAAGCATTTCTGCAGTGCCGGACCAAACATGTCTGGAACTGAGAAGAAGAATAGGTTAGAACACATTCCTCTCCTAAAATCTAAAATAGAGACTCAACATTTCCACTGACCAAATCAGCCATGAAGCCAAGACCTAGTTGTACCTACAGTTTTGCAAAAAGGAACTGGACATCATCTCACCTTTTCCAGTTCATATGTTTTCAAAAGGGAAGTGATGAAACCTTTAGACTTTGGCCCTAGGTCCTCAGAGGCTTCCATCAGATTCTTAGCAGGAATTAGGCTGCAAATAATGGGATAAACAAATTAATAACCTATAACTTCTCATTAAGAACTTACATTAAATGGTGTGGGAAAAAGTTACACACTTGATATGATGAAGGATCTCCTGGCAGTGATCATGGTATTGGTTTAACCAGGTCATTAGCAGCGTGGGTCCGATGACGAGCACGGGACTGACCGACTTCCCCTTGGATATCTGAAGACAAGACACAAATGATGAATGAAGACTATAATGATACAGATTTGTTGCACCTCTTTCTTGTATCAAAGAATATACTCACACAAGCCTTCTCTCTTTCTATAAGGATGTTTAATAAGCCCTGGACATAAAAGAAAAAAAAGCAGCATTAGCTGACAAATAAAAATGGCTTCATAAACAGCATACAGATTTATAGTAAATATACTTTAGACCCAGAGGGTCCTTTATAATCGTTCATCAGTTGTCGAAATGGAACACTAGATAATTTTAGACTAGAGTTAGTCAAAATAATGAATCCAAACTGTTGTGGAACTACACCCACAAGGCTGCCAAGCATTCTAGCAGTTGTACAATAGTTGAGGATCATTTCTGTTGTAAATGTTGGTGCAATATAAATGAGGACCAGGCATTCCTTACTCAATTTGTTGGCATTTAATGGAGAAACGCAGCAATGGTTGAGTTAACACGGCATCCTTGCCCATCGAGTTTGGCTGCTCTGGTCCATTGTGGTTTCATTTCAAAACTGGATTTGGTCAATGTAATCAGACAGCCTAAACGTGTCAGGGGATATATCCATTTAATAAACAAAAGCTCTCAAACCACTTTGTTTGCGATGCACCTTGTATACTTACCGTGTGGTGATCGGCGTGTATATGTGAAATGAACACTGCGGATATCTGGCTCAAGACGTCATTGATTTTCTCTCCGTAGTGACGGTGAAGCTGCCCAAACGTTCCCTCACCACAGTCTAGCAGTAATGACTGAGAGGGACTACAGATTGAAAGATTAAAAATAATAATAATAATAATAATAATTTAAAGAGATTAATCTGCTAATCCTTGAAGAAAACACACCAAGGACATTTTACAAATCACTAACTATATTAAAAAGATTGTGTTTTATTTAAGAAAGCAAACTAGGCATAGTCAAAGCAAATTTTTAAGAATTTTTTTTTTTTTTTTAAATCTCTATTATATAGAAACTGTACAATGACATGTATTTACTAAACAACGCAATGACAAACCTTTTGCAAAGTTACAAACTAGAGTTGGAGAGTTACTACAATGCTGATATTTGCAAGGTAGCCGTCTACACAGCACAATTTATCTTTAGCAAATAAGCCAGTCTATAAAATTTCTACACAATTAATTCAAAGAAGGAGCAAGGTTACTTGGAGTTAAAAAACAAACAAAATACAAGATTCTCCTATGTAAAATTATTTTCATATGCAAATTGCTGTACAATTAATAATTGGCTCACCTGACATTTACTAGGGTGGAGCTTACATTGCGGGTTTTCATTGGCACAGCAGATCCTGTTCCAAGGAACACAACTTCTGGATAACACGGATCATTCTCTGTAACATGACACGGGCGACAGCTCATTAAAGGAAACCTAATGACCCACTGAAAATACTACTTCTAATCGTGTACATACTGGTCAAGCAACACTATTCAAGATCACAAGATTGCCAGTGGTAACGTGTGCATTAACAGGACTGTACAAAGGTCATCCACTGAGAACGGAGGAAAAGAGATTTTGCATACAGCAAGACAGGTATCAAGGCAAATATGGAATTATCTGCCTAAAAAGGTTGGTTTATTTGGATATTTCTCTAGATACTTTTTTTTTTTTTTTTTTAAGGAATAGAGAAGTTTACTGATGACTGCTATAGTTAACACACTTTACAAAATACCTTATGGATTGAAAGGGAAATCTGACCGACACTTTAAATGCAAAGGACAATATTAAAAATAAATGCCACATACACCAAGCTTTGTGGCATATATGTACGGTGGCAATATTAGGATTAATAGTATGGTCAGGTTAACTCTAGGGATGTGAGGCATATGTAGTTGCTAGGTAGAATTAGCTGCGTAGCTGGACATATTTAGTGACAGTGGTGTCATGCAAGCGATATGTCATCCTTGGGATCAAGTTCTGAGGAAGGATATGTGGGTACATGGTTTTAAAAATGGCTAGGTCATCTAGGACTGACTGGCAATTTGAAATTTAAGCAAGTTAAGTTATATCAAGGGTTATGCGTTACATGGATTAAACATTTGAAAATCATCATTGTATGCCCCTTACGTTTTAACGAAACACTAAAGCGTTGGGAATACAAACTTGTGTTCCTAATGCTTTAGTGGCCCTGTCCCTATGTTTATTCATCCATTTCCATACAAATGAAAGATTTAGTTACCTTTATCCAGTGTCAAAGCTCCCTCGGTGGTGCTGTCCTCTCTACCTCCCACAATATCATGGAGCAGGCATTGGCTCCTCCGCAATTGACCAATCCAATGTTCCTCATAGAGGAGCACAGGGGAACTGATGCATATTTTATTCAGAGCAGAACTTTCTCTAGTGGATTTCAGTATGAGAAGGCTTAACATTACAATGTAAACATTGATGTTCTTCCAGGAAGCTTAACGTTTTCGACATGTGGCATATTTGACCTTTAAAGCGCATCTGACACTTCTCAGTATGTCATGAAGATATAACGTTTATGAAATATCGATTGGGACTGTGTTGGAATTTCACTGAAATCACAACACAATCCAAACATACATAACACAAAGTAGGAACTACATTGTCTTATGGAAAAGCCTGCGTTTGACATAAGGCAGAGCTCCGTTAATTTTTGTTCAATCTCAGCCGTCGTCACAATCGACAGCTCATCATGACTCGTGATCTAGAAACATAGAAACATTGAATGTGACGGCAGATAAGAACCATTCGGCCCATCTAGTCTGCCCAATTTTCTAAATACTTTCATTAGTCCCTAGCCTTATCTTATAGTTAGGATAGCCTTATGCCTATCCCACGCATGCTTAAACTCCTTTACTGTGTTAACCTCTACCACTTTAGCTGGAAGACTATTCCATGCATCCACTACCCTCTCAGTAAAGTAATACTTCCTGATATTATTTTTAAACCTTTGTCCCTCTAATTTAAGACTATGTCCTCTTGCTGTGGTAGTTTTTCTTCTTTTAAATATAGTCTCTCCTTTACTGTGTTGATTCCCTTTATATTTAAATGTTTCTATCATATCCCCCCTGTCTCGTCTTTCCTCCAAGCTATACATGTTAAGATCCTTTAACCTTTCCTGGTAAGTTTTATCCCGCAATCCATGAACCAGTTTAGTAGCCCTTCTCTGAACCCTCTCTAAGGTATCAATATCCTTCTGAAGATACGGTCTCCAGTACTGTGTACAATACACCAAGTGAGGTCTCACCAGTGTTCTGTACAATGGCATGAGCACTTCCCTCTTTCTACTGCTAATACCTCTCCCTACAACCAAGCATTCTGCTAGCATTTCCTGCTGCTCTATTACATTGTCTGCCTAATGGAGGCGTCCACGGTCTCGCTGGATCCTATATAGACCTCAGTGTTATACGTATATGTCTCCTGGAAAATGAAGCACCAGGAACTGAAGAGGGTAAGATGATGGTGTGACCATGAAGGACAGCGTTAAACAGGTAAATGAACACCATTGCCACTGGATCTTAATTGGAAATGTCACCTGTGGTAGCCTTTGCAAAAAATGCAAAGACTCCTGAAAGTGACAGGTCCACTTTAAGTATATTAGCTGTCAGAGAAAGCAAAATTACAAAGTATAGATTATCTACTGATTTTGAGGGAAGCCCCAGAGAGGTCATTAATGATGTCTCTGGACAATACATGAAGACATAATTTCAGCAACGTCAATTCTAGATAATGAAGAGTCTCCCATGTAACAATAAGGAAATAGCTCCACTGGTGACACACTGCGTGGCGAACTTATTCTTCATGTGAATGGAAGAGGTTAATAAACCTTGTATTTAATTTACATATTTTAGGGGTGGGGAAAAAAAAAAAATCAGCAATAGAGCACAGTCTGTAAGGGTTGAGTAGACTAAGGTCACAGAAGGTTCATTACCATCCATGATATACTGATTGTCAAACTGTCTTTACAGTCTACTTACCATTTGAAGCCACAGAGTAAGATGCCAGGAGCTGTTTACACTCTTTCAGTGCTTCCTCAAAGCCAGGAAGATCCATGGCCTCTTTAACAAACTCTGCACTGTTGTTCTCAATCACCGCGTCTCTGAAAAGTAAAACACGTCCTTGTCATTGAAGATTCCGCTGTGCGAGGATCCAACACAGTTTAATCTCATGCATCCTTAGGCAACAAATTCTCATTTCTTTCCTCCTGTGTCTGAAATATACTCCTATAATCTCTGAATATTATACTGAATGCAGAACAGCTGTAGGAATCTAGTGGACCCTACGTTGCCCAAGGTGGTCAAACAGCCACTTTACATTATAAAAAAGCGAGCTTCTAGCTCATTTTTTCAAAAACGGTAATCCAGCCTTCAGTAAAATGCTACCCATTTATTCTTTAACTATTTAGTTTACCAACGTCCATCTATTAGTGGTTTTAGCCAGCTTTTCTTGTGAATACAATCATGGCCAGATGCTAAGCTAAATGTCCCATGATGCCATGCTCAGCAGGGGTTTATGGGATATTCTTAGCACCCTTATGGAAAACAAGAGGATGCAGATACTTCATACTCTGGACAGTAGTCATTGGAGGAAGCTGGAAATTGTTGGGGTCTCCAGAAAAAGTGGGAACGTCAATAGTGAGTTTATTTCTTCACTGAAATTACTTTAGACAACATTATTTCAGCATTTATGCAATACATTAATAAAAAGGTCCATTTAGTCCATAAAATGCACTAATCAAGGCATATTGGTGGAATGGGATATAGCCAATGAACAGATGGTTCTGTAATCGTGGGAATATCCATCCTACTGCTTTAGAAGTAAATGTCTAAATATCAAATTAAGCATTCTGTAAGGAGGAGATGTAGAAATCATATTACAGACCCAACATGTTTCCAAAATAAAAAGTAAGACTGCCTGTGTAATTCTAAGCTCAGGTAAGGGGCATCTTAAGGTTAAGGATTGAAACCTCATCTACCTTTTCCAGGGTTCATTAAAAGGGCAAAGTAACAGTGAGAGCGAGGTTTTCTTTGCAATGTATCTCTTGGAGATGAAGCACAAGAGTTTGGCAAGCATGAAGCTCTGGATACTGTGTAATGCTATAGCTCTGCATACTGTGTAATGTAAGAATGTGCTATAGCTTTGGATACTGTGTAATGTAAGAAGGCACTATAGCTTTGCATACTGGGTAAATACTGTGTAATGTAAGAAGGCACTATAGCTCTGGATACTGTGTAATGTAAGAAGGCACTATAGCTCTACTGGATACTGTGTAATGTAAGAAGGCGTTTAGCTCTGGATACTGTGTAATGTAAGAAGGCGTATAGCTCCGGATACTGTGTAATGTAAGAAGGCACTATAGCTCTGGATACTGTGTAATGTAAGAAGGCGTTACTGTGTAATGTAAGAAGGCTTATAGCTCTGGATACTGTGTAATGTAAGAAGGCGCTCTGTAGCTCTGGATACTGTGTAATGTAAGAAGGCACTATAGCTCCGGATACTGTGTAATGTAAGAAGGCACTATAGCTCTGGATACTGTGTAATGTAAGAAGGCGTTATAGCTCTGGATACTGTGTAATGTAAGAAGGCGCTATAGCTCTGGATACTGTGTAATGTAAGAAGGCACTATAGCTCCGGATACTGTGTAATGTAAGAAGGCGTTATAGCTCTGGATACTGTGTAATGTAAGAATGCGCTATAGCTCTGTATACTGTGTAATGTAAGAAGGCACTATAGCTTTGCATACTGGGTAAATATTGTGTAATGTAAGAAGGCACTATAGCTCCGGATACTGTGTAATGTAAGAAGGCACTATAGCTCCGGATACTGTGTAATGTAAGAAGGCGCTATAGCTCCGGATACTGTGTAATGTAAGAAGGCGCTATAGCTCCGGATACTGTGTAATGTAAGAAGGCGCTATAGCTCCGGATACTGTGTAATGTAAGAAGGCGCTATAGCTCCGGATACTGTGTAATGTAAGAAGGTGCTATTGCTCCGATACTGTGTAATGTAAGAAGGTGCTATTGCTCTGGATACTGTGTAATGTAAGAAGGTGCTATAGCTCTACATATTTTGTAATGTAAGAAGAAGTCTCTATATATTTTGCCTTTGTCATTCATTTGTCATATCAGATTTGATACACTGTCACTAGTTACAATCTGCAAGCACTGATTTACCGACAAGCTTACCTCTGCCACTCCAGTTTGGGCCTCAGCTGATACTTGAGAAGGCACTCTCCTCTCACACCAAAGAAATCTGTCTCCTCTTCCTTTAAAGATAATGACAACAAACAGGTTTTAACCTTAAGGACCAAACTTCTGCAATAAAAGGGAATCATGACATGTCACACACGTCATGTGTCCTTAAGGGGTTAATGTAATTCACAGAACATTTCCACAAATCCTTTAGTAATCTGGGTACAAACCTCTCTCTGAAAAGGAGTCAGCTGGGGGAAGATGGCAGAATGAACAAGGTTTAGCTGAGCCTGAGTCTTGTAACTACGCAGGTTATGGACCGTGCTGCTCTTCTCGTTTAGGATCAGGTGCTCCGTCTGGGGCCCAAATCTGGAAAAATCATCAATCCCAGTTATACATTAAGATCTGCACGTCTTCATGTGAATCTAGATAACCGTAAGCAGAATCTACACCAAGATACAGAAAATGCTTAGAACAGTGTGCAATATTGTTGTACATTTAAGAACACAGCTGAAAGAAGCAAGATCAGACCAAAGTGAAATACAAAAATATACTGAAATGTATTAGATTTGCTATATTTATAAAAGCGGTTATTGTTTAATGGTTTCTGCTCTTACACACAATTACACTGTATCATTAACATTACAAAAAAAAAACAACAACAAAGTGGCTACACTCTGCAGTTTTACTAATAAAGAAGACCATAAAAGTCAATAATAAGCTCAGGAAAACATAAAACAATGTAAAATCATTTACGCCCCACAATTAATCTAGAAGTAACCAGCTTAGTCACATACCTGTCCATCCATTGCCTGTAGCTGCTGTTGTGAAGGATGGGCTCGGGCGTTATGTGAATCACCAATACAACACTACTCTTGGATTCGCCTTCTTGATAACTATAGTATAATATTCAAACTTCTCAGTTGAAAATGTCAACAAATGTTCAAATAAATTACAAATATTTATGTAGTCTTTTTTTTTTATCAACGATATAGTAAAATAAAGTGATTATCATCAGATGAGATTGTCAATTACAACATGCATAGTTTATTTTTGTAGGAGATAGGTTGTTAAAGTCATCTTTGAAATCTGCAACCTAAATGCACAATAGAACTAAAGTACATCCACTGGTGCAGTCTGCAGATATTGGTGGTGTGCCCACTGCCATAACATACTGTCCTTAGCATCAAGTTCCTGTAGATAAAGACCTTATAAAATAATGAACTCTGATAGTAGGAATAGCTCACACCCTCATTTTTCACGGTGCATCCAACCAACTGATTTATTACAAAGACCAAGAAATCTAACAATTTGTTAAAAGAGGTGCAGACGTGGAAGCATGTTAATAGCACCCTCAGTCTTAGGCTGTGAGTAAAGGTACCTTCTAAAAGTTTCATTCTCAGTGATTGGAGTAATGAAGTCTTCGCTTGGACATTCCACCACCATAAAAACTGGGCCTGGCTCCGCTGGAGTGCAGACATCTCCGGGAAAGATCTGTTACAGAGTTAAATAGAAGAAGCAGGTGAATAGGTAGTTTTAAACAGAGATTACTGATGAAGTGGTTCTGGTGTATAGATCATGCCCCTGCAGTCTCACTGCTCAATTCTCTGCTATGTAGGGGTTAAAGGGACACTATAGTCACCAGAACAACTACAGCTTATTGTATGTTCTGGTGAGTAGAATCATTCCCTTTAGGTTTTTTTGCAGTAAACACAGTCTTTTCAGAGAAAATGCAGTGTTTACATTACATCCTAGGGACAGCTCCACTAGCTGCCACTCAGATGGCTACTAGAGGTGATTCCTGGGCCACTGCTGCACAGTGTGACTGACATTCAGAGTTTCCACCCTCTGCACGGCTGTGTCTAACCTGTCTTGGCTTTGCTCCTGATCTGCCTCCCTGACAGTCTTAGCCAATCTTATGTGAAATCATTGTGATTGGCTTTTGTTCAACACTTCTGATGATGTCAGCCAAGCAGGCAGATCAGGGGCAGAGGCAGCAGCTGCAGATTTGAAAAGTGAGAGTTTACTATATTTAGGGAGGCAAGGGGCTTGATGGTGTTTATAACACTATAGAGTCAGGAATACAGGTTTATGTTCCTGACCCTATAGAGTTCCTTTAAATCACTGTTTATACAGTTCTAGTCACAGCTCCCCTACTCCCTGTGATATACACCATTTCTCTACACATTTTCTGTAAAGAGAGATCTTAGGTTTATACTTCCTTTATAGCACAGTTTGTTACTTTAGAATTGCTTACCTTCTAATAAGAAATTATACAGTAACCACATTATGCTGTAAGCGCTGACTGAAAATTAAACCTTTTTTTCATGCAGGCTGTGTGGGTCACAGCCAGGAGAGGTGTGGCTAGAGCTGCATAAACAAAGAGAGACAGTGATTTAACTCCTGAATGGCAGAGGATTGAGCAGTGAGGCTGCAGGGACATGATCTATACACCAAAACTGCTTCATTAAGCTAAAGTTGTTTTGGTGGCCAAGAGCAAATGACAACTAAAAACGGAGCAGTGGTTGCAAAAGAAACAGATTTCAAAGAATTTACAAATTGCAGTAAAAGGTTTTAATAACGCATTTGGTTTTTTAAATTATGCCCACTGCCAAAGACTGAATATTGATTTTTATGATATTTTGGGAGGGCCAGAACTGGCTGAGTTCAACCACTTTCTACAATGTGCGGAACCCAGAAAAAAAAACAACAAAAAAAACGACAGTATCAATATATTCAACTCTTGTTTTTAAAGCATTACCTATCTAATACAAGAAACAAAGTTACTACACTTGGAATACACAATAATGGAGTTACTCTTTTGAATCAACAGACCATCAATACATCTCTTTACGCACAAAAGCAAGAGTCAGCAATAATTAATAAAATTATTCATTTTCAGTTATTGTCAACATCTAAAAACACACAATAAGTACTGAAAGATGGGGAGAAATTATAATAAACGTCAAAAGCTACAATTTGATTAAAAACCAAATCCAAATGTATAATTCTGTTACTATATTTAAAGGGACACTATAGAACTGTAACAACTTAATAAAAAAATTAAAAAAAAGTCAGTGTTATCACTGCTGCCCTACTACAAGTGCAGTGGTTGTCATTCTGACATCCACTAGATGTGCTTCCTGGGTTTGGTCCTCCAATCTTTGTTCAGCACAGAGACTCTGAATGATCCCCATAAAGATGAATTTATTAAAGTGAATCTCTGAGGAGATGCTGATCGGACACGTGCACACGTTGATGGACTCGCGATAATCAAAGTAACTATTAAAACACCACAGTGTTATGAATACATATTTATATAGTGTTCCTTTAATTTCACATTTTCATTATAATTTTAAAATAGGGTATCTGACAAGTTTACCTCTTTGCCTTCAAAGTTGATACTTTTTCCAGCTTTGAGCTGTGCAATTATAGGACCAATAGCAGGTGTCCCCCTGTAGGAACAGAATGTAAGATTAGAACATTTACTGCAGGACATACAGTTACTACATCCCAATATCCATCATTAATTACACAGGGCTGTACAATATAACAGTTACAAACAAATGGACAGTCTTCAGCTCACAATTAGGAAAGATAATATAGTGTGCAGATTTTAAACATCATTTGCTGTAGAGGGATGACTGGTAGTGGAATAGATTAAAACCCAAAATAAAAGCCATAATGGACTTGGATATATAAAAAAAAATAAAGATCTTGAATGCTTATGGTTTGTCGTTTCCCCCAGTCTTTAAACCTCTGAGATATTTAGAGGTTTCCTCCAACCCTGATAACCATTACAGCCTGCTGGTAGATGTATACAGAAGTACCTTGGAGTTGTTTCTTGCTAATAGGGCAAACAATTTTAAAATGCAAAACGCTGAAAGTACAGACTCCAGACACTGTGACACTTTAAATCAGTGAAGTTTTCATGGTGCTTGGGGTAACCCTTTAACAAGTAGTTTATTTCACTACAAATTGCACTTACTTTAATTTTTATTTTGCATTATCCATCCAAAGACGTAGTAAGTGCTGAGTACAGCTTATCCGAGCTCTTAAACAAATAGCGTTAAGTAATATTTCTGCATTATCAGTGTGGCATGATAAGCCAGCTTTGGATGCTGGGAGAGTACGGGTAATTTGTCAGACTGTTCCAAATAGTTCGAGAGAAATCAGGGGGAGAGGGAATTACCCAGAGACTCCTTGAACCAGAAGACGTGCCACGGAGTGTTTTTTGGTGTGTCTTTTTATTCTTAGTTAAGTCACAATACAGACATTGTAGCAATAACAGTGTGACGATAGCCTGACAAACAGCTCTGGGAGTGTCCAACCTATTATCACAAAAAGCCAATGAAACAAAGATGAAGAATTACTAGAACCTATACTTACACAGGAAGCCCAAATTCTTTGGCTTTCAACACTAAGAAATTTCCCTTTTTGTCATGGAGCTGCATAAACCAAGAGACAAAAAAAAATAAGTCACCAAATATAAAAAAAAGGATAAAGAAATATCATACACGATCGAACTTGTTACATGTCAACTTTTCTAGATGTACTGCTTAGCTTAGGATTTGCTAGGTAAACTTTTTTTATGCAATATATTAAGATACATTACAAACTAAACAATCAAAATGTACATAGAAAAAGCAACAAAGCTAAACATGTTTAACATGCTGTGACCAATAGAGACTTTAATGTGTCACATGGCACAAAATGCAGAGCCTCACACCCCATGCTGAGATATCTGCCTGGCAGTTGCGCTTTCAAAATAAAGTTGTTGCTGTGTGTACCAAGATAGAAGCTGGTTGTCTCTTTCCTTGCTATAACTATCCAAGATCGGCTTTATTGTGAATGCTGGTGGATACAGGGACTCCAAGCCCAGGTCATAGCACTTAGTATAGAAATCAGCTGTGCAAGTTAGTGGAGGTACCCACAGACTATATTAATTTGTATCGTCACACATGCTGTCTGAATTGTAAAAATCTGACTTTCTGCTGCAACTGGGCGCCTCTATCTTATCCTTGTCTATTAGTATCATAAGTTATGCATTTTGCACGTGGCAGTCAGTATACAGAAAGCATGAAACAATATTCCTATTACTACTCTTTATTTGTAATGATTGTACTCACTTTGCCTTGTCTGAACTGGATTTTGATATATTTTGCTAAATCTTTAAAAGGAATCATAAAGTTCCCATAACTACTTAATTTAAAATTTAGCTGCTGAAGGGACTGGAGGTCTTCGGTACCATCTAACTTTAGAGGGTTTAACCCCTATGTTGTCTTCCCCATGTCTGCTCGGCCCCTTTGCCGCTTCCTCCTCCAGTGCCAGCACTACTAAGGAAGCCGGTTTCATTGGGCACCAGTGATAGGATGAGAATGTCATCTGATTTTCTAAGCCAATCACTGTCCGCCTATTGCAATAAATGCTTTAGAAATAAAACATACAGACCTCCAGACCCCATAACAAATTTATCAAAATAAAGTTTTTATGGAGGTTCAGGTGTTTTTATTAAAAAAATGGAGCACTTCATGGGAACAAAAATGTTAACACTAGTATAGATGATTTTACTTTTTTCCCACTCAATGGTGCAAAATCCAGAAGTGACAGTTTCCCTTTAAACATATTTTAAAGGACAATATAAATCGGTGCACCTAAACTTCAAGAATATATTTTTCTTTAAATGAAAAACTACTTTCACCCCACATCTTCACATTTTTGTTTGTTTGAGAATATCAAACAAACAAAATCTATACAGAGATTTTTGGGACACATAGATCACTCCGAGAAAAATGACAACACTGGTTAATCCGTAGATTCAAGAGAAATGACAGGTAAAAACACCTGTGTCATGATAACGAAAGAAAAAAACACAAAAAAAAGCGTTTGTTCTCACCTTACATATAAAGGAAACAACTAAGGAAGGATCTCTTGTTACTATCCGCTCCCAGCGCCCTATAATAAAGTGGATAAGAGCATGTCATTGAACAGTAATGATCAGCATAAAGGGTCAGAATAAACAGGCAAAGAGTTGGTGAGTTACAAAAACTGACCTGGAGAGCTTTCATTAGGAAAGATCTGTTATGGTGTTAAAAAAAAAAAAAAAATGTATTTTGCTGTTATGATGATTTTTTTTATAACATTATACAAGTAATCATGTGTAGAGGGATTTCAGCCAATTACAATTCAGAGTTTACTATTTAAACTGCAAAGCCTCGGACATTCACATGCAATACCCTATTTCAAGGGTTCTGGTATCCCTACCAGGCGCAATGCCCTATTTCAAGGGTTCTGGTATCCCTACCAGGCGCAATGCCCTATTTCAAGGGTTCTGGTATCCCTACCAGGCGCAATGCCCTATTTCAAGGGTTCCGGTATCCCTACCAGGCGCAATGCCCTATTTCAAGGGTTCCGGTATCCCTACCAGGCGCAATGCCCTGTTTCAAGGGTTCTGGAATCCCTACCAGGTGCAATGCCCTGTTTCAAGGGTTCTGGAATCCCTACCAGGTACAATGCCCTATTTCAAGGGTTCTGGAATCCCTACCAGGTGCAATGCCCTATTTCAAGGGTTCTGGTATCCCTACCAGGTGCAATGCCCTATTTCAAGGGTTCTGGTATCCCTACCAGGTGCAATGCCCTATTTCAAAGGTTCTGGAATCCGTACCAGGTGCAATGCCCTATTTCAAGGGTTCTGGTATCCCTACCAGGTGCAATGCCATATTTCAAGGGTTCTGGTATCCCTACCAGGTGCAATGCCCTATTTCAAGGGTTCTGGAATCTCTACAAGGTGCAATGCCCCATTTCATGGGTTCTGGTATCCCTACCAGGTGCAATGCCCTATTTCAAGGGTTCTGGTATCCCTACCAGGTGCAATGCTCTTTTTTAAGGGTTCTGGTATCCCTACCAGGTGTAATGCTCTGTTTCAAGGGTTCTGAAATCCCTACCAGGTGTTTGAGAAGATTTGCCAGTCGGTAGACCACTGTCCTTTTGGGCGCTGTGCAACTTCTGTTTCAGACTCTCTCTGCCTGGAGACCTTTGAGAACTCACACCACCAGCGGAGTTGACGTCCACAGCCTTGCTACCTAGAAGACAACAATGTCAATAGCTTTAGCTACCAGTAGGAATAATCTATCATCTCACAGTCGTCACAGCATGATTTAGATCAAATTATTATCACTGCATGTTCTTATTAGTAAGGCATCATTAAAATGTATTTCCTTGCACCGATCACTATATTTCTGAGTAACATACACTAGCTTCACAGAGAAGTTAGCAATAATCCCAAGGCTCAGTCTATAGCTAAAAGCCTTTGCTTTATCATCATCTAGTTGAAAAAGATATTACGAAGAGACCAAATAGTTATATAGCACAGATACCACCACCACCTCGCATGCTCCCCGAAATAAATATAGGAACTTAATAGACAAGTAGGTGTTATTTATCTCTGCATTGTTTCTTGCACTATCTACGTAAAATGCATTTATAAATAAATAGAGAACAGACCAAATATGGATGTCTCTATAAACGAGTACTCCAAACATAAAACATTGGCTTTGGTTAGAGTAACCCCTTTCTGTGGAGGTAGCCTTATAAACTAAGCTATTTCTTTTTTTTTAAATGACAAAAAACAAGTTTTCCCCATAGCCGATGATATGACCCCTCGCCAGATGTGGAGGGAAATCAGGGAGAGTCGCTGTGGGAAGTACCTGTTACATAGGCTTAAAAAGGACTTGTGTCAATCATGTTCAGCCTCACGTTGGTTTCTAAACTTGGACCAAAAAGCGGTTATCCCACAACTTAAATATTATGTTTCTGCATGACTTCATCCAGTCTCTGTTTTAAAAAAAAACATCTGTACAGACTTTGATATGGAGGAAAGGGGAAGGCATGTGACCGATATACCCATAATTCTGGAAAAATGTAAACTGTACTAGTTTAAAAGCATAGACATACTTATGATTGGCACCTGGTAGACCATCATCGTGTCATCCTGGTATTCAGGTTCAGTAAAAGGACGCACAGCTAAATGAGATAGAGAAATAAAGACTGTTAGTATATGTGAAAAATCAGCAACCATTCTGATAATAAGAAATATATCCAAGGTCTCACCAAGGTCAATTCCTTGCAAAGATCCCGAGAACACTTTGATGGCTTCAAGGTAATTTTGCTGCAGACAGGACATGACAAAGTAATAAGTACATAAAAGGACATTCGCAGAAGAGCTTTAGGTTCCAAGTCACCAACTTTTAAAAGTGATTCATTAGTGATAATAGAATACAAAAGTAAAGAAGATTTACCAATTGAGGTGGTCCAGAGAGATCACACTTTGGGAGCCCCGTGTCTCTTAGTGTCAGAATCAAGCCTGTAATACAGGAAAATACAAACTATCAATAATCACCAAACTCAAAACAAACAGAAATAATCAGTGCACTCCGCACACTAATAGAGAATATTCAATGTATCCAATAATATAGATTATGTTCCATAATTTATCACAGAGCGCGGCACCATCACATATCAGTGGGTGATTTACTGAAGGATATAGTGCCATCAGTAAATGATCTACCGGAGGGTACAGTACGATCACAGAGTGAGTTTTGGAAGTTAACAGTCCAATCAAAGATAGATTTTTCTGAGGGTATGGCACCATGAATGTGTTGTTCTGTTAAAAAGTTTGGAGGCCACTTTTATAAAATTAAAAAAATATTGAAATGCAATAGATGATAAATTGCAAAATTCTAGACTAATAAGGGTTAAAAAAACAAAACAAAAAAAGTTGAGGTTGTACAGATCTACCATTTACCCAGCCCTAAACTAGCCCAATATGGCACACGGAGCGCATGTCACAGTAAATTCATTACTTGCAAAAGCTGTTCAACCCACACAGAATGTGTTAAACTTAATTTTTATCAGCTTAATAGCAAAACCTGTTAACTGACCTGATAAACCTCCAACATTCGCCCAATTCATGCGGGTCACAAAGATTTGATCCAGACGTGCCACCTTCAGCCTTCAATAAAACATACAAATTAATGGCCCAAGCTCAACGTTTTTAGATAAATTAGCAATTGTAGAGGTTTCCTTACTTGTGCTCTTGCATCAGCCTCTGTGTACCCTCTCCACAATTAAACAGGTATCTGTAGAAAGTAAAATGCAAAGCTGCATGATCACTTAAACATAAAAACAATATGAGCATACAGACTGGTGCTCCTCCCTCTCTGACCCGGTAGCCTAGCGCTATCCCCTCAATGACCCTAACACATGGTGCTCCCTCTCAGTGACACTATATCCTGCTGCTCTCCCCAAGTAACCCCATACAATGGCGCCAACCCCCATGACCCTATTGCCTTGCACGTTAACCCGGTGACCCTAAAGACGGTCACCTCTCCCTCTCTGACCCTATTGACTGACACCTCCCCGGGTGACCCTATCGCCTGGCGCATTTCCCCCTGTGACCTAATAGCATGGTACTGTCCCCAGTGACTGTAAAACCTGATACTCTCCATTGACCCCACAGCCTGGTACTCCACCCAATGACTCTATAACCTTCTACTCTCCCAGTGCTGTTACTGCCCCCAGTGACCCTACAAACTGACACTGCCCCCAGTGACCCTACAAACTGGCACTGCCCCCAGTGACCCTATAGCCTGGCACTGCCCCACAGTGCTAGTAATACCCCAGTGACCCTACAACCTGGTACTCCCCCAGTACTAGTAATACCCCAGTGACCATATAGCCTGGTACTGCCCCCAGTGACCCTATAGCCTGGTACTGCCCCTAGTACTAGTAATG
>OW240916.1:19133203-19518730 GCA_933207985.1 Pelobates cultripes
ACACTACATACCATAAGCACACATATTAGATCCTCTACAATAACACATAACATATCCCCTACACACTCCACTCCCTGTGAGCGAACTCATGGGTGGTGGAACTTATGAGTGGGCCTTATGGGCATACTCACTGTCAGGCCCTGGGGCCCAGACCTTGAGCTGTGTAAGGGGCCCCCAAAAAATGGAGCTGCTTCCAATTCTCCCAGAACATTGAATTTTGTGACTACAGTTGCAAACAGCCTCCAGAGATCCTGTTCTACACCAGACCAGTGGAGCCAAACTGCAGCCCATCATCATCCTCATCTTGTTGTAAGTAGGCAATCTAGTATATTATTAGTGACACTAATCTATAATGTACCTCACATTAAAGGGACACTATAGCTTAATGAAGTGGTTCTGGTGTCTATAGCTGGTCCCTGCAGGCTTTTTAATGTAAATACACACTGTGTGCAGTACTGGCGTTAGTTCATATGGGTGGGGCATTGTGATGTCACATGGGGGGGCAGCAAATTTTTATTTTGTCTAGGGCGGCAAAATCCTTGCACCGGCTCTGATCCTGGGCAGGTGCACCAGTCTACTGGTGACCCACAGGAGGGGAGTGCACTGATTGCACTGCACTCTCCTCCTGTCCAGCCCCATCTTTACTGCAGTGCAAGTGCCCTCTGCCCCTAATTTACAGTGGCTCACACTCACAACAAGCAGTGCCTGGAGCCGTGAAGGAGCGGGTATGGCAAAGAGCTACTGATTAGCATAACATCAATATCCGCTATAAAACCAGGAAAAGGTGGGCATGGATGGTGAACTGATTTGGTGGTGCAATGGGCCACTTGACTGGTTTTGCCCCCCAGGCCTAAGGCTGCCAGCCCTCCTGGTCTGGGGTGCTGTGTCTGGGGGTGCTGTGTGTGTCTGGGGGTGCTGTACCTGGGAGGTGCTGTGTGTGTCTGGGGGTGCTGTGTGTGTCTGGGGGTATGTGTCTGGTGTTGTGTCTGGGGTGTGAGTGAATGTATTTTATGTAGTTTTAATATTTTTTACGTAAGGAGTTTCCTCCTTCTTACCTTTATCGTGGGAGGGGGGAGGAGGAGATCCATTCTGCCTGGGGGGTTGGGAGCCATGCTGCTTTCCCTGGTGGTCCAGTGGTGAGAGTGAACTCTAACCTGCGGGTTAGAGTTCACTCTCGCGAGATCTGAGCGTTGCCGTGGTAACCGCGGCAACGCTCAGAATCCCGCGAGAGGACCCGGCGGAGCTGCTTGTTAGAGCTCCGCCGGGTCCTCTCTCCTGCCTCCCTCCCTCACCCAGCCGGCGGCCGCATCTCCCTGCCTGTGGGCCGGTCAGAGGGATCTTTGATCTCCCCACCGGCCCATGGAGGCACACAGCAGGGCCTGGCGCTCGGATAGCGCTGGCCCTGCAGTGGCCGGCCGGGGAGATCCCCTGCCGGCCTCGGCCCCACGGCCATCGCGGCCCACCGGGCATTTGCCCGGTATGCCCGATGGCCAGTCCGGGCCTGCTCCAGAGCGACCCAATCCCCCCAAGCCTTACCATACCGGACCCATGTCGCCTCAGACACCGAAGCCCGAATCCATTCCTTTATTCGCTCAGGCCAAGGGACCATAGTTCTCTGGGACAGGAGAGGCCTTCCACATCTGCTCCCGGTGCGGCCGCCCGAAACACCTGCCATTGAAAGCGAGAAAGAGCATCAGCCGTGGTGTTCATAACGCCCGGAATGTGCATAGCGCGACATGTCACATTCAGAGACAAGCATAGTAAAACCAGTCGCCTCAAGAGCCTGACCACCGGAGGGGAGGAGGCCTTTAAGTTATTAATGGCCTGTACCATGCCCAAATTATCACAGTGGAACACGACTCGCCGGTCCCTGAGCTCCGACCCCCACAGGTGAACCGCCACCAGGATAGGGAAGAGTTCCAAGAACGCCAAGTTCTTGGTCAGGCCTGCCTCAACCCAGGACCCTGGCCAAGGTTCCGCACACCATTGTGTCCCCAGAATTGCCCCAAAACCAGAGGATCCCGCAGCATCTGTAAACAAGTGAAGTGCTTCATTGGAAACCTCAGGCTGCTGCCAATAAGACCTGCCATTGTAATTGTCAAGGAAAATAGCCCAGACTCTCAAATCCTCCTTGAGCGCCTTGGTCAAGCGGATGAAATGAAACGACTTGGAGATGCCAGCCGTGGCGGCCGCCAGGCGGCGGTTAAACACTCTGCCCATAGGCATGATCCGACAGGCAAAGTTCAGCTTGCCTAAAAGGGATTGGAGTCGCTGCAAGGTAATTTTACGCAGGGAGCCCACCTCTCGTAAGACCCCACGTAGATCGGCCAATTTGTCCGCCGGGAGCCGACATTCCCCGATAACCGAATCGATTTCGATCCCAAGAAAGCACAAGCATGAGGAAGGGCCAACTGTTTTCTCGGGTGCCAGTGGCACCCACAGGCCACATCCGCCACCGATTGCAAAATGTATGCGCATATCGGGGAATGTGCGGGCCCAACACACAGGAAATCGTCTAAGTAGTGAAGAAGGGAGTCGTAACCAGACTCCGTTCTCACTACCCATTCCAGAAAGGAGCTGAAACATTCAAAATAAAAGCAGGATATATCACAACCCATAGGGAGGCACATATCCACGTAGTAATGCCCTTCAAAATAACAACCTAGGAGATGATGACACTCCGGGTGAACCGGCAATAGGCGAAAAGCCGACTCAATGTCGGTTTTAGCCATAAGTGCCCCGGGACCCGCCGCCCTGACCATGCAAACCGCAGCATCAAATGAGGCGTATGAAACTCGGCACAGTTCTGCCGCAATGTCATCATTTACCGAACCCCCTTGGGGGTGCGATAGGTGATGAATGAGCCGAAATTTACCTTGCTCTCTCTTGGGTACGACTCCCAATGGAGACACGCTGAGATCAGGGAGAGGTAGGTCCCGGAAAGGGCCCGCCATGTGGCCCAATGCTACCTCCTTGGCCAACTTTTGCCTGACCACCCCCGGGTGATCAGCGACTGAGCGCAAATTCCTGCATGTACCGGACGCCGAACGAACCTGGTGGGGAATCCAAAAACCATTACTAAAATCTTCCAATAATAAGGCGGCCGCCTTTTTATTCCTATAAAGGTTTAGCCACGGTTGCATCGCGTCGACGTCCACCGGCGTCTTCGCTCTTAGTGCCCATGGCTTCACCTTTGTCGCTAACCTTGCCCCGCTTAAAGCATCTGGAAGCGGGGTGTGACCCACCGCACCCAGAACACTCGTGTTTGAAACGGCAACTGGAACCGAATTTACATTGTCCGTCGTTATACTGCCAGCAACAGCCTGTTCGACGCTGACTGGCCGACGCTGTGGATGAAGACCCCGCGCCGCCCCCCGAGAAAGGACGAGAGACCCCCTTGATGCGATGCCGGGCGGCTCATGATGGCCAACCATAGACCAATATCCATCTGATCCCAACCCAAGGAAGGGCGAACTGCCAAGCGTTGGCGGAACTGCTCATCGTAACACCACCAGCCTAACCCGCCATAGATCCGGCATGCATTCCATATCATATCCTGGTAGCAAAACAGGGAAGAGCATTTGCTAGGAGTCTTTTCGCCTATTACACTAGCCAGGATGGAAAAAGCCCTGATCCAATTGCCAAAAGTTTTATCTTCCGATGCCTAAACTTCTCCTTATCCTTTTCTGATTCCTTTGCGTCTGAGTCAACCCGAGGCAGATCCTCCATAGGGAGGAGCGAAAAAATCTCCACAAATTCCTCTTTGTCTACCTTGGATCGCAATTCAGGAGTCAAATGGAGGCCCAGCGGGCCGGACCAGCACATGTAGGCTGCCCCATGCGCAGCGGGCGCAACCCCTGACCCAGAGACTGCGGTGGCTTCCACCACAGACCCCCCAGGGGACTCAAGTTCCGCTGCCGGTGGAAGCGAAACTTGAGGGACACTGGGCTCCTTAGGGGCAGCCGAGGGCGACGACGTGACCCCCATTTGACCCCCACTAACTGCCCAACCAGACCGAAGTTGATCGTCCAGGGCCAAGGGGGTTGTAACCCCCGGACGAGGGCCCTTTTCCAGAGAATGCAATACATTTCTCATAGTTTGTAACAAAGTCTCCCACTCAGGTATGCCCACTGCACCAATACCCCCAGACCCAGACCCCGGCAACCCAGTATACTCACCGGCAGAGATTGGAGGCACCATAACCTGGCCACCAGGTTGCAACGGCCCTACGGGAACTGCGACCGCAGGAGGAACTGCACCAGTCACAGCATCAGGAAACCGCACCGTGAGACGACCAGGGTTAATCTGCGAAGATAGCATAGGTGAAAAAGAACCCAGCCCACCCACCCCGGCCGTCAAGGCACCTCGGGGAGTGGATGGGAAATCAGCAGGGGGAGGGCCAGAAGGGGCAGAATGGGATCCCCCTGCAGGAGTACCTGGAGAGGTAAGTATTATTCCAGTGTGAAGGGGGGCCGGGAATCCTGAAAGGGCCCCAGCAGATGGGGCAGATAGATCCGCAGGGGCAGGCCCAGGTGGTCCAGAAAGGGCCCGGCCATGAGGGGGCCAGCTGAGGAAGGGGAGAAAAGGGTAGGAGCAGGACCAGGGGACACCAAATGTATCCCATTCGTTAAGGGACCAACTGCAGGTGTAATACCAGGAGCAGCAGTGGTAAGTATAGGCCCAGGGGAGACAGAGTGGGGAGGGAGAGCAGGGGGGGGGGGCTGATGGGAGAATTAGGCGATGCATGGTCCCTACCACGGCCCCCTGAACCCCCCACCCCCCTGGAGACAGCCCTGCCGACCTGCGGCCTACTTACCCATCCTGAAGAGGGGGTTACCTGCCCCCGGATCGCCGTAGAATCTGCACGCGCAGGCCGGGTAGCTGGTGAATGCAGCACCACCCGCGAGCCCCTGCCCTGGTGTCTCGCGGCCGCCCTTCTCACAGCCCGCGAGACCGGAGGGGGAGGGAGGTCTTGCGCAGCGCGGCCAGCACCAGCCCGTCGTGCGGCCGCCTGCCGGTTGGTAGGAGCGCGGGAATCAGCGCCGGCCGCGGCCGCAGGGGACAAGGCACGCGGGCCAGCAACCGGGCTCCTGCTCCTGCCCCTCACCCGACCCTCCCGTGAGGGGCTATAGCGGGTAGGGGGGCGCGCACGACGCCGCTGGGCACCATGGCTGCTGGAAGAGGAAGCAGCCATCACAGCAGCACCCTGCAGCCGTGCCATCTGGGACTTCAGGTGCCGGCCACCATCTTGAAGGGCCTCAGCCCTGAGGGCAGCAAGGATAGAGTCAATATCCATAGCCCTGGCCGTGGAACAAGCAGTGGCAACAGGCAGCACAGGGAAGATGTTACCAGCCGTTATTTCTAAGATGGCTGAGGTAAGGGGACAAAATGACTGCTCTTTATATGACCCCACCCCACCTCTAACCTAAGTGACACCCCCACTTATGACACCTACACTCACCACACCCACACATGCCTCCTATCCGGCTAGCTTTCAGCCCGCCTCCTCTGGGCCTAACTGATCGCTCTTTATCTTTTGTAAAACAGCTCTTGAAAGAAAGCTGCAAAGAAATGGCTCAGATACCTGGAGACCTATATGGTGTGTCTGCACTGGACAGGCCCAATCTATACAAATACTTGTAAAGGCAAAGATGACGTATTTGAGTGAAGGAGTGGGCTTGTAGCTGTAGCATATCCCATAAAACACTGCAGTTATGACTATCTAAGACAGAGATAGGCAACTTTAGGCACTCCAGATGTTGTGGACTGTTACATCCATAATGCTCTTACATCCATAATGCTGGCAAAGCATCATGGGAGGTGTAGTCCAAAACATCTGGAGTGTCAAAGGTTGCCAATGCCTGATCTAAGAGATGGGAGACGGGTCTAGAGGTCTTCCATGCATCTTAAAGGATTACTTAACACACTATGACCACTTCAGTGCTTTCCAGTGTCGGATCGCAGGTAAGTTTGCATTTTACATTTTTTTTTTTTAAGTTAGGGACTGTGTCCTTTGTTTGGGGTTTACCTTTATCATATCTTATGGTGCTTGAAAGTTGTTGTTTTATCTTAAAAGATTATTCCAAGCACCATTACCACTTCAGTTAATTGAAGTGGCCAGTGTTGCCTGGGTTCTGTATGTGCAGTGTTTGTTTTTCCCTATGAAACACTGCACCGACGTAGATTAACCTCTCTGCTGCCAGAGGTGTAATTCCACCTCCGGTAGGGTCATTGGCCAGCCCAGAACAAGAGCTACGGGTGGCTAATGTCAATTCTGTGCAAAATTGGCATTTAATGTCAGAACAAGCAGCATACTGGTGCCAGACACAGGGCTGAATTTTCCATTAGGCAGAGCACAGTCATGGGACTGATGGGAGAGATAAGTGCCTGGTGACTTAGACAGTGTCTTAAGTAGTCCAGTCACCTTCCTACGCTTCATACCAGAGCTGCAAATACAGTTAAAGAGGGTGTAAAACTCAGTGCTGTCCCAGGTCCTCCAGTGTCTGTTTGTGAGCCTGGACAGGAAGTGGAAGGGATCACTTCGTGTCTGCCCATGAACAGCCTCTCACACAGGAGGAGCCAAAAGTCAAGGGCACCAGAAATCAGGGAAGTCAGAACGAAGCCAAAGTCAAAAATCAGATATACACGATCAGGAAGAAACTCTCGGATAACCATAAAAGGGAAACCATGACAGGGCACTTACAGAAAGGTAATTTAGGTTTAAATACCCCTCCTTTGGCTGTAATTGACTGTCTCCGACCTCTGACCCCAAATATGGGATTTTTATTCCTGCAATGTCCTGCAATGTCTAGTTAATAAATTAATCAAACTCCCTTTACCTGCTGTTTTGAAATCTGCACCTACAAGCATCTGAAATGTAAATCTGGCTCTCTTGTGTCCTCTGTACTCCCTGTCTTCCCTCCTTTTCCAGTGAAGATGAGGAAGATTTGGCTGTAAGGATAACTTAGTTTTAACATTGGAACCGAGGTAAGTGTTAGCTGTTTTATTTTCTCTTTTTTGGGGGGCGGGGGGAGGTGCATATACAAAAAGATTACTCTAACCAAAACCAGTGTTTTTTTGGTTGGATCAACCCTTCAAAGTTTTACCCTTAAATTCTACACAAATATTGTTGTCTAATTTTAATGAATGTATTGATCTTTATTCGACATTTAAATGTCGTCTGTTATATACCATTAATTGCCATTATAATAAAAAGAAAAAGGAAAAAACAACACGACTAAAGCAAGCCTTGAAGAAATTGTAAAACCATTTCCTTTATGTGAAACCTAGACATCGCCAATAGGATCAGTCAGAAAAGTTATCCATGTTTTGTAAAAACAGCCCGACACAGCGCATCTCGGTGAGCCTAAAAGAAAATTCACCACTTACGTTGAGTCACGAGGGGTTAGATAATTACCTGGTTTCCCAATATAGTCTGCAGTAATTTGCACATCACACTGATAAAAGCGTTTGAAAACCTTCTCTCTCTCTTTTTTCTTCTCTCCAATCTTCTATAGCTGGGCTCGAAGTAGAATATTTTTCTTCCCATCGAGTATAATTAGGGAAAAGTCAGTTTGCAATGCCTGGCTTTCATACGGACCCCCTAAGGAGGCAGGTTCCTGAACTATCAGCAGACGGCCCTGTGGGTGCAATGTGCTTTTAGTATTATTTGCTTAGGTAAGTGGATCCCACCGGGAAAATTCATTAAGAGTGATCCATGGAACCAGTTAAAAAGAAAGGTGTTAAACAACTGGCTCTTCCTTTAGAAATATCTTTGATCAGTAAAAGATCAAATTTTGCTGCGTTATTTTTATGGCGTTAGACTTGCATAGTTTGTGTCTAAGATGCTAGCAGCCTCTCCAGGGCAATGCTACATTTGTGTCATGTGAGCTTACTGTTGAGATGTTGTTTAGATTCTGCTAAACTTTTTAAATAAGGTCTGGGTAACTTTTTTTTATTTTTATTTTATTTTTATTTTTTTTAATTGAATACTCAGAACTATAATATTTAATACATGAAGTAGCTGCCATTTCGAAGTTAGCAAGGAATACTTTAAATTGGGTCGGTTTGTTGGGGGTTTTTTTAACCTTCTTTCGGACCAACAACAAAAAATGGAGAGATGTATAAAATGTTGACACTGATCTACTTAAATCTTTTTTTTTTTTTTTTAAACCTAGATTACTAAGTAACTATAAGATTAACAGACTACGTTTTGTTCTTTATATATACGTATGTAAAAATTAACAATAAAGAGATATTAAATAAAAAAATAAAAAACAGATTACGTTGATACCCTTTTGTTTTGGCTTTGCTAACACTGGCATTAATACACAGGATACTTTGCGACATAATACGTTTGCAGTGTTGGAACAGTGTTGGCCTTTAGATAAAAAAATATTAGAGTTTTTATTCCCTCCTCCAGTCTATCTTTATGTGCCCCTCCTCTAAGCAGTGCATATAATTTCGCTGCCCATCCATATAGGCCAACTGCTGTAGAATACTGCGTGAACACAGCAGCTTACACTGGAGGGAAGGCTTTTACAGCTTTGAACAAAAGTTAATTTATTTTGATAGTTCCCCGTTAAGGTCAAACGACTTCAAACAGCCATGTACAAGGCTGGGCAGGCCAATCAGAAGATTTCTAGGTGGTCCGCTCTGTCATGGCCTGGCCGCAGCCTGGCTGCCATGCTGTAATATGCCTTTTTATATCATAATCCATTTACCTGGCCGCAGGTAAAGTAGAGGGGTTGGAGACTTCTGTGAGTCTGTCAGATTGCGATGGTGCAATTGTAAGTCTCTGCTCCCTCTCATTTCAGTGGCTCACAGAAATCCTCAGCCCTGCCCCTCTACTCCATGGTCAGAGATTTTTATTTTTTATAGAAAGACAGCATTAAATCAAATACTGCTGGCATACCTGTGTGTGTCATGAAGATGGTGGCAGCGGACACAAGGGACAGCCTGAGGTAAGTAAAACACACCTCCCCTCTCCGTGCCCCCCAGACCCCCATTGGATTTGTATAATTTGGGGGGCTTGTTTTCTGTAATGTGTGTGGGTAACTGTGTGTAAATGTGTATCAGCATGTATGCATTGTAGTACTTTACTATTATATATATATCTTTTTATTCTCCCTAGCACTCTTGCGGTGTAAGTTTATCTGGTTGTCATGGATACGCGGCTTCTGCCGACGTCTCCATGACATCGCGATCATGTGATCGCGACGCAAGGGGGCGGAGCACTTCACGCATGCGTCACTCACACCGGGGCCAGCGGGTGCATGCAGGGGATTTGGAGCACCTGGGGTAAGTTAGTTTTCGATCACTATTTGTAATATATAAAAGATACTGTTTTCTATGGCTGTTTATTCCTGAAGAAAGTCCCACTAGAGGACTGAAACGTTGATGCAGCTTTTTTAATGGACCAATAAAAGTTATTTCTTAATATTATTTTCTGGAAATCCGTGAGTGCTAATCACTACAGATCGGTATATATATATATATATATATACACTGCTCAAAAAAATAAAGGTAACACTTAAACAACACAATGTAACTCCAAGTCAATCACACTTCTGTGAAATCAAACTGTCCACTTAGGAAGCAACACTGAGTGACAATCAATTTCACATGCTGTTGTGCAAATAGACAACAGGTGGAAATTATAGGCAATTAGCAAGACACCCCCAATAAAGGAGTGGTTCTGCAGGTGGTGACCACAGACCACTTCTCAGTTCCTATGCTTCCTGGCTGATGTTTTGGTCACTTTTGAATGCTGGCGGTGCTTTCACTCTAGTAGTAGCATGAGACGGAGTCTACAACCCACACAAGTGGCTCAGGTAGTGCAGCTCATCCAGGATGGCACATCAATGCGAGCTGTGGCAAGAAGGTTTGCTGTGTCTGTCAGCGTAGTGTCCAGAGCATGAAGGCGCTACCAGGAGACAGGCCAGTACATCAGGAGACGTGGAGGAGGCCGTAGGAGGGCAACAACCCAGCAGCAGGACCGCTACCTCCGCCTTTGTGCAAGGAGGAACAGTGCCAGAGCCCTGCAAAATGACCTCCAGCAGGCCACAAATGTGCATGTGTCTGCTCAAATGGTCAGAAACAGACTCCATGAGGGTGGTATGAGGGCCCGACGTCCACAGGTGGGGGTTGTGCTTACAGCCCAACATCATGCAGGGCGTTTGGCATTTGCCAGAGAACACCAAAACTGGCGCCCTGTGCTCTTCACAGATGAAAGCAGGTTCACACTGAGCACATGTGACAGACGTGACAGAGTCTGGAGACGCCATGGAGAATGTTCTGCTGCCTGCAACATCCTCCAGCATGACCGGTTTGGCAGGGAGTCAGAAATGGTGTGGGGTGGCATTTCTTTGGGGGGCCGCACAGCCCTCCATGTGCTCGCCAGAGGTAGCCTGACTGCCATTAGGTACCGAGACGAGATCCTCAGACCCCATGTGAGACCATATGCTGGTGCGGTTGGCCCTGGGTTCCTCCTAATGCAAGACAATGCTAGACCTTATGTGGCTGGAGTGTGTGAGCAGTTCCTGCAAGACGAAGGCATTGATGCTATGGACTGACCCACCCTTTCCCCAGACCTGAATCCAATTGAGCACATCTGGGACATCATGTCTCGCTCCATCCACCAACGTCACGTTGCACCACAGACTGTCCAGAAGTTGGTAGATGCTTTAGTCCAGGTCTGGGATGAGATCCCTGAGGAGACCATCTGCCACCTCATCAGGAGCATGCACAGGCGTTGTAGGGAGGTCATATACACTACTGAGCCTCATTTTAACTTGTTTTAAGGACATTACATCAGAGTTGGATCAGCCTGTAGTTCCACTTTAATTTTGAGTGTGACTCCAAATCCAGACCTCTATGGGTTGAAAAATGTTATTTCCATTTTTTAATTTTTGTGTGATTTTGTTGTCAGCACATTCAACTATGTAAAGAACAAAGTATTTCATTTAAATTTTTTGAGCAGTGTGTATATGTATGTATATATATATATATATATATTTGTGCTCGGAATTTAAATACGTAATGGATAGTATCTGTGAGCAAAGTTGGTTGTGGTGTGCCGAAACCAACGTACGAGTGGGCCTGTAAATAAAAGAGGGCCCACCAAGGATAATGTAGTTAAAACAGGGTGTAGGTGGGTGGGGACAATCAGCTGAGCGGCAGCGGTGAGTAGGGGCTGGGAGTTTAAGTAGGGGACTTACTCCTCCCACAAATTCAGGCCTAATGGCCTTTCTACTTGTGCTCGGAATTTAAATACGTAATGGATAGTATCTGTGAGCAAAGTTGGTTGTGGTGTGCCGAAACCAACGTACGAGTGGGCCTGTAAATAAAAGAGGGCAAAAAGATAAATTCAAGTAAATACACACTTTATTGCATTTTACAAGACCAAGTTTCTGAAAGCTTGGTGAAGCTCTTTCTCTGGTTGCGGAATATATGCGTTATATATGGAGGATTTCCAACGCCCGAGCCTTTTGATGATGTGGACCGGTGCGTTTGTGCTAGAGGCTGCTGAGGCGGCTCCTATGCGGAAGGAGTGCCCGGAGAATGCAGCCGGGTTGTGTCCGAGCTTAGATAACAGGGTTCTGACATGTAACATCAATTTAGCCGTGGTAAGCGGGTGCCCTTGTAATGTTAAGAGCGGAGAGTCTGGCAGGTGAGTGTGAAGAGTTGACCGTAGTTGGTCGAGAACTTTCACCGGACACCAGGCATTATCAGTAGGGAAGAGAGGAATTATAGTAGGATGTATTGATCGGTTGGTTTTCGTGGTAGGGATAGAAAGGAGGTAGTGATCCTCTACCTTGGTGAGGTGTGAAGTTTTAAGGCATCGTGCCATATCTCCTTGACAAATCACGGTGAACTCTCTAGGTCTGAGAAAACCGTAGAAAGCGAGATATATGGCAGATTTTATCACCGTATTGGTGTAGCTATCAAATGGGGCTGTGTCAAGGAGATTGCTAAGTGACCTGAAGATAGGCCCGTCTATGGCTAATCTAGTGCTTGCGAGTGGTGGTGAAACCTTTGATATACCTTTCAAGACCTTTTTAATGGGGTATGAAGACAAAAAAGGAGTGCTGTTAGGAAAATTGGTGAGGCTGTGGTGCTGAACCCCGGTGAGGTAAAGTTTAATGGTGTTGTGTGACAGATTAAGGTGTAGGTGGCAAAAAGAGGCAAAAGACACCATGGTTTGGATAGAAAAGTCACCTTGTAGCCCGAATTCTGCAGTGAATTTGTTAAATATGTTAAGTGCCCTATTGTAAGTGATAGCAGTGTTGGGTGATAATGCTTGGTGAGTGAGTGATCTAGCGTGAAGCAAGAGTGTGCTTAATCCAATATTAGTTCGTGAAACCGTGGTGTCCTGGATGGCTGTTGGTGAGCTGCTGGGAGTGCCTGAAAAAATGCCTGGAATCGAGAACGAGAAAGAGCGTCAGCGGCGGTGTTGTGAATACCCGGGATGTGAGAACATACTAAGTGAAACTGATTGGATGCTGCCAGCCAGGTCAACTTGCGAATCAGCCGCATGATGGTCAGGGAAGATGAGCGCCCTTTGTTAATGATATCGCAAGCTGCCGAGTTATCTGAGTAGCATTTTACTGCCTTGCCGGACCAGAGATGACCCCAGGTGTGTGCGGCCGCCACAATGGGGTAAATTTCAAATAGGGCTGAGGTCTCCCTGAATCCTGGCAAGGCATCCGTCTCAGTGGGCCAGTGGCCCCTAAACCAGTGGTTCCCGAAAATGGCTGCGAAACCGGTGTTGGCTGCTGCGTCTGTGTGGATGATGGGTGAAGAGGTGGAGAGAGGGGGGATAAACATGGAGATACCATTCCAGTCTTTCAAAAACTTCCCCCACATAGCCAAGTCAGCCTTGGCGTGGGGGTCCAAAGAAACTGTGCCGGAGTCCGGAACTCCGTGGAGCAGGCAAAGAAGTCTGGAAATGAAAGACCTTCCCTGCGGAATGATGCGCATGGCGAAGTTCAGAGAACCAAGAAGGGACTGAAGTTCTCTCCTGGTGCAAACGTCATTCCGCAGGAACGTGTCTATCTCCCCTCTCAATCGTGAAAGTTTGTCGTGTGGAAGGCTAGCTCTGAGTTTGACAGAATCGAGCTCTATGCCTAAAAAGGTCAACTTAGTAGTGGGTCCTATAGTTTTGGCTGGGGACAAAGGGACTCCCAGTGTGGAAAAAAGTGCGGTAGTACTATTGATTGCTGTGGGTGTTGATGACCCTGGCTCTATCAGTAGAAAGTCGTCTAGATAGTGAATAACGGAGTGACACCTGATGACGTTCAGAAGCAGCCAGCATAGTGACTCTGCGAAAATGTCGAAAAGTTTGGGGCTGCTTCGAGAACCAAAAGTGAGTCGTGTTGAGAAGTAATAATACCCTCGCCATTTAACACCGTGTAAGTGCCAGAGTGAGGGGTGTATGGGCAGTAATTTAAAGGCGTTAGTGATGTCTGTTTTGCTGAGCCAGGGTCGATTACCAGATGTCATGATGGACTGTATGGCGTCGTCGATGGTGACGTACTGCAGAGAGAATTCGTCTGCTGGAATGAGTGCGTTTATGCTTGGAACAAAAGAGGAGTGCGGTGCCGATAAATCGATAATGAGACGTTTTTTATTAGAATATTTGTGAATAGCAATACCAATAGGGTTAGTGCGCCAGGAGGAAAACGGTGAAGAGGTGAAAGGACCGATCATGAAACCGTTTGTGGTTTCTGCGGAAATGAGAGTGTCTACAGCGACTGGGTCTAAACGTGCAGACTGGAGATTAGGACATTCTAGTGTACCTGGGGGAATGGCTACTATGCCTGTGTGAAACCCTTGTGAGAAACCTGTGGTGAGAAAATCCACTAAGTGCCTGCTGGGGTGAGACCTTAGATAAAAAACCAGGTTGTCGATATTAATGTCGGTTAGTCATTTGTTTGGTGACAACCTGGCTGGACACATGGTCTTGGTATGTGCCCTGAAACATATGGAGCAGATGTGCAATAATCTACAGGCGCTGAAACTGCAGGAGCCTGCGTTGAAATTATTGCACACCTGTGCTTTACCTAAAAAGGAGATGGGCCTACCCAGCTTATCCCGGAGACCACCCGCTGGCTTGTTGTGAGGGGTGAAAGAGGAGTGAGGTGTGAACGTGGGGTGAGGGGTGGGAGTGGAGGTGGTGGGATCTGGTTCGACGGGACATAAGTCCGCCATGTGGGATGTAGAATTACAGATGGCACAAGCCGGGGGCCTGAGTCCAGCGAAGTGGCGACAGAAAAGTTCCGTGTCCATCTGACCCCAGTTCATTCTAATGTTGAACTGCTTGAGGTGGGTCGCCGCCTTCGCTGAAACTGACTTGTGGTAGTCATAGAAGGAAGAGCCCCCGTACTTGATGCCTAGATCCACTACCTTGTGGAGATAGAGATCTAGCTCTTCTCTCCTATGGGGATACACCGTACAAATGACGTCGCGGTATATCCCAAAGGCTATCACAAACTGTGGGATAGACAATTTTTTATTAAGCCTGGGATCCCTCGTTTTGAGCACCACTGAGATGTCACCATAATTGTATGCCTTGTTCTCGAGTACATCCTGAGAGGCTATGAGTAAAGACACCAGACACACATCCTTCCCGTCTAGGATATCTTTCCTGATAGAATCTGGGACGGAGTGTGCTGGTGACTCAAAAGGTGTGATGGCTTTGCCAGGTGCTGGAGGGGGGAGTATAGAGGGACATGTAGGTATGGCAGGTACAGCCGTGGTAGAGACTGGGACTACGGTGTTAGTACCTGAGGAGGAGATGGCGCTCTCCACCTTAGACAGCCTGCTATTCAGGGTCTGTAGATTGGCCAAGATATCTGCCAGGGTATCCTGGGTTGCCGTGCTGTTTCTTGGTGGTTGTCCTTGAGAGCTAGTTCCCGGCCGAGGCTCGGGGACTTGTTGGGTAAGCAGCCTGTAAAGTTCTGCTTTTCTAGCTGTGGCCGGAAAGGGGATTCCCCTGAGCCTAAGTTCGGCCGTGATTTTGGGAATAGTCCATGCTCTCAAGGACGTGGGGGTTGAAAGCGTAAGTGATTCGCCTGGAGACACGGGTCTGATTGGCGTGAATGGTGTTTCTTCTATCGGTTCTTCGGTTGGAATTGGTTCTTGGGACATTCTAAAAAGGAATGATTATGTGAAAGATATATAAGAAGGGGAGTGAGGTAAGAAGGGGGGGGGGTATGGGGCGTGGTATGTCTGGAAGAACTGGACTTTAATACTAGATGCCGAGGCGAAAAACTTAAGTATGAATGACTGGATAGGTGAGGCCCTGCTAATGCCAAGTGGCGGTGAGAGGCTCTACCTTTGATTTGGCTTATGACGTAGGTGCCACAGACGTGGTGGCGGGATGTTGGCCTCTCGGTGACGATAAGAGAAATCAAAACGTGTAGCCGTGACAGGTGAGGCCCTGTAGTAAGGCATGCGAGGCTTATAACTATGATTTGGGCGTGGGGCCGTACCTCCGTGTTGAGGTGGGGTGGGGGTGGTAGGCCTCGCGGGGTCAGATTTCCTGATAGGGTGGGCTAAGGCATTAGCCTGTGCCGTATAGCCAGTTCGATTGTATGCTTAAGGGTAAGTTAGAGGACTGGAGTGGTGTGCGGATACTAACCTAGACTGGTCGCGAAAGGTATCTGGAGCCTCCTGATAAGTGTAGAGAGTCTTGTCTTAATGTTGTCTTTGAGGAAGAATCCTGAGGGTTTAAGACAGATGTTGATGTGTTTATACGTATCGTGATGTCGTATGAAAAGTATTGGGAGAAGGTTTGTTAGGGGCACCACGTGAGATCCTGCATTGAGGGATCTGGGAGGTTAAAGGTGTAGGAATGGGATGATTTTGGATATGAGTGAGAAGGCAGAATGAGGCCTTTGGATAGCGAATGGACGTACTTGAGTAAGGACGTAAGTACCTGAAGGTATGGCTGAGTACCGGGTCAGGTTTATTGGTGTCTTCTGAGCCTGATGGCCGTATGACCGAAAGTCTGTGTAGACAAGTAGTAAAGAGATAACGTATCCTGGGCGTAAGCCTGAGGGAAGGTAGTAATGGAGTTGAGACTGCGTGAGGTCTAGTATTGTAAAGAGAGTGAACTATACCTTGGTTTTAAGTACAGAGATTGTTTGATCGTGGCAGGTTAACTGCGTAGAAACGGTGGAAGCTTAGATAAATACAGGATCTAAGGGTTTAACCAAGACAAATTCCATATTTAGCAATAGATGTGAAGATAATAGATAAAACCTGAAAACTCAAGGTGATAATAAACCATACCTGTTCCTGTAATAAAAGGACCTTGAAATAACAACTTTATGCAGAAAAGCAAGAGACCGATGCAATCTGTAAAAGCCAAAATGTGACAGCGTGATTTATGTGCAAGGAATAGTACGGATTATGTGTAATGGGTATAACTTGTAAATAGAGTTCAAATGACTTATCTGAGTGTTATTTGGAAAGAATGGTATAGCTTGTATTTAGACACGTATGAAGTTATGAACCATAGTAAAATATTATGTTTATTACAGAAAAATACTTTAAATGGTTTAACCAGGTAGGAAAACCCAGGGCTGGTAGTTAACCAGATAATGTAACCAAAACTGATGAGAAGGAATAAATAATAGTAGGATAGTGTGATTAGAACTAATGCAAGCTTAGCTTAGAAGAATAGAAATAACCGCATGTAAATTAGTAAGATGGTGTTCGTGAATTTTACCATACGAATAGTTAGGTGCTGAAATGACCGAACAGAAAAGTGAATACAGATAATAATGAGCTTAAACATGAAATATATATTCGGTAGTTTCCGTACGAAAATGCTTTAAATGATAGCGAAATGAGCCGAACGTTCGTGAGTTTTTTGGCGCGAATGGAGATTTTCACGAAAAGCGTGTATTCGTGAAAATGCGAAAGGAGGGAGCCTACCCCTACGTTTTTAGGCCCGAACGGCGGGGAAATAGCGAACGCTGATTCCCCCGCCTTGCTTACGTGAACGCGCCGGTCTCGTGACCGGAAGTCGGGTACCTCGACCGGAGAGAAACGGAGTGGAAGGACCTCGGACGGACGGAGGATTGCACAGGGCGTCTGGCTGCTGGGAACAGGTACAGTTCTGGCGGGAAGCTGGACCGGAAGTGCTGGACAATCAGCTGAGCGGCAGCGGTGAGTAGGGGCTGGGAGTTTAAGTAGGGGACTTACTCCTCCCACAAATTCAGGCCTAATGGCCTTTCTACATATAAAATACAAAAGTTCCTTGCACTCACGCTTGATGTAATGAACTATGCCTTATGAGGCTCGCCGGGTGCCAGTCCTTTAGGGATGTTAAATGTAGTAAGTAGAGAAAAGCAGGCTGCACTCACGGACTTAAGAATTCAAAAAGTGGTGTTTTATTCCATCAAAAAGTAGAAGACAATCAACGTTTTAGTCCGCACAGGGACCTTCCTCAGGATCAAATAGTACTGTTTTATTCCATCAAAAAGTAGACAATCAACGTTTCGGTCCGCACAGGGACCTTCCTCAGGATCAAATAGTACAATTTTATCCTGAGGAAGGTCCCTGTGCAGACCGAAACGTTGATTGTCTTCTACTTTTTGATGGAATAAAACACCACTTTTTGAATTGTTAAGTCCGTGAGTGCAGCCTGCTTTTCTCTACTTACTATATATATATATATATGAACTTTGATGTCAAGGTAATGGGACTGAAACATGTATGTATACTATTCATTATCTACATAAAAGAAAAGAGTTCTTGGGTCTATTTAAAGTTCTTTATAATAATAGTATGTAGTGCTGTGTATGTATTCACAATACATCGACCGTCAAATTATTAAAAGCTTAAATTCTGGGAAAATTCTTCATTATATTTCGTTTATTAACTCGAGGCAAAACTAATTGAACTTTTTCATTAAATCTTTGGAGTTAAAATCTATAAATGATGCATTATAATAATAATGCATTTTATTTAAATAGGCTTATTATTTTATTATAATCCATACAATGGACCTTTTCCCCAAATGTCCTGGGTTCACCAGTAAAGTTCTGATTTCAGACCACTATCCCTCTGTCCCAAAGAAACACAGTGCAAGTGCATCATTAAAATAATTAAATGAACTCTATAAAGGTAAACATTTGGGGCTGCCATGACCTGGTTCCTAAAGTTCCCCTTGCCAGTGACTTACATTGTGTCCCTGATATAGCTCCTACGAACCTGCATTTTTATATCCTTGCAGCATATATTCAAATGGTGGGAGGATATGTTTAACCAATCGGCATGTAGTTATTATTTAAATCGTGGTCAGTGAACAGATTATCCAGATCCGATAAGTCCTGCACCTCCACCCTTGATCTGGAGTAATAAAAGTAAAACCAGGTCCATCATATATACCATTTATTATTCTATAATACAGGTCCTGATTCGAGTCTTCAGCCTTTGCCCATCCTTTGGCAATTTATTTTCATAAATAAGAAAATGTATTATTCCCTCCAGTCTGAATAATGCCATGTCTGCGGTAAAAGCACAGTGAAAGGATGGACCTATGGTGGTGGTTATAGCATACCTTCATATCTGCTCTGCCAGAGGTCACCCAGTGGTGGTCCGTTCTTCCAAGTTGGAAATGTAAACTTCAAACATTTCAGTGAGAGCAGCATGAAACTGTATTCTTCAATCCCGTTAATAAAAACAATCCCTTATTGGCTCATTTAAATACCACACCATCAATATACCAACACAAAATCCACTTTGAGGCACATGTGGCAAAGGAGCCATCATATCAATTCAGGAGTTTTGGAAATGAGCTGGTCTGCATTATGCACTAGTCTAAGAAAGTGTACACTATATAAATCACATGTGTATTCATGCCAAGGAATTCTAAGTAAGCAATACATTTTTATGCTACTCTTACTGATGTTTTTGAAATAATTATCATTAATGAGAAAAACATACATTCACTTTACGCTCTCCCAGAAAGCACTGGGAGACTAACATTAGTAGCACTTTCTTCATGTATCATCTCAAACCATTTCACCAAACTCTTATAGTTCCTTATAGCATCATTTTCAGATCTCTGAGCTTGCCACTTCTTACGTTCTTATGTTCTTCCATTTAATCTCGATATTCTATTTTGCTCATGGTATAAATAATGCTAACAGAAGAAGTTCTACATTAGGGACCCCGCACAGTAGTTACCACGATAAGAAAGATGGATGATGTAGACTTGTATTGGCCATTGAAATCCACTGTTTTTGTAGAGCAGTAACGATGCAGTTCGGAAATCTAAAACATTGTACTATTCACTAGACAAAACAAGACGCCAGTAGAAAACATTATCTAAAAGGCTGCCCGTTGCCAAAATTTGCAGTGACTTGACAGAACTGGCACTCAATCAAATTTACTGAAAAGCAATTTATAGAACTGAAAGTACCATCTGTACTGGAAATTGGCTGAGACCTACTTTACACGGCAATTAAGGACTCTGTGAGGCCACGTCTATCTGGAAACGCCTGTGTTTCAACTGTGAAAATCTTACGAAGGCTCAGAGAAGTGCAGTTAAATAAGTGAAAGTTCTAGTTTTATTTTCGTTCTTAAATCATGGTTCTTTTTTCTCTCCATGTTGTTACGACGTATTGTCAAAAGCACTTGTCTGATATACACAGGAAAAAATTACCAGTAATCCAGGACAGTGTTACGATCAAATCTGGCTCCTCCATGACTCTGACACGCTTTCTTCATTGCGTTGTCTGAACGGAGTGACATCAGTCTGTCCGTTCCCGTGCTTCCTAGCAACCACTAGCAGCACCAACTAGGGAGTTATCATAGCAACCACAGAGCATACGCTGTGGTTGCTATGGGTGTAGAACAAAAGGACCACCTGTGGGAGGTCTTTTCAGCTCTGCCTGTCAATCAATTCTTCAGCATAGAGTCTATACTGAAGAACTGACTTACTAGTGGGAGAAAAATCTATTTTAAATAGGGTTTTCTCCCAATCTATACATGTTGTAGAGAAACTACTAGCACAATGTATAGATAATATTTTATGCGGTTTTAAAAGAGCAAAATTAGTTTTGGGTATGAAAGGGGCCCTTTAAGTAAAAAACAATATTTTACTTTCTATAAATACATTAAATATAAAGTGTACATATAAGTAAATATCTCTTCAGTGTACGTCCCTTGGCATCCTCATGCACGTTCATGAATCCAGTATGATGTGCAAATGCTGGGCATCTGAAAAATATATTCTGTTAAATTTTCAGCTATTTCAATTGGTCCTTGTCTTGGTATATAAGTGGTGCTTCTGACCAGAGAGAGCATTAAAATGTCAGTCCCCATCTCTAACTGCACCCTCCCACATCCAGTGCAACGTGCGTCATGGTAAAATGAAATGTTGTTTAGTTTTTTAAATACACGTGATCTATATAGTAGTGTGTAGTCATTCTTCTGTATAGAGCAGCCAGTTTAAATGTCCTTACTTATTAGTACTATTCTTTCTGGTAGGATAGTAAATGGATCTACTACCCATAAGGGACACTTCTTGCACCAAAACCACTACGAAAAATATGTGTATTTTTATTTTATATTGGAGTGTTCCTTTAATATTCTTAATCAATTTTAACTAAAATAAAAATCAGGATAAAATGTTGATATGTTTGAATCAAAAGTAAACGCCTTCGAATTTTAAATGTTAACGGAGCATCATGTGAATTGGGAGTGCAACGGATCCTTTGGATGGATGGATAACAGCATCAATATATCTATATGCTTTTTAGTAGCGAGAGTAACATGCTCTCTTCTTTCCTGTTTTAAGGACGGATAAAATTATATCTGCTCCATCTCTGAGATCTAGTAAGAGGTCCCATAGTTATAGCCACATTAACGCGAGACATGGATAGCTCTCAGAATAACAGCCTGCCGAGGGAAGGAGCGACTATTAGACCCTTCGATTGCGGTTTGCAATAAAATGTGTTTCTTATAGACTCATCAGACCCCAAAGGAAAATGCAGAGATTACCGGCTAAATGCTTTAAAGTGGAAAAACAATTTTCAAAACACAAAAGCACACATTCTTTGGGGCTTTTTAATAGCAGCAAGGAGCTCGAGCAAAGATGAGGACATCTAAAGCTTTTATTCAACTTTCCATAAGTGGCTAGGTGTCGGTGGTACCCAATAATGGGACATGCTACCGTTGTCCATTAGACAGGCTGGAATTATACCCATCTCTCCCCCCCACAGGTATAGCTGCTTATAGTGTTTGACTTGTTTCGTTTTTGCTGATATGAGAACAGCCGTGTTGTCCTTAAAGGGTGAAAGTAAACTAATCACTAAAGCAGTTTTTAAATGTAAGAAATTCCAAGTTTGCTTACTAAACTAAAAAAAAATAACAAATACACAATTTTGTACCTCATTTTCTTCATGGTCTCTGCTTAAACACATTAACAATCTGTAGAAGAGTTTTTGCAAGAATTAGACTCCTGCAAAAATTGTAACATCGCAAAAGCAGTTTGAAATGTAACTGTTTAACCCCTTAAGGACCAAACTTCTGGAATAAAAGGGAATCATGACATGTCACACATGTCATGTCTCCTTAAGGGGTTAAAGGATCACTATAGTGTCCTGACACTATAGCATCCTTAGGACCCCCCACCCTCAGGGTCCCCCTCCCTTGGCGCTGAAGGGGTTAAAATCCCTTCAGCCACTTACCTTTATCCAGCGCCGGGCTCACTCTGCGCTGGTGACCTCTCCCCCCCCCCGCCGACGTCAGCCACCAGAGTGGAGCGGAATGCACATGCGTGGCAAGAGCCGCGCGCGCACATTCAAACAGTCCATAGGAAAGCATTTTTACAATGCTTTCCTATGGACGTTCTGCACGCTGGATGCGAATTTCGCATCCAGCGTCGCAGAAGCACCTCTAGCGGCTGTCATCAAGACAGCCATTAGACGTTGGTTTAACCCTGCAATGTAAACATAGCAGTTTCTCTGAAACTGCTATGTTTACATCTGAAGGGTTAAAATCTGGGGGACCTGGCACCCAGACCACTTCATTGAGCTGAAGTGGTCTGGGTGACTATAGTGTCCCTTTAAGACTCTTGCAAATATATTGATGTCGACTACTATACATACAGGCGTAACTAAAGCATAGCTGGTTTTAGAGACACAGATGGAGGTTTGGAAAGGAGGCGAGGCACATATTGGGGTTTATCGACGGAAGAGACACAGATGGGAGTTTGGAAAGGAGGAGAGGCACATATTGGGGGTTTCCACAGGAGAAGAGACACAGATGGGGGTTTGGAAAGGAGGAGAGGCATATATTGGGGGTTTCCACAGGAGAAGAGACACAGATGGGGGTTTACACAGGAGAAGAGACAGATTGGGGAATATTGGAGGAAGAGAGACAGAGATGAGAGATACTGGAGGTGGATTGACAAAGATGGGGGTTGCTGGAGGAGGAGATACACAGATGGGGGTTTGGACAAGAGGAGAGACACAGGTTTCGGGTTTGTACAGGGAGAGAGACACAAAATGTGTTGTAATTCATTACAATTTGGTGTCTAGTGAATTAAGCCTGTGTATTTGTACATGTTTATATTGTCTATGATGCAAATAGGCAGGTGACGAGGCAGCCTGCTGCTGGGTCCATTGAATGAGCACTCAGAAGAACAAGCCAATCTCCCCAAATAGCAGTGCAATCCCTATGTACAGTAGAGCCAAACTGTACGTAGATTTTTTTTTTTTTGTGAATTACAGAATGTTCTCCTTCCAAAAATATTTGTATACATATATACATATATTGTTGATTATGCAAATCAGCATTTATTTATTTTTTTCAAGAAAGGTGGCAACCCTTCCAATTACAGTTACAAATCCAAGATTTGTATCACTGGTGATAACTATATTGGGCGAGTGTGCCTGGAAGTGGCGGACCCACCCCTCACTAGCGGGACCATGCTGCTAAAAACTCTCTTCCTGGTTCTACTTCCTGCTGCACAGCGTGGTCACTTGACAGTCCTGAAATAGGGACTGCCCCTCCTAAAGTGTGACTGTTGGGAGGATTGTGTCTTTATGTTTTTAACGGCTCACAATAGTCCAGTGGAGGCTTCATTTACACTTGGAAGAGTCTAATACAGGACTTATTTTGTTGGGAAGTTAATTCTGTAATCGTTATTTGGGTACCTGAGAAGAAATGTTAAGAATCACTGGTGTAGGAGAATGGAGAGGCATTGGGGGGGATGAAAGCCATACAATACATCAGAGACCACAAGATACAAATACACGAAAGGCATCCCAGATGTGGACTACATCTCCCATAATGCTTGTACAGCCCTAATGCTGGCAAAGCATCAAGGGAGATGAATTCCACAGCATCTTGAGTGCCGAAGGTTGCCTACCCCTTGATTATCGGTAAGGACAAATGCCTAAGGCACACATGTATAACTAATTCGCAACTGGAGAAAGGGTAGACATTTCCTAAAATAGCTGCTAACCTACGCATTTGCTAATACATTGTATAGCTAAAATCAATACCCCTGAAATGTGACACTGTTATTTTTGACTGGGAGGTTCCCTTTAACTAGTGATCTTATAAAATTTCCTACAAAGTATATCCATTTAATTTGTTTAGTCAGTTGTGAGCTCGGCAGATAGAAAACTCTATAATCATATTGGCTAATGACTCCGAGTCTGGAAAGTAGGTCATCGCCATTACTTATTGCATTTAAAGTGAAACCCCACATTAATGCTTGCTCATTTATGGTGGATTTATTGTTAAATGCCCCTTTGGTTAAAGGGCACAGCTAGATATTTACAGTGTTATAAACTGTAACCTTGCAAACGCATTTAGTAATTGACTTCATTCTACCCGTCACCCCAGCAAATCCCTCTGTCATGAAATTACATTTTGTGACTGGCATAGTCTAATGTTTTAATGAGGTTTGATAAGGTTTTCAAATCACAATTACTCAGCTAAACCTAATAGTTTATTCAACATTATTTTATTAGAGAATATTATATGCGGAACTTCGTTCCTCCAGCCTCTCCAGACCATCATTACTTCCAGACAGTCTCCTTCATCAACGTTTGAATAGTCAGAAATTATTTTTTTTAAATTTGGGGTGGGGGATTGACAAAAAAGGTTTGCTAAAAACATCTATGATTACAGATGAACTATTTTGGTTTAAAATTTGCTGTTCACTTGAAGTCCCACTGCAGTGAATGAACCTGGGTAAGTTGATGTTTCAGCCAGCCCCTGATAGTTCAATCTTACGTATGCTAGGTAGTTCTTAAAGTGAAACTCCACTGCCAAAATACAAAATAAATAAAAATCACAGTTTAATATATACCCCAAAATAAAACGTGCAATTATCTAATTATGCATTTTTTTAATTACTGCTATATATAAAACCAGCGTGCAAAATCTGCAGATCTTTGTCTGCTGCCTTTGCAAACCCTCCCCTTCTAAAATCTGCACTTTTTGCAAAATTAAAGGAAGAGGACACACTTTTCACACATAAAGCATTTCAGCTAGCTAAAGTGCCTTAGGGGTCTGGAGTGGTCATTTAATACAAATTAATGGAATATGCACCTGTGTAGAATACACTGCTCACAACTGCTCGTTCTTTTAAAGGGACTCTCCAGTGCCAGCAAAACAAACCGTTTTCCTGGCACTGCAGGTCCCCTCCCGCCCCCCATCCCAAGTTGCTGAAGGGGGTTAAAACCCCTTCAGTGACTTACCTGTATCCAGCGCCGATGTCCCTCGGCGCTGGGTCAGGCTCCGTCTACACTCCTCCCCCGCCGACGTCAGCTGGCGGCGGAGAACTATTGCGCATGCACAGCCGGCGGCGGGGGAGACCTAATGGGCATGCATGGCAATGCCAAGCACGCGCATTAGACCTCCCCATAGGAAAGCATTGAATAATGCTTTCAATACTTCCCTTTGGGGATTTCGGCAATGCTGGAGGTCCTCACATAGTGTGAGGATGTCCAGTGTCGTATAACACACTTTTCATGTTCTATGAACACGGAAGTGTCCTGTAGTGGCTGTCTAGTAGACAGCCACTAGAGGAGGACTTAACCCTGCAAGGTAAATATTGCAGTTAATGAAAACTGCAGTAATTACACTTGCAGGGTTAAGGGTAGTGGGAGTTGGCACCCAGACCACTGCAATGGGCAGAAGTGGTCTGGGTGCCTGGAGTGTCCCTTTAACACAGTAATGAGAAGACATAGGCGTGCGCACGGGGTGTGTCGGGTGTGCCTGGGAGTGAGACCGGCAGGGGAGATCTCAGCATCCCCCTGTCGGCTCATGCAGATAGCGCCGGCTCTGCTCTAAGCCTCCCCTCACCGACCCACAGGCAGTGAGGGAGGCAGGACAGGACCCAGGGAGTTCTTGCCAGCAGCTCCGCCGGGTTCCTCTCGCGAGATCTGAGCATTGCTGCGTCAACTCTCAGATCTCACGAGAGTGAACTCTAGTCCCGCAGGATAGAGTTCACTCACCACTGGACCACCAGGGATGGCAGAAAGGATCCCCCCTCCCTACATAAGGTAATAAGTAATCTGCCCACACCTCCACTGGACCACCAGGGAAGGCAGCAAGGAACAAGAATCCCCCCTCCCTACATATCACCCACAATCACCCACAGACACATACAGCACCTGCACATATACAGCACCTGCACACATACACAGCACCAACACACATACAGCACCCACACACATACAGCACTCACACACATACACAGCACCAACACACATACAGCACCCACATACATACAGCACCCACACACATACAGCACTCACACACATACACAGCACCAACACACATACAGCACCCACATACATACAGCACCCACACACATACACAGCACCAACACACATACACAGCCCCTACACACATACAGCACCCACAGACATACACAGCACCAACACACATACAGCACCCACACACATGCACAGCACCAACACACATACAGCACCCACACACATACACAGCACCCACACACATACACAGCACCTACACACATACAGCACCTACACACATACACAGCACCAACACACATACACAGCACCAACACACATACAGCACACAAACAGCACCCTCACACACACACAGCACACTAACAGTACCCTCACAAACACACAGCACACTACCAGTACCCTCACACACAAACAGCACCCTCACAAGCGCACACACACACACAAACAGCACCCTCACACACAAACAGCACCCCCACACACAGTACATTAACAGCACCTTCAAAAGTGCGCACACACACACACAAACACCCTCACCCACATAGCACACTACCAGCACCCTCACACACCACACTAACAGCACCCTCACACAGCACACACACACACAGCAGTGTATGTGTGTGTGTGTGTGTGTGTATATATATGTGTATGTGTGTATATATATATATATTTACATATATACATACATACATATATATACACGTGGCGTGTGCATGTGCTTTAGGGTGCACACCCTAATGCAATAGGCTGCGCACGCCTATGTGAGAAGATATGACTATTTTCCATTTACTGGTACAAGTCGCTCTCATTAATTTAAAATGAACAAACTGTGTGTTTTGCCTTCCAATGCTTTACACCAGTTTATATTTCACTTCAAATATGGAGCGAAGAACTGTTCTTTTTAGGTTTAAATTCATATTTCATATTTACTTTTAGTTTTGAAGCCAAAAGCCGCCCTTTTCCACTGTCGGAGGCAGCACTGAGCAGGTTATATTAGTGCTAGCTTGTGATGTCATGGGGGATTAAATCAGTGTGGATTCTTTCAAGCATTGAGTTAGCTTTGAGTTTCAAACGTCAATTAGCCCAGCAGCTTGTGGTGTTGCACTGGCTATTTTCTGTTCCCGCTCCCATAGGATTTTATGAGCGAACAAACAAACAAACAAGGAAAATAATGTTTCAATCACACGTTAACATGAATCAGAGTAATTAATTCCATCATTAGAAGTTATTTCTGCTCTGAGGTTTACATCTGTCACAAAATTTTATACAATTATAAGGCTAGCTATACAGGGGGGCATTGTGTTAACGTATTAAAAATATAGTTGTGAACGGTCACTTGTGGTCCAATGGGGTGGGTCCAAATATGACTCAGTTCTGTATCGCCTGCCCCATTCCACCGGGCCTGGGGTTTTGCACTTTTTATGTCCTTGTAGAACTCCAGAATGACTATGTATCCCTCCCAGTACCAATAACACAATATTTGCCTACCTCTGGTCTTGAGGGGATTAATTGACACAAGGTAATAAATGTTACACTTACAGATATTTTGATGTAAAATCTTTATACACCATATTAATATAGGGGCACTCTGTAGTGGTTATGGTGCTGTGACTCACTAGGCAACATCACATGATAAGTAGTCAAAACATTTTTCTAAAGGTTTGGAATTTACCTGGATTTCCAGGGTGCTCACGGCCCAATCCCTCTTCAGATAAAATGGCCAAAAGTAGGGTATTACTAATAACAATTTCTACAACCAGATTGTAGTGAATTGAATGAAAACCAATCGTAGAATTTAGCCATGCCGCCATTTTGTCCTAAACGGTTTAGCTGGATATTTTTTCCTAATTTGGCACATTTTACAATATGTTTTTCAGTTTATTACAATTAACTTTTTAGTGAATAAACCCTGTAATGATTCTTTCATTCACTCTGCTTTTCGTGACATTTATGGATTTTCTTTTCTTATTCCCATATTACAGGAGGTCTGCTGTATGCTGTATGCAAGCATATCAGTTTTCTGTATAAAATAAAACATATTCTGTAGGTAAAAGATCAAAGGACGAAAGTGACGAAAACATGACGTGAGAGAATGGATTAGCCTTGAAGATGTGGCAAGGCCACCCGTGGCCTTCCTTCCACTGTGGGAGCTGTGATTGGACTAGCAGTTCTACAAGGCACATAAACATCACAGGAGCCTGAATCAAATGAAGTTTTATTTATAACATGCATGTAATGATGAGAAGATGGGATTAAACATGTGTCTGGTATATTTCATGGAGCAAATTCTAAAGAAATAATGTAACAACTCTACATGCCAAACCATAAATAAGGCTACATACAGTGCTCTCCTATATGTTCTGTCCCAAGTAGTTCACTGTCACATTCCCACTCATTAATAATATGCATTTTTTTAATAGGCTCTTTTTTTTTTGTAACTGAGTTCAAATCCGCTGGGATGGAGAGGCAGGCTTTCATTAGCAAAAAGATTGGGAGTGCAGCTTTCTGTTGCCATGGAAACAGACCGGAGTGAAGGCGAATGACTGGGCAGGAGATGGAGAGGTACCACAGAGCTGGGGGAACAGGCAAGAAAAGGGGGACATGGGGGAAACACAGAGGGAGTGCAGGGGGGGTTTGTGAGCAGGCAGAAGGTAATCAGGGAGTGGGGGTGAGATCACATGGATTAATCTTTAGTGTTTAAGGATGGGGAGAGGGAATAAATGATTTGGGGCGAGGGCAATGCAGAAAGAATTAAAACCTTCACCGCAAGATTATTGGAGTACGCCAGGTGTGTGTATAGATGTACCCAACGCAGGGCTAAATTGTCCTCCCCGTCCCTACTTGCATTTGGGTTAAGGTCAATTTTTGGTTAAAGATGATAAATCTAATGTATCTTTGTAAATGATTATTAATAGATGGAAAATATATATATATATTTTTTTTATTATAATCATTCAGCTGGTAATTTTAAAAAAAATAAAAGTTTAGCTACATTATACTTTTGACGATTCTAAAAATAATTTTCTGTAGTTTTTAATACGTAAAGGCCATGTTAAAGTGCAAATAAGTCAATATTACTATGGTAAGCTGAACAAATAGCAGTAACCTTATAGGTGCCAAGACTCCAAAAAAAGTAATAATATAAAACTAAATGTATAAGGTGCGCCGTGCCTTTAAAAGTACACACTCCAAAAGTGTTACTTTAAAAAAAAAATACTATGAGAACGCGTTCGCACACAAAATAGAAAATGCACTTACAATATCTTGAAATAAATTTCACAGCAGCATATATTATATAGAGAGAGAAAATAGCAAACATGGCAGAAAAATTTTTAACGAGTGAAAAGTGAGAAAGAGGAAATATGGTCACTCTCAAACACAGAGTACTGTTCAAAACATTCAGGCTCAATTAGGAGGCACTTCCTGGCAATGATGAGGTACAGGCATCAAATTCACATGAGCGTTGAGCAGGTGAGTAAAAAAAACTTTATTCTAACAGCACAAAGACACAAACTCTAAAGAAATTAAATTGATCAATTTGATGCACACATTGGAACCACAGGGTTTAAAGGGACTCTATAGTCATCAGAACAACTACAGCTTATTGTATTTGTTCTGGTGAGTAGAATCATTCCCTTCAGGCTTTTTGCTGTAAACACTGTCTTTTCAGAGAAAATGCACTGTTTACATTACAGCCTAGGGACACCTCCAGTGTGACTGCCATTCAGTGTCTCCACCCTCTGCATGGAGACACTGAACTTCCTCATAGAGATGCACTGATGCAATTCATCTCTATGAAGAGATGCTGATTGGCCAGGGCTGTGTTTGGTTTGTGCTGGCTCTGCCCCGATCTGCCTCCTTGACAGTCTCAGGCAATCCTATGGGAAAGCATTGTGATTGGCTGAGAGAATCACTTCTGAAGGGGCAGAGCAAGCAGCAGCAGACTGGAGTTAAGGTAAGATTTTGCTACATTTTTGAGGGCAGGGGGGCAAGCTGACTTGTCAGCGGAATACGTCATCACTCACGGAAGCTGTAACTACATTCCCCGGAGTCGATATCGCATGTAGAAGGTGTTCAGTGAGAGGCGTTGGCTTTGAGTTTACTTTACATGTTTATGTACATCCTGTTTGTCCAAGGTTTATGATTTGGGGCTGTCCAAGTTTATGCCTTTAAATCATTGTCAGCATTAAAAGGTCCGATTCACACGAAAGAACTTTGAATGTGAGTTAATTTTGCTCAGTTAGATTGTTTTACTGTACTTGCAAAAGTATTGTGAGTTATTATCACTGTAATATTGTTACTTGGTGGTATCTAAGACATTCAATTATATTTATACAGTAATAATACAGTAATACTATCTCGCCCGCAAAATCTAACAAAGAAAAATGAACTTGTGGATTGACGGAATTGTTTTGTAGAGACGGACTAGCAGCACTGTAAACTGGCATATCTAATTGCACTGAGAGTTTAAAGGCTTTTATGCTAGAAATTCTTTTACTCTGCGGCTGTTAAGTTACAATCTTATTTCTCGCAGCAGGTTAGACTAGTAGTGATGTCCCGAACGGTTCGCGAACGGTTCGCCACGAACGGTTCGCCACGGACTCATCATTGAGTAAACTATGACCCTGTACCTCACAGTCAGCAGACACATTCCAGCCAATCAGCAGCAGACCCTCCCTCCCAGACCCTCCCACCTCCTGGACAGCATCCATTTTACATTCATTGTGAAGCTGCATTCTTAGTGAGCTGTCCAGGAGGTGGGAGGGTCTGCTGCTGATTGGCTGGAATGTGTCTGCTGACTGTGAGGTACGGGGTCAAAGTTTACTCAATGATGAGTCCGTGGCGAACCGTTTGTTGCGAACCGTTCGTTGCGAACCGTTCGTTGCGAACCGTTCGGGACATCACTATAGACAAGTAAACTGGACAAAAATAGACTACTAAATCTCACAGGTCTTTCGTCAGGGGGGAAAAAATGCACATATATATATTAATTTTAAAATCCAAAATTGCTTCCAAAATGTAAATCAAAACATATAAAAAAAAATACGGAACTGCTGAAACTTGTGATAGAAAATATCAGTGACATTTTGTGGAGGCAGCCATGATGGGTGGAAATGTAACCGCCTACTTCCCCTTCATGGCTGTAAGTTACACAATACAGAGAATATGCACGCTGTGGACATAAATCACGGTTGGTCTTGGTTTAATTTCTGGTCTGGTAAGTAAAGAAAGAGCAAATGTCTAAATATAGTTTATTAGAAACACCAACAAGTACAGGCTGTCATATAGGTGCATTAGACAACATTTTATCTATTTTTTCCCCTATAATTTTGGTTAATAGTAATCACAGAAAATACTACAATGTTTTATGGCCCCGTTGTTATGGCATTTAAGTATATTTTTAAATAAATCTAATGTGTGAATACTGTATTCCTTAGTTTGCTTGCAATTAAGTCTATCACATGTTCTGGGACCCTAAATCTTTTTTTATGACCTTTAATACCTAGAGCTGCCGCAGTTTGACGCTGCCAATAGATGTTGAATAAAATTGATTAATATTGTCTGGCGGCTGCCATTGATTTCACCTCTATTGCACAGTGATGTAAATTGCAATTTGTAGGTAGTTAATGTCACGCTCATTAAAATATATAAATTTTAAGTCCTACAGTTCGTGTGTTATGAAGCTATCGAACAAGGCAATGATTAGGTAGGCAGATTTAACAATAAAACATTTACAAAAAGTCAATAATAAAAAATATATATACTTTTTTAGAACCCCCCAAAAAATAAAAGGAAAGAAAATTTTACGAAACAAGCATGTTTAACAAGCTTTTAAGAGAATTCTAGGCCTGTCCCTTTTACCAATCCCAAACCAGAAGGCCATACATTCCAGTACATAGGTCATCCCCGGGAAAACCGATCCCTTTATATGGATTTATAGGATCAGTAAGTTTGCTGCAGGCCATTCTTTCTTCAAAAGGGTTAAGGAGAGCTTACATCTATCACCATCACAATGAATGTCCCAAGGGGATTAATTAAGCTCTCGTTAACTGCCTTGACACAGCAGGTGTTTTTATAACTGGCTTCACCCACAGTAAATAGGTTAGGAAGGGAGTATCTACTTCCCCGTAGAGATCGGCACCTTTCCTGAACATTAAACGCATTTCCTTTAGTCTCACTGTGTAATCCCTTTTATTATAGTACAAAATGATATAAAATGTAGATATAATCAAATTAATTGCATAAAAAGTAGACCATGCAGCATTGCACGTATTGCTATAGTACTCGGTGGCTCTCTGTGGGATTCTGTACCACGGTCGCGGCGTTGGCCCTGTTTACCTGTTGGACGTTCGCTTGATAATACAGCAACAAGTAAGTCAGCCTCTTTCACGAGCATTCTAAAAGACATTATTGGGAAAGGATACGGAAGGATGTGACACTGGTTAAGACCATTTACTAATTTTCTATATAATGGATTAGATTTACATTTATACATTACATTATGTTGTAGGGGATGCCGGGGTAGGTGTTAAAGAACACTACACAGATTTAAACATACAGCTTCCTATGCAATCGATAGAGTCAAACTCCTTGGGTGAAAAGGTAGAAGTAACTCCTCCTCAGTGTCCACCCGACCATCATTACTGATTGTCATCATTTCATGGAGATTCAAAAGCTAATTTTGACCTAAAACATTAAATCACTCACGGATACACATATGTAAGATTATCGGTGTGCATAACTGTTAACATCATAAGTTGGTTTTCAAATAAATGAAAACAATAAATATTGTTTGTGCAGTATTAGTGCATATGGGTGTTTCTGTGTGTGAAACCTATGTAAACACATGTGAATGTCTTGGTGTACTGTCATTGTCTGAACAATGACATATGTGTTGGAGCTAATGTGTGTGCACTGTCAGTAAATGTATGCCAGTGCTGCTTTATGTGCACATTTGTGTGCATGTCCATGTACTGCGTGTGTGGTTTTTGCACTGTCTTTATGTGGGTGCAATTTTTGTATGTGTATCTATATTGTTTTTACGCTATGTGTGTGCATTGTAAGGGCAAACAGAATTTGGTCACAATATCTTTAAAGGCCCACCAAACCCAACCAGACTAATAGGGAGTTGATGTGTTGATGAGACGTCCTTGGATAATATTCATAATGTAAATACTGTTCCGGTAATGTAACACTATTAAGTATAGAAATAAATTGACTAGACACAGTCAAATAACCTAGAGATGATGCACAAATCTATTTGAGATTATTTGCTAAAGATATATATCACACTACATAAACCATCAGGGATTTATTTGAAAACAAATGCCTCTCAGATATAATAAATTATTTTAATTGGCTGTGTTAAACTGATATTAGAGTAAATAATAAACAAAATGGATCTGTACACTTAATAAAAGTCACATAAAATCAAGGACATAAAGCGTTGGTCTAGATGATGAGTTTCACATTTGTTCATGGTTTAGCAGTTGAACATTTTCTGGACTCATGATAACAAACATTGTTCTTTAACCGCTAAATTACAAAATAGTTATTTTGTTGTTGTTTTTTTAAATGGTTTTTAAGATTCACCACTTTAGTAAATAATTTCAACTATTCTTTTTGTTTGCACGTCGTTGCGTACAATGTCTCTCTATTCGGCCATTTTTGTTGTGCATGTTATAACAAAAGAACTTGCACAGCCACAACAGCATGGGCAAGTACAATAATGACAGTAGAGAAAGACATCATCATGGCATATGTAAAACAGCACAAATTTTTAAAAGAAACTAATAGGTTACGATAGGTAATTGCGCAAATACAAGACATGCCTACCCACTGGGTATGTTAATGGTTCAGACAGTGTGCTATACCCAGGGGCCCAGCTCAGTAACATGTTAGGCCTACACATTATTCATCGTATAGAGTAGTGAGAGCTATACAGTCCTGTATAGCAGCCTCAGGTCAGAGGTGTTCATGCACAGATTAGGTCAAACATCAGAGTTTAGTATGTGCTAAAACAGTTGCTTTACTGGGTATGTGTCTATGGTTCAATGTAGAACTGACTGTATAATTAAACAAATATAAATAATAGATAAACAATGTTTAAGCCATGCATGTAGTTTTAACTGTGTCAGTTAACGCATGTAGTCATTGCTAGTCAAGTAATTAGGCTAGTGCAGTGTAGCTTTTCGTACATACTGTTGTGTTTGAGCCCTCGAACGTCCCTTCACAGGTAGCCCTTCATGTGCAACTAGGTACTTAAAAACGTGCCTGCAAAAAGAGCTAAATTAATGTACTGGGCAAGCACAAAGTCACATAAGCTGGATCCTCAGTAGGAGGCACCTCTGTTTTCCGCTGGCTGTGAAGTGTTGTCCGACGGTCAGAGGAGCGGGTCAGGAAGCTGGTATGTTCATGGCGGTGGGTCTTGCTTATGACTGGCAGTGGTGTATCAGTCCTGAACTTGGTTTGGAGTGTTCACCCCACCCTTGTGCTTGGGAACAGGTAGGTGTATGCCTGAGGAGGGGCTGGATCGGCGTGCTTCATGGTGGCTCTCCCGCCCCAGGCCCTGCAAGGGGTCCGCTTTAAATGGCCACAGACTCAGGGGCTCTTGTCTGAGTCCGGGTCATTCCGGCGTGGGGTGTGCCAGAGGCCCCCGGTGTGCTTGCGCCTCACATGGCGGGGGGCTTTCTGTCGTGGTGGCCTGAGCGTGGGGTGTTACCCCTTGTTGGCCCTCAGCCCGGGTGGGCCCTGTCTGCTGGTGGTCATGGCTCATGGGTTGCGAGTGCCCAGAGGGCGTACCTGTGCAAGCCGCTCTTTACCCCTCTGGTGGCTCCCCCGGTTTTGTGCTCGTGTGGGTTTGATCCGAGCTTCAGGCTGTGCCCAGAAGCGGAGGAAGAGCTTGTTGAGCCATTGTTCCAAGCTTACATGTGGGGCTGTGATGGTTGGTGGTTCAGGTAAGTTCAGTCCTGTGTGGCCATCCGCCATTTTGTGGGAGCACATGGCGGTCCAGGCCCTCACCACCATGCCAGCTCGCTGGAGTCAAGGGTATGTGAGGCAGCCAGTGGGGACCGGGATAACCCCCGCTGGTCCAGAGGGGGGTTGGGGGGAGATGTCTGTACCCACAGCAGCCTGTGGCAGTGGGGCAGGGCAGCAGCCGTCTACCCCGTCCTCCGCTCAACGAGGCCGCGTTCCACGGGAGGCTGCTGGATCGGCCCGAGCTTTAGCTTGTCTGTTGTGGGGTCAGGCAGTGCTTTTCCCCCTTTTTCAGTCCATTTGTTGCACAATTAGTGTTTATTTTATCTGTTTTAGGCCACGGGAGTCAGGAGCTCAGGGAACCTGCGTCTGATCAGTTTGGCGGCTTAGCCCCGCCCCCCACACCTGCATTTTTAATTGTTACTTTGAAGTGGGATGGTGATCCACACACTTTCAAGGAGCTTTGATAGGTTTATGAAAAACAATAAAAAGGATTAAAGTACTTTTCTTTGAGAAGGTCCCCAGGAAGAAGTTTAGAATACAGTCCACCCATTTGGCACACAAATAGTCACAACTGTAATTTTATTACATGGCATGATATCTGCTGTTTCTCTGGACTTTCCTCACCATTTTTTTCCTCACTCCACCGACCATCAAGGTTTGCACCTATCGCCAGCGCCCATTTTATTTGCGAATTGCACATGGAGTGTTAGTTCAGAGCTCCGTCTTAAGGAGTTCTTCATTTCTCCTCCATTAAGTTTTAACAGTTTATCAAGGGTGAGCCCCTTCAATGTATATATTTTTATGACACTGGGCCTATGTTTGTTTTTTTGTGTGGGCGAGCCCCATATTTGTCTACCCACAGACACCCACATTGCTGGGTGAGCCACTGCTGCCCATATATACTTGGATGAGCTCCAAAATAACCTGCCATATATTCCAGTGCTTGTGTATACCCCACTACTAGTGGGTGCAACACTTTCATTTTAAATTTACTCCGGGTGAGCCCCAGTGCACAAATAATTATATAATTTTAAACTGGTTTTGTTAGTTTGCATACTGAGTACTAGTAATTGTACTGATTACCATGGATGACTCTCTGATGCATACCACAGGATTCTTAATGCCACTGTTGGCATTGGTTCAGAGGGCGTTGTCCAAAGTGTTGCCTCCTGCTTCTTCAATCAGGTCACCAACTGCCCCTAATCCCCAACAAGAGAAAGGTCTTCTGACGACTCTGCAAAGTCAGATCGCTCCATTCAGATCTCCGAGTAGCTGGCAAATAAGCATTGGAAGAGTGTGCTTAGCAGATCCGGTAAATTTAAAGTCAAAGCTCCAGCTAAGTATGCAAAAGTTAACTCCACCCCTAAGGTTTAAAGGTTCATGTACGCTCATCAGATAAGGAATATTCATGTCGCCTACAATAGAGATGGTTGATTAATGTCAGACGGACCAATTTGGATCAGATCAGGAGGAGGATTATTTCACTAAACAAAATTCAGGCACCAAATATGACCACAAAAATTTAGTGGGAGATTCTCAGTTAGTTTATGTTCCTGTTAACACATTTTAAAATATTTGGCTCCAGAAATCTCTAAATTTCTCACCTTGCCTGGTAAGGTGGCATTGGCGCCTGATTTCAATTAGCCTATCATCATGTTCATGGCACATTCCATTGCCATGAACGTGATAGGTTTAAAACTGGCACAAGATAAGTTTCTTAATACCACTGGCCCTATGGCACAAATATGTTCATGGCTGACAAGGCCTATGCCAAAGGTGCAGCCTTTGACCGCAATGCTATCAGAGAATGGGCACCAAGATGTATATGTCTCATTGGCAATGTTAATGTGGCACTCTCCTGCAAAAGGCCATCTTATTATCTACTGATGCTAAGTTGGCTGAATTAAGTACAAGGAAACTTGTCCATAAGGAAAGAGGCATGCTTTTTGGCGATGAACTTCTAAAAGAATTGCAGAAACATGTGAACATATTTTCATCACTCAACAAGTTTAGACGTTACTGAGAAAGATCTGTCGACCACAAAAAAGTAGTGTTTTTTTCAGGGCTGGTCAGCAACGGGGTCCTGCCACCAGCCGACTTTGGTTTACAGACCCTTGGTCATACTAACCACTGCCTGACACTCCATCTGATCAATGCTGAAATGCAGGAACTTCACAAAGAGGCGATACAACCTGCTCATGATCATGCAGCTGCATGTTCTGTTGCCGTGCATAGCCAATAATTCCTATGCTTCCTTTGGAAGGGCCATTAATGGTAGGTCACCTGCCTCCCTTTTGGTGTCGACCCCATGGTGCTTCACCAAATTATTTAAGCCGCTGATAGCATCAGACATACAGATTTTCTGTTTCAAGTCTTCTCACCTTTGACATGAGACTCTGTATGTAATTAATCTCTTTGAAATGTTGCTCCAGGCCAGGATGTCCAATTCTTAAGATTCGAGATTGATGAAAATGTGCACCTTCTGGAGTTACTACTATCAAAGGTCAGAGCAATCCGGAAGGAACGTCGACAGATCCTACAACTGGAAATTATTCTTCTGTGTTTGTTGTCTCATGTCATAGGTCTTCTTTTCGCCTCTATACAGGTGATATTTCCATGTTCATTACACTAATTAGCGATGCCACATCTCAAGGCCAAATTACTAAGGACCTCTCTATCTTGCAATCAATTGCTTCCTCTTACCCTAGATGTTTGTGGAGAACTTCTTTTGTGGCTAAGAAACATTCAGGTCTGGAATGGCTGAGCAATTTTCAGACCCGTCCAAGACTTTCTTATAGAGTTGGACACCAGTCTGCGGGGTTGGGGTGCAACATGCGCAAATCAACCTGTGGGAGGAGTGTGGCCCTGGAGGAATTGTCCATCCATATCAATTATCTGGAATTCATTGCGGGGCTCATTGCCATAAGCAGTCTGGTCAGGCATTATAGACTGTTGTGTTCCATTATGAATACGCTGTACGTTCTATAAACAATCACAATTATCACAATTACTTGCAATAACTGGCCTGAGAGTATCCACTAACACATAGAATAATTTTATTTTCAGAATTTTTTCCCCCAATATCTTTATTCAACACAGTCGGCACAGACATTTTCCAGATTTTACATTAATTTTCTTTGCATATTTTGCATGTTTTGCATTTTTTTTTTTTAAAGAGGCGGTTAACCTTCATCCTAGATTGCTCCTTTAAGGCTATACAATACAGAAATGTTTTTATGCTTGTCCCAATTCACAGCCATTATATAAAACCACTGCTTCCTACTTTACAACGAGTCTCTCCCCTGGAGGACAAAATGCTTACGGCAAAAGGACACTGGTCTGCACATCAGCTTGCTACATGGAAAGAGCCTGAAGCTGGCCTGGGGTGATGTTTAGTACCATTGATAGGCTACAAATATAAACATGCAATATCTTATTCAATGGGAGACACACGGGGCTGACCTAAAAATAGTAGAAAGTTAATGATTTTAAAAGATTTTAAAAGATTCTCGCAATATATGTAATTGTGTCTTGGAGCCCAGGATTTGAAGATAATTCGAAGACTTGTTTGTTCATCTTGGGGGTTGAATCTCTGAACAGCCAGCAGTAGAGACTAATAACGTTGGAAGATGGAAAAGTCACCTGCAAGATGGAGTTGTTACCACTGCTATGCATAAAATCTATATAATACATTACAAAAATTGGTGGCAAATCTGGCCCGTTGTAGACATTTAAACCACTCTAGTAATATTTTACATGTTAAGGCAGGGTTGTCCACATGGTTTTGTTATTTGTGACGTTAGTTATCCCTTATATTATATCACTATGTTATCTATAAATTATATGTATGGTCAATATGACAAGGTCCTGTATAGAGGTGATTCAGGAACTGGACCTTCTCCGTGGTCTAGCATGGAGGGGGAAACAACTGAGAAGGTGTGAATAAAGAGGGTTAGGGAATGATGGAAGGATCAGGTGGTAAAGGGGCTATAAGTTTTGAAAGGTTAAAGCTGATGAAGTGAAGGTAATAGATTAAGGGGATGAAAGGAACAAGGAAATTAAGTGGGCAAAATATATAGCGATCAAGAGAAAGAGAAGACATATTATTTGGTAGCAAAACCTCAATTTCCAACTTGGCAATTACAGATTAAAAAGAATCTCTTGGTGGTTACAATGTTTCAAAATGATGTTAAAGAGCAGGGTTCTGTTAGTTACCTTAGGTGATGAAAAAAATCTTGGCATCTAAATTGAACTACATTTCCATCTTTAAGATGGGTTAGAGCCAGTATGGTCACTGTCAAACGTAGTAAATCGAATCTAGTGATTCCAAATTATATATTTAAATTTATTTAAAGAGCATTCCAGGCAGCTAAATGTCAAATGTTAGGTCCAAAGTGTAGAAAAGGTTAGTTTAGTTAGCTATTATTTTCCTATTAATTTGCTTTAATAGTTTTAGTATTTAATAAAATTAGCTCCATGGCCCGAGCCTTCTTTGCCCCTACCTCCAACCTACAGAATTCTCATTTTTTCTTTAATAATCCAGGTCACATCACAGATAACTGGATAGTAAAGGATTATATCATAGTTCCGTTTTCAGCTTGCTACTGAAATCTGTCCACCCCACTTTTTGTTTTTTTAATACACTTTTGCATTTAAGGTCTGATAAAGGGGCTTGTACTGTTAGGATTGAATATACCAATAGACATGCATCATTTCTTGACCCAGCTATGCCAGTGGTATGGTCTTATAAACCATATTGTGCCTGCATAGCAAAGAAAATCTTCTGTCTTTTTGGAGACTGATTGTTGTCAGTTACGCTGTGTTTGAAAAACTGGTATGGCTGCACTAGTCCGTTATTCTTTTCCATTAGTATATTGCACTATGATGGACTCCTCGCCTCTTTTTGTGACTGATTTTTTTTTTTTTAAATACCAATTTAATGGTATAGCGGGTTTAAAAAAAAAAGTGTTAATCTTACAACATCTCAGCCATAAACCCTAAGCTGTGAAAAAATTAAATTAAACCACAAATCACTTCTGCGTTCCCGAGTTTAATCTGCGGATATGCTCAACAATGGGAGCTGTTAAAGTTGCCTTTGTTGCTCTTTTATACTTTAAGAAGCTATAATCTCCCATGCGATATCACGCTGTAAATAAGACACTGGTTTTTCAGTCGCACTCATTCACAGGTAAGAGAGAGATCACATTCGCAGCAGACGTACCATTGTTGGCTTGTATAGAAAATATTCACAAGATCTATTATTTAGTTTTATTTTGACATTACACACTAAATGTAAAAGCCTTAAATCAAATGCACTATTCTTAAAACTGTTCCCGTGATCCTTTGATCTGTCAGCTTCGCCTGCTTGGCTTTAGAGAAGCGAAGGGTGCTGTCATTATACAGTTCCTTTCTGTAGACTTGGATTTGAAAAAAATTGTAAAAAACTAATTATTGTCTTTACGATTTGTCATGCACTTGAAAGGTACATTGTTGCATCCTTCATCACAAGTTAACTCAATGGAGGAAGACTTGGATAAGGATCCGAAAGGGATCCTAGACATTACACATTCTTAGCATGGACTTAATTAAACCCATAAACCAGCATTTGACCAGGGAATTGCAAGCCCAGCCATAAAAAAGAGGAGTGCAGAATTATTCGGCTATATTGGCCTAAATATTTTAATTCCATCCAAGTATTTACCATACGGAGATGGTATCTAAATTACATGGTTAAAGGCAGTCAGCTTTGGAAATGACAAACAAGTAACAACTTGAGACAAATCTTTGCTTCTTCCAGTACTGGATTTCATACAAAGGAAAAGTGCTGGCTAAAAGACAGTAGGAGATAACTGTCCAGAGGTCAGATAGACTAATATGGGGGGAGAAAGGGGAGGCTGTCCGTGGTACTGATAGGATGTTATACAGTGGGAGGAGGCTGTCCGTGGTACTGATAGGATGTAATACAGTGGGAGGTGGCTGTCCGTGGTACTGATAGGATGTAATACAGTGGGAGGTGGCTGTCCGTGGTACTGATAGGATGTTATACAGTGGGAGGTGGCTGTCCGTGGTACTGATAGGATGTTATACAGTGGGAGGAGGCTGTCCATGGTACTGATAGGATGTTATACAGTGGGAGGTGGCTGTCCGTGGTACTGATAGGATGCAATACAGTGGGAGGTGGCTGTCCGTGGTACTGATAGGATGTAATACAGTGGGAGGAGGCTGTCCGTGGTACTGATAGGATGTAATACAGTGGGAGGTGGCTGTCCGTGGTACTGATAGGATGTAATACAGTGGGAGGTGGCTGTCCGTGGTACTGATAGGATGTAATACAGTGGGAGGTGGCTGTCCGTGGTACTGATAGGATGTAATACAGTGGGAGGTGGCTGTCGTGGTACTGATAGAATACAGTGGGAGGTGGCTGTGGTGATAGGATGTAATACAGTGGGAGGGAGGCTGTCCGTGGTACTGATAGGATGTAATACAGTGGGAGGAGGCTGTCCGTGGTACCAGTGGGAGGTGGCTGTCCTGGTACTGATAGGATGAAATACAGTGGGAGGTGGCTGTCCGTGGTACTGATAGGATGTAATACAGTGGGAGGAGGCTGTCCGTGGTACTGATAGGATGTAATACAGTGGGAGGAGGCTGTCCGTGGTACTGATAGGATGTAATACAGTGGGAGGAGGCTGTCCGTGGTACTGATAGGATGTAATACAGTGGGAGGAGGCTGTCCGTGGTACTGATAGGATGTAATACAGTGGGAGGTGGCTGTCCGTGGTACTGATAGGATGTAATACAGTGGGAGGTGGCTGTCCGTGGTACTGATAGGATGTAATACAGTGGGAGGAGGCTGTCCGTGGTACTGATAGGATGTAATACAGTGGGAGGTGGCTGTCCGTGGTACTGATAGGATGTAATACAGTGGGAGGTGGCTGTCCGTGGTACTGATAGGATGTAATACAGTGGGAGGTGGCTGTCCGTGGTACTGATAGGATGTAATACAGTGGGAGGAGGCTGTCCATGGTACTGATAGGATGTAATACAGTGGGAGGAGGCTGTCCGTGGTACTGATAGGATGTAATACAGTGGGAGGAGGCTGTCCGTGGTACTGATAGGATGTAATACAGTGGGAGGAGGCTGTCCGTGGTACTGATAGGATGTAATACAGTGGGAGGTGGCTGTCCGTGGTACTGATAGGATGTAATACAGTGGGAGGTGGCTGTCCGTGGTACTGATAGGATGTAATACAGTGGGAGGTGGCTGTCCGTGGTACTGATAGGATGTAATACAGTGGGAGGTGGCTGTCCGTGGTACTGATAGGATGTAATACAGTGGGAGGAGGCTGTCCGTGGTACTGATAGGATGTAATACAGTGGGAGGTGGCTGTCCGTGGTACTGATAGGATGTAATACAGTGGGAGGTGGCTGTCCGTGGTACTGATAGGATGTAATACAGTGGGAGGTGGCTGTCCGTGGTACTGATAGGATGTAATACAGTGGGAGGTGGCTGTCCGTGGTACTGATAGGATGTAATACAGTGGGAGGTGGCTGTCCGTGGTACTGATAGGATGTAATATCTGTGGAGCTGGCCATGGTACTGATAGGATGTAATAGGAGGGGAGCTGGCCATGGTATTGAAAGGATGTAATAGGAGGGGAGCTGGCCATGGTATTGAAAGGATGTAATAGGAGGGGAGCTGGCCATGGTACTGATAGGATATGATACAGTGAGGGGAAGTTGGCCATGGTATTTATAGGATGTAATACTAGTGGAGCTGGCCATGGTACTGATAGGATATAATACGATGGTGCTGGCCATGGTATTTATAGGATATAACATGAAGGGAGTTGGCCATGGTATTTATAGAATGCAATATGAGGGGAGTTAGCCATGGTACTGATAGGATGTAATACTAGTGGAGCTGGCCATGGTACTGATAGGATATAACATGAGGGGTGCTGGCCATGGTTCTGATAGGATGTAATATGAGGGGAGTTGGCCATGGTATTTATAGGATGTAAAATGAGGGGAGTTAGCCATGGTACTGGTAGGATGTAATATGAGGGTGAGGGGGCGGGGGGCGGGGGTGGGAGGGGCAGGCCATGGTGCTGATACTATGTAATATGAGGAAGCTGGCCATGGTGCTGATAGGCTACAATACAGTGGGGGAAGCTGGCCATAGTACTGAAAGGCTGTAATGGGGGGTGGGGGGCTGGCCATGGTACTGATAGGCTGTAATATGGGGAAGCTGGCCATGGTGCTGATATGATGTAATACAGTGGGGGGGAGCTGGCCATAGTACTGAAAGGCTTTAATGAGGGGTGGGGGGCTGGTCATGGTACTGATAGGCTGTAATACAGTTGGGGGCTGGCCATGGGGGGGAGCTGTAGTGAGGGAGAGCTGGCCATGGTACTGATATCCTGTAATACAGTAGGGGGAAGCTGAACATGGTACTGATAGGCTGTAATACAGTGAGGGGAGCTGGCCATGGCACTGATAGGCTGTAATACAGTGAGGGGAGCTGACCATGGCACTGATAGGCTGTAATACAGTGGGAGGAAGCTGGCCATGGTACTGATAGACTCTAATGGGGGGGGGGGTGACCATGGTACTTATAGGCTGTAATACAGTGAGGGGAGCTGGCCATGGCACTGATAGGCTGTAATACAGTGGGAGGAAGCTGGCTATAGTACTGATATGCTGTAATATAGTGAGGGGAAGTTGGTCATGGTACTGAGAGGCTGTAACACAGTTGGGGGCTGGCCATGGGGGTGCTGTAGTGGGGAGGGGTGCTGGCCATAGTACTGGTAAGCTGTAATACAGTGAGGAGGAAGCTGGTCATGGTGCTGGTAAGCTGTAATACAGTGAGGAGGAAGCTGGTCATGGTGCTGGTAGGCTGTAATACAGTGGGGGAATGGCCATGGCGGGGGAGGCTGTAGTCATCATATCAGAAATGAGAATGCAGAGGCATAATCTATATTAAAACTGCTTCATTAAGCCAAAGTTGTTTTGGTGCTTAGAATGTCCTTTAAAACATTACAGGGCTTCACCCAGAACTCTTTCTGAGAAGCTTCCTGCTTTGCAAATGAAGTAGTTAAGGCAGGGAAGTGGCACTCAGCAGACCCAGTAAGAAATCAAACCATACTTAAAATGGTTTGATAACTGACAATGTGGAGCACCAGGGCCCTCCAGCATGCTATAGTGGTTAGGGGGCTGTAATAATATTTTAAAATAAGAATATAATGAAATGATGGTGGACAAATGCCAAAATTGTCACTTGAACACTATATTTTAATATAAATAGAACCTATGTTAAATATGGAAAAAACATTTTTATATAGTGCTTTTCTTCATAAAGGGGGTCATATTGCACTAGTGCATTTTTTCCAATTCTAAACAAATCAACAGGTGATATTAACTTTTTTTTTTTTACCTCCACATTGTTTTGTTTAACTGGCCATTAAACGTTTTAGTTTACTAATCATATATTTTATCTTTCAGACTGAATGGATCTCAGAATCTTGCGTTTAGTGTTTCTTCTGTCACTAGCAGATCTGGGACGACCAGTGAGCATTGACTCGGACACCTCGTGCCCCGTAGGATGCAATTGCAACTTACTTTCTATTCATTGCTGCAGATCTGATCAATATTTACAAATTCCAGTCATCGGTGCTGACAATATCACCAAATTACAATTGACTAGCTGTCCAAGTTTTGAACTTTCAAGTCAAAGCTTGCGGAATTTCCCCTTTCTGGAAGAACTGATCGTTAAAAGTACCCCAATCACCTACATCAATGCCAATGCATTTGCTAACTTTCCCAGATTGAAAAGTTTGTTTCTAAATGGGTTGAATCTCAGTACTAACACCATTCACCCATCTGCATTCAATAATCTTTCAATTCAGGAACTGAACTTAAGTAACAACAACTTGATAATTATTCAACATCAAATGTTTAGCGGTCTTCAAAATCTTAGGGTGTTGGATCTTTCAGTGAACAAGATCGGTATCATTCAGGACCAGGCATTTGAAAGTCTACAACAGCTGTCTGTGCTTAACCTGGAAAATAATAAGTTAAAAACGGTCACCCCCAACTGGTTCAAAGCACTTAGCCATTATTCCTCTTTAGAAATCAGTGTCAAGGGCAATAACCTAACCAAAGAGTGTAATTACAGGGGAATGGAACTAGCAGACAACCAGTGGTTTACAAAGTCCATAAAACCTAATGATTCATTAACAGAGGCAGATATAAAACTCCCGGCCTGCTCCATACCAATAATCAATAATAACTACCAAAATATATACATAAAGGAATTGTCCTCAGTAATAATATACTGCTCCGCAAATGGAATACCAAAGCCTACTTCGACTTGGTTACTTCCTAATGGTTTAGATGTTATGTCAGGATACCCTTCTTTCTCAGCAGACTATGGAAAGTTAAATATATCAAGAGTGAAAGCTAGTGACTCTGGTGTCTATGCCTGTGTAGCTACTAACAGCGAAGGGTCAGCGGTTGCCATCACAAGATTGTCTGTAATCACAAACTCTAGTGCAGTTCTACCAAATAACATGCCATCTAACTCTCCGAACAAGAAGGCTTCTTTGGTTTTATTGGTAATATTTATTGTAATCCTGTCGTTAATACTAGGCTTTGTGATATGTTACTTTGTAAAAATGGTTTACAAATTGGCAAAGAAAAACAGCAACACTAATTTTGAATTTAGCCGTTTTGTTGACACACCCAACATACTGCAAGTTCCTGAAAACCCACAACCAATGCCACACTTATAAGACTGTTTTACTAATAACAACAAATGTAATTTTCATGTAACGATCATCGCTAACGTTAATGAAGAATTTGTGGTATTGTTTTATTTAAATATACTGGTATTTGCACATCAACAAACCAGCACAAGACAAAGCTACCTCTTATTCACAGTGTGTGATTTAGTTTTTAATTTAAATGAGCTGGCAGGTAAAGATAGCCACACCAACCCCCACTATTTATATACTCCAATAAACTATGCTAATTGAGCGATTTTCCCAGAAGTCAATATCTCTTGTGTTCAGCTTAACAAGTAGAGTTCTATGTCAGTCAGAAACACTCTTTATAGAGACGTAAGCCACTTTCGACACTATTTTGTAACAATGTAACACGCTAGGTCTAAGAAGAAGGCTTAAAGAAAGCATGGATTCATCATTCCATCTATAGAGGTGATACATTTGTAGTAAATTTAAGGGGAAAAATAACTTACATTAATTGATACAACTTACAATCGACCACACTTAGCAAAGATAAAAAAAGTAGGCATGTATGTTAAAGGGATACTGCAGGGATCAAAACAACTTTAGTTTACTGAAGCCATTTTGGTGTATAAATCATGCCCCTGCAGTCTCACTGCTCAATACTCATTGAGGAGTTAAATTTGTTTTGTTTCTGTAGTCCTAGCTACCTCCCCTGGATGTGACTCATGAAAAAATCCAATCTTAACTTGCTTTAGAGGTTTTTAATCTACTGCTCTGCAAATTGAACTTTAATCACACACTCCTGCAGGGTTTAGAAGGCTATTAACAGAGCATGAGGTAAGAAATTTTTTATTAAACAGACTGTGCAATAAAGGAAGTTTAAACATTAGAATCTATCTTTACAGGAAGTGTTTAGAAAGGCTGTGTAAGTCACATGCAAGGAAGTGTGAATAGGGCTAAATAAGCAAAGTGATTTAACTCCTAAATAGCAGAGAATTGAGTGCTTTATACACCTCAAGCACTCCATGACGCTGAGGTTGTTTTGGTGCCCATAGTATCCCTTTAAATAATTAAATTTATGTGCATTAAAGGTAGGGATTAACCCCTTAAGGACACATGACATGTGTGACATGTCATGATTCCCTTTTATTCCAGAAGTTTGGTCCTTAAGGAGTTAAAGGAATGTGCTGCTAGTTTGTTTTGCCTTTTTAAATACAGATGCAGTGCGAAGCATAACTGTACTGCGCTCATTTGCATGGTTTGTACAAATTACTTTAAAACCAATTGGGGTAAAAATAGACTTTTTTGCCAGTCAAATGCAAGTTGCATGTTCTGCCAGGTGTGCCCAGTTGCCATCCTACAGCTGATGTATTTTCTCAAATACATTTTTGCAAAGCATATCAGTCACATATAGGCATCTGTACATTATGCAGCAGAACACAGGAAATGTTTATACATTATGTTAACAGTTCAGCAGTGTTATTTTAATAACACGTTTGTAGTTACATTATCCTTCTCCTGAGCACAATACATAATACTTCCCAGCATGCACTCCACCCCCTCCTCGCTGAATGACCATTGTTTTAAAACGTAGGAAATTTTATAAGTGGTGCACACATCAGAAAATGGGAGGGAGTTTTGGTGAATACCCAGAATGCACCAGCATAAAGAGTTTCCCAGCGGGTGCATTAAATATCTTTTATTAAGAATATCTTTTTTGTAATTATTAAACAAAGCTAACATAACATTGATGTTATGCTGCAGGCATTAAAGTAGCATTTATCTAAAGTGAAAGATCGGTTAAAGTGACACTCCAGTACCCAAATACACAATAAATAAAAATCGCTGTTTAGTAGATATACCCCAAATGAAAACTTGCATGTATTTAATTATGCGTTTTTTTCATTGGAGTTATATCTAAAATCAGATTGCAAAACCTGCAGTTCTTTTGTCTGCTGCCTTTGCAAGTCCTCCCCTTGATACCCCACCCAGACTTTCTGTGACTGTCCAATCACAGACTTCCCAATGCAGCTCAATGAGAAGTCTTTACAAGGCAGGAGCTCTGGGCAATTGCTGCCTCTTGAGTTTAGCTCCACTGAACTAACAAAACCAGGACGTAAGCGGGCCTGTTGTCTGATTGAAAGCCAAGGGAGAGTAACAAGGTTAATTTATAAAAAGTAAATACAAATACACAAAATTAAGTCCTGCGCTCAGACTCCCACTACTCCTGGGCGGCAGCAATGACCATAGTACACATCAGCCCCAGAACATGTAATAAAAACCAAAGAAAAAAAAGTTACTTGCGCACTCTTCCAAATCCCTATGCATATGTAAATAAATTGAGTTTTTTTAGTACCACTCCAATGGCCATTAGGAGTAAGCCTACCTGCCACGTCAAGGCAAACCTCTTAGGTAGGTCCTACACTAGCAATTAACCTTGCTTTCTTAAGCTTCAGGTAATAATACATCTCTAATTAGACTACTCCTGGGCGGCAGCAATGACCATAATACATAGTGGGAGTCTGAGTGCAGGACTTATTTTTATGTATTTGTAGTTACCTTTTATATCACACAGACATGTTACAATGCTGCCTCCCATTCCATGTTTTCCCTATTAAGGGTTAATAAGCATGTAGGGGTTTTAAAAAATACCTTCTCTGTCTCATTAGACATTTTTTATTGCCTGAGGCTGAAGCAAACCAGATGAATTGTTGGTGTAGGACCCATCTAAGAGGTTTGCTTTGACGTAGCAGGTGGGCTTACATCTAATGGCCATTGGATTGGAACTAAAAACCTCTATTTATTTATATATGCATAGGGACTTGGAATAGTGCACGAGTAACTCTTTTCTTGGTCTTTAATTTATAAAAGTGTCAATTTCTATTGAAATCTGCACTTTTTGCAAAATGAAAAAAAAAAGAAGACAACACACCCTTCACCCAGAAAGCTTCTCAGCAAGATCAAGTGCTTTAGGAGTCTGGAGTGACCCTTTAAATTGCCACACTTATCCCATTTGCCACATTGGGAGAAAGTCACCCAAATAATACACTGCAGTTTATACGCGTAACCAGATACTGTGAAGAATTGACAAAGGACTTGCACATTTTAGACTAAAATAATTTGTTTTGAAAAATTCTCCAGCCTGAGGCAGACGTGGCTCACAAGTATTTGATCATGGACTGCTGTTCTGGGGCTCCCCTGGCCATTAGCTATAGACTTGGTGCAAAGTTCAAAATACTTCCCAAAAAGCCCACTAACTGTAAATGGGACAGAAACTAAAATTGCGCTTTGGGAATAATATCCAATCAATTTGTCCCTGTCTCCAACTCAACAATTTAGAATAAATAGTTTAATTTAACGGAACACTTCCAATGTTATAAATACATATATTTACATTTATTTGTAATGCTAGAATGCTCAATTTTTCATTTAGATTCAAGGAAGCATTGCGAGGCAGGGCACATGGTTAGCAATTCCCACAATGCATTTCTAAGCCTCACACCGGCTTTGTATAAGCGCTCAAAGCCATAAGGACAATTTTAAATTCTGTCTATTTTGAACCTATATGTGCATCGTTTATTCTCTAAAAATCCTGCTTTACTAAATAATCCTCAATGGAGTTAATCTGTAAGGTGATGTCTCTATGTCGCTACTCATCATACATAGATTAAATAATGTTTCTGACGGGCACACAACCTCTTAGAAGAGGTGATGAAGAGGACAATGCACACTTGAATTTAGAAAGTTTAATATTATTTGTAAGCCTCATTAAAACCGAGCTTCATTTAGTCTGTGAATAAATGAATCATTTATGAACATAAATTGCTATCTTAATGTAGATAATGAATGTAATATTTTATGTTACACGTTGAATTATTAAAGTTTTATTTTCGTGAGTGGCCTGTTGTGTTTCTCAACGAAAGTGAAAGATACAGAAGGCCTGATTTGGTCGGCATGGTTCTTAATCAGCAGAACGCAGCATATATTAACAATGTAACCCAATGTGCAGTGCCGTTATTACGTTAACAATATACAGTTGCAAGAAAAAGTATGTGAACCCTTTGGAATGATATGGATTTCTGCACAAATTGGTCATAAAATGTGATCTGATCATCATCTAAGTCACAACAATAGAAAATCACAGTCTGCTTAAACTAATAACACACAAAGAATGAAATGTTGCCATGTTTTTATTGAACACACCATGTAAACATTCACAGTGCAGGTGGAAAAAGTATGGCTGGCATGTCTTTTTTCCATAGTGCATCCTGTTGCCATCTCTTCCCCAGGTAAACAACGCTCACAAACACGGCCATCCACCTGATCTGAAAGAAAATGTGATCAGATTAGGCAACCTTCTTCCGTTGCTGCATGGTCCAGTTCTGATGCCCACATCCCCATTGAAGGCATTTTCGGTGGTGGACAGAAATCATCATGGACAATCTAACCCATACACAGCAACGTTTCATTTCCACCATTAAGTCTTTCATCAATTTGAGCTTAAGTAGATCTTCTGTATAATTGGATCAGACAGGCTAGCCTTCACTCCCCACGTGCATCAATGAGCATGATGCTGGTTCACCGGTTGTCCTTCCTTCCACTACTTTTGGTAGGTACTAACCACTGCATACTGGGAAAGCCCCACAAGACTTGCTCTTTTGGAGATGTTCTGACCCAGACTAGCCATCACTAATTGGCCCTTGTCAAAGTCACTCATATCTTTTCGCTTGCCCATTTTTCCTGCTTCCAACACAAATTCAAGAACTGAATGTTCCCTTGTTGCCTAATATATCCCACACCCTGACAGGTGCTATACTTTCATATATGAAATAGTTGAACCAACACAAAGGTGTTCACTAGACTTGCATATCACCTATTGGTAAGTATGGGTTCACTAAATACCATCTCCAGAGCAAAGCAGGTCACCATGGTATGGCCTTAAAGCAGTTCTCTACAAACACATAATCTGTATGTGCTTTATAAACAAAGAAACGGTTAGGCTACAAAAATACATAAATACTTTAAACAATATGTATTTTAATTCTTTATTGTGAGAATGAACCTCTTTTCACACAAGGCATTTTCTGACGCCCCCCTTCCCCCCCCCCATGCATGATATATATGTCAGCACTATTAGATCACTGATCACATTATAACTTTACTAGTTAAGTTTCGATCACCCTGACAGGCTGACATGTCTATCAACCTGTCAGTGTGTCACAAAAAAGCAGAAGCAAAGTTAAAAGTCTCTGTGGATCGTGATACATGAAGACAGTGCAGTTACCTGCCAATCTGGGGAAGCTATCCAGGAATATCCACTTTATCTCGAATCCAGAGAAGAGTGAAGCTGCAGGCCGCATTAGAAGTGATCTGTGTATTATTTAAGTGTGAGAGCCCCTTTGTCCTTTGATGTAGCAGTTCCTTTAAGTCACTGGTTCCCAAACCAGTCCTCATTATCCAGCAACAGTACGGGATTTAGGTAGCTTGACTTCCTCTATCTCTTTGTTAGGCAAGAATTGTTTTAATGAACAGAGTAACAATCTCATAACTGCTGTTTATTTCCACAATGTTGCCAAAAGCACAAAAAAACTGTTGTACAATATCGGTCCAATAAATAACGGAGGAGATTTCTGTCAGTTCAATATTATTGTACCTGTGATTTTGTCTGCCTCTGCTCCGTCTTCTCCATACAGTGTATCAGCCCTTAATGAAGTCCCCTCCATACAGTGTTTCAGCCCATAATGAAGTCCCCTCCATACAGTGTATCAGCCCTTAATGAAGTCCCCTCCATACAGTGTTTCAGCCCTTAATGAAGTCCCCTACATACAGTGTATCAGCCCTTAATGAAGTCCCCTCCATACAGTGTATCAGCCCTTAATGAAGACCCCTCCATACAGTGTATCAGCCCTTAATGAAGTCCCCTCCATACAGTGTATCAGCCCTTAATGAAGTCCCCTCCATAGTGTATCAGCCCTTAATGAAGTCTCCTCCATACAGTGTATCAGCCCTTAATGAAGTCCCCTCCATACAGTGTATCAGCCCTTAATGAAGTCCCCTCCATACAGTGTATCAGCCCTTAATGAAGTCCCCTCCATACAGTGTATCAGCCCTTAATGAAGTCCCCTCCATACAGTGTATCAGCCCTTAATGAAGTCCCCTCCATACAGTGTATCAGCCCTTAATGAAGTCCCCTCCATACAGTGTATCAGCCCTTAATGAAGTCCCCTCCATACAGTGTATCAGCCCTTAATGAAGTCCCCTCCATACAGTGTATCAGCCCTTAATGAAGTCCCCTCCATACAGTGTATCAGCCCTTAATGAAGTCCCCTCCATACAGTGTATCAGCCCTTAATGAAGTCCCCTCCATACAGTGTATCAGCCCTTAATGAAGTCCCCTCCATACAGTGTATCAGCCCTTAATGAAGTCCCCTCCATACAGTGTATCAGCCCTTAATGAAGTCCCCTCCATACAGTGTATCAGCCCTTAATGAAGTCCCCTCCATACAGTGTATCAGCCCTTAATGAAGTCCCCTCCATACAGTGTATCAGCCCTTAATGAAGTCCCCTCCATACAGTGTATCAGCCCTTAATGAAGTCCCCTCCATACAGTGTTTCAGCCCTTAATGAAGTCCCCTCCATACAGTGTATCAGCCCTTAATGAAGTCCCTCCATACAGTGTATCCCCTCCATACAGTGTATCAGCCCTTAATGAAGTCCCCTCCATACAGTGTATCAGCCCTTAATGAAGTCCCTCCATACAGTGTGAAGCCCCTCCATACAGTGTATCAGCCCTTAATGAAGTCCCCTCCACAGTGTATCAGCCCTTAATGAAGTCCTCCATACAGTGTATCAGCCCTTAATGAAGTCCCCTCCATACAGTGTATCAGCCCTTAATGAAGACCCCTCCACAGTGTATCAGCCCTTAATGAAGTCCCTCCATACAGTGTATCAGCCCTTAATGAAGTCCCCTCCATACAGTGTATCAGCCCTTAATGAAGTCCCCTCCATACAGTGTATCAGCCCTTAATGAAGTCCCCTCCATACAGTGTATCAGCCCTTAATGAAGTCCCCTCCATACAGTGTATCAGCCCTTAATGAAGTCCCCTCCATACAGTGTATCAGCCCTTAATGAAGTCCCCTCCATACAGTGTATCAGCCCTTAATGAAGTCCCCTCCATACAGTGTATCAGCCCTTAATGAAGTCCCCTCCATACAGTGTATCAGCCCTTAATGAAGTCCCCTCCATACAGTGTATCAGCCCTTAATGAAGTCCCCTCCATACAGTGTATCAGCCCTTAATGAAGTCCCCTCCATACAGTGTATCAGCCCTTAATGAAGTCCCCTCCATACAGTGTATCAGCCCTTAATGAAGTCCCTCCATACAGTGTATCAGCCCTTAATGAAGTCCCTCCATACAGTGTATCAGCCCTTAATGAAGTCCCCTCCATACAGTGTATCAGCCCTTAATGAAGTCCCCTCCATACAGTGTATCAGCCCTTAATGAAGTCCCCTCCATACAGTGTATCAGCCCTTAATGAAGTCCCCTCCATACAGTGTATCAGCCCTTAATGAAGTCCCCTCCATACAGTGTATCAGCCCTTAATGAAGTCCCCTCCATACAGTGTATCAGCCCTTAATGAAGTCCCCTCCATACAGTGTATCAGCCCTTAATGAAGTCCCCTCCATACAGTGTATCAGCCCTTAATGAAGTCCCCTCCATACAGTGTTTCAGCCCTTAATGAAGTCCCCTCCATACAGTGTATCAGCCCTTAATGAAGTCCCCTCCATACAGTGTATCAGCCCTTAATGAAGTCCCCTTCTGAGGAACTGACTCTGCTGGGTTTTGAACCCTGGTTTATATGCTGCTAAATCTCTTCCTTAAGTAGGTATAGGTCTGCAACTTATATGTAGTGTAAATCATTAGTCAGGAACACAAACGTGTAAGGCGCATTATGCTGGTTTAATAACATTATCTAGCATTATACATTGTACAGGTATTTGAGAAGTCCATCGTTTTTTACTTACCCTGTATATTACAGTGTGAATGTGTGTTTTACACAGAAAGGATAAATATACAGTACAATATACTCACACAGTTTTAGATCCTGTGATATATACAGTGTACGGTTTATACACTAAGCAATGAATTGTAGCCCAATTGCACAATTCAGGCCAAAGTAGCAGAGTAGGAACGATTCCCCCCACTCCACAAGTAAATTTATCATTCAGTTTTGAATTCTCCCAAATTCAAAAAACACCTCGGAGTTCAAAACAATTACTATTTCTGAAAAACAATATTTTATCTATTTGACAACACCATTTGCATAATTTCTGGTTTAATGCTCCTGCTTATTACCAAGCTAAATGGTTCTTTATATTAGATTTTTGTAATTCAGATTATTGTAGAAGTGGCGCAGTGTATGCGAAGAGTTAACACCATGATACTCAGGATTCTGATGGGCTGATTGTCTTTAAAACACCGCTCTCTGATTAGCTCCGACTGTTCAGAAGAGAGCTCTTATTTATTACACACATAGGCAGTGAAGTAGCTTTGTATCATCACACCTCGAAAAGTTGTAAAGGGTTAAATGGAGGGGGAGTGGCAGGACTGGTTACTTCCAGGGATGACATCACTTCCCCAATGTATTGCAATTCCCTGATATGATGATGTCAGGTCCCATGTGTGATGATGTAATGAATGAAAAACATAACGCAAACTCCCTGTTTTATTCCATTGTACAAAGTGGTGATGGTGGTGGTGGGGTTATAAGAAAAAAATCTTCCAAATAAAACCCTTTTAAAAGCCAATGTTAGAGATTATATGCCACAATTTACTATTGTCACATGGAAACTCTTAATTAACTAGATTGGAAGAAATATTTAATTGGGTTAGATTTAAAGCAGGAGTTTGGGGTATGTAGTCACCATTTTGGAGATTTTAATATTATGCAATGAGTTCAAGACAGACTGTATACCCTGCTTATTCACACTGAACCCTGAGAACTGGAGCTTTTACCCCAATCCCTCAGAATCTGCCAATTCATCCTAACACTCCAATATTCTGTCAATTCATCCTAAAATCATGAGAATCTACCAATATACCTTTACACGCAGCGATTCTGCCCATTACCCAAAATGAAACCAAGAATTTGCCAATTTACCCTAAATCAAAATATAGCATAAAAAAGAAAAGTCAATTTAGCCAAACTTAGTGTCCATCCAGTCCAAATGACATTTTCTCTATGAAAACTGGTGAAAACAGAACAGATAAGTTGGGGGGGAAAAACAATTTGAGGAATTTTTCCAACTCGGATTAAATGGTTAAATATTTAATTTATTTTGCCAATTCAGAGTTCGGAGTCCCTGTAACATGCATTATCGGAGCCCATAGAGCTGACCTCACACTCTGCATTGGCTCATAAGCATCGAAGCAGAGCAAATGGATCTGAAACTCGCTTACAGTAAGGTACAATAATGTAACGCAGAATGAAAACAATGCTTTGCCACTATTTATTATACATAAACGTTCCAGCCACCAAAAGAACTCTGCATTCAGCCAGCCAAATGTTCAGTAAAGAAAGTGTTTGATATGCTCAGGGGAAATAAAGAATATTAGTAAACTTATACATTTCTCCATTCTAGGTCTCTCACTGAGAGAAAATAAAAGATATGCTGAGCCAAAGAAATAGAAAAAGATCTCCCCCTAGTGGAAGATCAATAATACTGCCTCCTTCTGGCAGTCAGAGAAAGACCAGCAATTTAGATACAGTATATCAATGATTACTTTCATTTTGAACCGTCAACCTATACTGCTGTGCTGCCAAGGAAGGGCAGGCAAGGGGGTAGTTGTACCGCAGGCGATTATGGGAGGGCTGGAAATGGGGTTGCAACTGCAGCCTCAAACCGTTATTCTGAAAATGAAAATAGTGGACGGTGTGTTGGGATGTCTGCACTGTTTTGCAGGAGTAAGATAGCAGAGAGGAATTGTGCAGGGTCTTAGCTAGCCTGGCACTGTGTGGGATTGCACATGGGCTGCTGGCCTGTGCACTCAGTTCTCTCCAGGCCTGGACTGGCCAAGTGGGACATTTCCTGGTGGACTGCAGTATCTGAGGCTGACCAGTCTGCCAGAATACAATGGGTGGGTATAATATTCACGGAGGTGTTGGCCAGTGACCGCATGGTGAGATGAGACTGTGATCATGACATACATAACACACGCTGTTTGTAATTAGTGATAATGGAATCCGTGGGTAACAGAATCGGCATCTCTTAGGAAAGCACAGATGTCAGGGAATGCCTTCATATGTTAAATCTATGAACAGTATATTGCACGTACAGGGGTCTGGGTTTTATGCAGAAAAAGCCATACATTTGTATTGCACCTCAGGCCGAAAGGGCTGTCCTGCACGGTTTGCATGTGAGAAAATAAGCAACCAGTGGAACCTCAGCTTTACTGGCCACAGGCCGGCAGGGTGGGTCGCAATACACAGGTTAATTTAGCACTTGTTTATAAACCTGCAGTTCCACATGTGGCCATAAGAGTTGTTTCAGCTGTACCACTCACTTATACAGCTACCAGTAGCATTTTCAATATGATTTTTATACAACTGTATAAAACTATATATTATTGCAGTATTAGACTGACCTGCTCCAGGGTATGAAAGTTCAGATTGTAGTAAAAAAAATTCACTGATACATGGTAAAATCATCTACAAGGGGATATCTTAGCAAAGTAACACACAGCGGGGTTGTACAGAGGACACAAGATCAATTCAATAACATTTTTGAGGAACGTGTTCATTACTTTAAAAAGTTACTCCAAGTCAGGGGCGTACCTAGAGCTTTTGGCACCCGGGGCGGATCCTAAATTTGGTTGTAGTGTTGGCAAGATGCTGAGATGTATGCACATATACACATACACACACACACTGACACACATTCAGATACATAGACACACAGATGCATACTGACAGCTACAGAGAAACACAGCTACACATACTGACACACAGTCACACACAGATACAGACAAGCACACATGCAGCTACACATACAGACACATATACACAGATATACACACATACCGATACACAAATACACACACTTACAGATACAGACACATAAATATACACACTTACATATACACAGACACACATGTACACACATGCAGATACAGAGACAAAGTCACACAAAGATACAAACACTGAAACATACAGATACTTAGACACACAGATACAGAAACACATACAAATGCACAGAAATACATACAGATACACTGACACAGGTACACAGTACGTATATATGTACATAGTGGATGCAAAGTGTGTGTGTGTGTGTGTGTGTGTGTGTGTGTGTGTGTGTGTGTGTGTATGTGTGTGTATGTGTAAAGTGGATGCCCTTTGTGTAGTTGATGCAGTGTCTGTGTATAATGGATGCAGTGTCTGTGTACTGAATGCATTGTGTGTGTATAGTGGATGCAGTGTGTGCAATGAATGCATTATGTGTGTGTGTGTGTGTGTATATATATATATATATATATAAATATGAAAAAAATACCGGCACTCTAGGATTAGTTCATCTGTTTTAATTCTCAGTTGATCCAAAGATGTCAACGTTTCAGCTCCCGGTCGGAGCTTTCATCAGGACAGTGATAAAGCTTGCTGTAAACATTGGTCATGGGTGCTTAGATTAAAGCAATCAACCCTGCTATATCCACTTTGCTTACACAAGGGACAGTGTCATGAGGAGCAACCATAAGATGTCACCATGGATAAAATGTCCCCCTTCCCCCACCCCCGATCCCAGCACTTTATTTTTTTTTTGAATAGCTAAATAATTCAGCAATCCACATACCTCCTCCTTATATAATGATGTCAACAGAACTCATAGATATTGATGGGGGAAAAAAAGGCAATTTTCTAGTAAAATGAGAGATGTCAGCATTAAAAAGGGGTCTTTTGGTACTTTGAGCTATGTGCATAATAAAAGACACTTTGTAAACTGCTGATGATTGCAGAATCCAAGTCGTTTAGAGCAAAATATAGTGCCAATAGCCCTCATTAAAAAGCTGAATCTTAAAGCTGGATGTTAAGAGCAAAAAAAAAGATTCCGCTCTCTATTCACCATCAAGAATAGGCCTCGTCAGTAACGGAGTTTTAATTCCATTTAACTTTCCAGAGAAATTCTTTGATGCGGCTGTTCGTTAAAAAAAGATAGGTTATTTTTTTGTGTGAGGAGCCTATAGTACCTTTGCGTTTCATCGAAACGGACATGATTAATAAACCCACCAGGCTCTTAAGTACGGCTTAGTCCATGAAAAATCTATTTGTTTTGGTGTGTCCGCAGTAGAGCACCCTAGAGAGAACAGTCTGTTTGCACCCAATTAATAATGTATGTCAGTGAGATTGCTTTTGGGTTAAAAGAGTTTAATTGTATAAAAGTAATACAGTTTTTTTAGTTAAGTTTTTAAAGGTTTCTGAATAATAAATGACTCCCCCTAGAGAAAACTACCCCTCAAAAAGAGGGGTCTGATTCAAAACCCCACAAAAGGTGTGTCTTCTCCCCCCATCATTAGTTATACAGTGATAATAGCACATTACGTATTCAAATCAGGTGGAATCAGACTAGATAAATATTGGCAGCTGGGGAAGGACAGATAGAGGTTGGGGGTTAATGGGTAAACAATTCAGGAGGACGGAATAATGGAAGTGATTAATGAGGTCAGATGAGTAGGAATGAGAAGTTCTAGTGAGAAAGAAGTCAGGTTTGGGTCACGATGGAAATTGAGGTATGGTGAGTTACAGAAGGCATTGGTGAAAAGGTAGACTTTCTGAAATGTTGTCAGAGAGGAGGCTGGATGTGATGATGGGATGTCAACACAGTGCGAAAGGGTTAAGAGATATGAGAGATAGCTTGGAAGGAGCTTATGGTGGAGGGGACAAGATAAAAGCTTTGGAGGTGATGGAGCAACGAGGACCCATAGAGATATGGAGGAAGATGTGGAATAATGATGGTGCACACTTGTAGAGATTTCTAAATAACAGAAAGGAAGTTAATAATAATGCTTTGGGAGATTGAGGGCCAGCAGCGTACACGTCAAAAATTTATGGAGAGCAAGAATACATTCAAGTAGGTATAAATATAATTTATACATCATGGTATCAAAACAGTAATGATTAAAATATATACTTACCTGACGATCGCCCTATTTAAACATTCTCCACACAAAGAATGCCAGCCTGAATTCGATGAAGCATTCACTTGCCCCCCCAAAAAGAGAACATTGCATTCCAAGGTATAGGCATAGAAGGAGTTATGTGGGCCATCCATCATTTGGGCTGCAGCGGAGTGGATGCTTGCACAGCGAGCAGTCTTTACTGCTATGCCGATGGCACAACTGAAAAGCCCAGGAACGTAAAATTAGCAAAACATCAAACAACTTTTCATCTGTACATTTTACTAGCAATATGTACAGATAACACTTTATTCTTTATCGTAACACCAGGTCATGTAAGACACGTCGGGTGCATTTTACCGAATGTAAAAGAAGAGGGCATTGCCGTCGAGAGTGGTAAAAAACTCAAATCAGAAGTATTTAGGAGTTTTGCAGCAAAGCGATTGAAGAGCAGGCGGCTATTTCGGATATTAAAGGGGTGGAAAAGTCAGGGGGCCTGAAAAGAGTCAGGGCAAGCCGCAATCACAATCGTTTCATTCTGAGAGCCAGGTAAAGTGATACAAGGTTACTGTAACTGAGGAAAATAATATCACATCCTTGAGCTGATTGTCAAAGAGTATAAAATGCTAGGATTTGTAATGCTACTGCCCCCAGAACTGCCCTTTGCCCTTTGAGATTATAAGCGAGTCTGCAGCTAGAATGGTTTATATAAGCTCTTGGAAGACGATCAGAGCCTAACAGCTTGATCAGTGTCTAACAGCACGTCTTCTTTAACTAGCGAGCCAAGTGCCAAGGAGAGAAATCTAATGGAAGACTCAATAGATGTGATAAGAGAACGTGAGTGATGCATGGCTTCAGCAATCTTGCCAAGTTACAGGCTGGAGAGGAAAGATTGTTATCATTTAAACAAATCGGTAGGGGCTGTCGTTAACTGAGCGAGTGCTGGGACACTGTAGAAAAAAAATGCAACAAAATGTTAAAAAAAACTGGTAAACTAAAAAGTGCATGCTGGTAAGAATTACAAGAACGTAGAGAGCCAAACAATTCTCTCATGGTAAACAGATATGTATTGTTAAAAAGGGATATTCCAAAGTAAATTTTGCCACCTAATTATAGCTATGTGTAATGAATAAAATATTAATTTATTAAAGGGGAAAAATAAAGCTGGTATTTCTCAAGGAACGTAGCGCTCCTACCACCATGACTACATCAATAAGGGAGTGGGAATGTGCTCCTAACGCACACATTACACTGGATTCTAAACAGAAATCAGTATACTAAGCGTGCATAAGTAGTGAATATTTATTTCAGTGGTTAGCCCCTTCAATACTGAGAAGAAATTAGACATACAGGGAGTGCAGAATTATTAGGCAAATTAGTATTTTGACCACATCATCCTCTTTATGCATGTTGTCTTACTCCAAGCTGTATAGGCTCGAAAGCCTACTACCAATTAAGCATATTAGGTGATGTGCATCTCTGTAATGAGAAGGGGTGTGGTCTAATGACATCAACACCCTATATCAGGTGTGCATAATTATTAGGCAACTTCCTTTCCTTTGGCAAAATGGGTCAAAAGAAGGACTTGACAGGCTCAGAAAAGTCAAAAATAGTGAGATATCTTGCAGAGGGATGCAGCACTCTTAAAATTGCAAAGCTTCTGAAGCGTGATCATCGAACAATCAAGCGTTTCATTCAAAATAGTCAACAGGGTCGCAAGAAGCGTGTGGAAAAACCAAGGCGCAAAATAACTGCCCATGAACTGAGAAAAGTCAAGCGTGCAGCTGCCACGATGCCACTTGCCACCAGTTTGGCCATATTTCAGAGCTGCAACATCACTGGAGTGCCCAAAAGCACAAGGTGTGCAATACTCAGAGACATGGCCAAGGTAAGAAAGGCTGAAAGACGACCACCACTGAACAAGACACACAAGCTGAAACGTCAAGACTGGGCCAAGAAATATCTCAAGACTGATTTTTCTAAGGTTTTATGGACTGATGAAATGAGAGTGAGTCTTGATGGGCCAGATGGATGGGCCCGTGGCTGGATTGGTAAAGGGCAGAGAGCTCCAGTCCGACTCAGACGCCAGCAAGGTGGAGGTGGAGTACTGGTTTGGGCTGGTATCATCAAAGATGAGCTTGTGGGGCCTTTTTGGGTTGAGGATGGAGTCAAGCTCAACTCCCAGTCCTACTGCCAGTTCCTGGAAGACACCTTCTTCAAGCAGTGGTACAGGAAGAAGTCTGCATCCTTCAAGAAAAACATGATTTTCATGCAGGACAATGCTCCATCACACGCGTCCAAGTACTCCACAGCGTGGCTGGCAAGAAAGGGTATAAAAGAAGAAAATCTAATGACATGGCCTCCTTGTTCACCTGATCTGAACCCCATTGAGAACCTGTGGTCCATCATCAAATGTGAAATTTACAAGGAGGGAAAACAGTACACCTCTCTGAACAGTGTCTGGGAGGCTGTGGTTGCTGCTGCACACAATGTTGATGGTGAACAGATCAAAACACTGACAGAATCCATGGATGGCAGGCTTTTGAGTGTCCTTGCAAAGAAAGGTGGCTATATTGGTCACTGATTTGTTTTTGTTTTGTTTTTGAATGTCAGAAATGTATATTTGTGAATGTTGAGATGTTATATTGGTTTCACTGGTAATAATAAATAATTGAAATGGGTATATATTTGTTTTTTGTTAAGTTGCCTAATAATTATGCACAGTAATAGTCACCTGCACACACAGATATCCCCCTAACATAGCTAAAACTAAAAACAAAAAAACTACTTCCAAAAATATTCAGCTTTGATATTAATGAGTTTTTTGGGTTCATTGAGAACATGGTTGTTGTTCAATAATAAAATTAATCCTCAAAAATACAACTTGCCTAATAATTCTGCACTCCCTGTAGTATTTATTTGAAACTCAGGGTATATAGCTAGCACATAAACGTATGGCAAATCATGATTTGCTTTGACCAGGGGCGTACCTAGAGCATTTGGCACCCGGGGCGGATCCTGTGCTTGGCCACGGGCTATAGGACGTATGGGACCAGCCTGTAGCGTGCTTTGAAACTGCTTCCAGGTGCTAAAATGCAACACTGTAGTTAATGAGCTTTTTTTACGTGAACCGACAATAATGACCTATGTACTAACAAGACCAACGTTTTTATAAATGTTTTTTTTTTCTTAAAAAATGATATCTATTTTTCTCTTCAATAACATGGGGCACTTAAAGAACTACTAAAAACACCCTGACCCCTTCCACTCAATGAAGTGGTCATTTAATTTTAACCATTTAATGTAAAAAAAAATGCCATTTAGTAGACACAGCAATGTTTACATTAAAGGGTTAAACGCACCTCTTCCTGATGGTTACTAGAGGCCTTTCCACTGTGAGAACAGAGTTCTCAATTCTGATAGCTAACCCCCAATTCTTCAAAAGAACACAGCGCAGGACGAGCATTGGATTGGAATATTTAGAATCATCATCTAAGTGACAGAACGTTCGGGAATACTGGCAGAAAGCATCGCGAGATCACGGAGGAAAGGTGAGAATTGTGGGAAAATTTCTCTGACCACCGGAAATGAAGCACACTTTGCTCCTCTGCTGGTCATAGCTGGTCAGGCATAGGAAACCTCCATAAGACAAATAGTCCCTACTTTGTCTCATGTTTTTAAAGAAAACTAGAGCAGACAGGAAGAAATGAAGAACAGATCCTGACAGAGGGAGAGAAGAGGAATCGATTGGGGAAAGGTACGTTCGGCATGACAGTGCCGCTTTAAATGAAGGCTATTTAATTCCATCTTACTCCATGCATGCGTCTGTAACTCTAGCAGTGAGCAAGAAGGTGCATTATCTCTGATTATGATTAACTCTAGAATGTTTCTTACTTTTTATTTTTACTGTTTTTTATTGGCAGATATCAGTGTTCCATAACACAGTTTGAATTCCCAATTACTCTGTTCACATCAGAGAATGCAATTATTTATGGACAGAAGGGGATTCAGACTCCTGGCCCAGTGTCTGGCTGGAGGTTTCGCACAGCAGAATGGGGAATGGCTCAGTGGACTCATCGGAGGCAGAATTGGGCGCGTCTTCAAACATCTTGGCAGTGCAGGAACCAACACTCATTATCTTTTTAATAATCTACTTGTACTGTAGTTCATTTAACAAAGTTGGGTTCCAGGTACGCTTGGCCAGTGAGATTCAACATTTCAGTAACATTAATCGCACAAACGAAAGGAAAAAATGTTTTAAAAAGCAAAGCCTATAGTTATGGCCATATAATAATAATAATAATGAAGAAAAAAAAATGGAATTTAAAGTAACACTCAGCACCAGCACAGAGGCCTCTCTATAAGTGTCCTCTGATTGGTGTATACCCCAACATAGACTGAAAGTCAGTGTCTGCGAAAGAGGGGAGTGTTTGCAAATGCTGAAGGCAGAAAAATATAAATACGCATGTTTTCTTTGGGTATATGTCTACTAGATGTTAGAAATAAATAAAACAATTTTCAATTGAGTGTTCTTTAAAAGGACCACTATAGTGCCAGGAAAACATACTCGTTTTCCTGGCTCTGTAGGGTCCTTGGGACCCCCTCACCCTTTGGGCCCCCCTCCCGCCGGGCTCTAGGGGGAGGAAGGGGTTAATCCCTTACCTTTTTTCCAACACCGGGCTCCCTCGGCACTGGGGACTCTCCTCCTCCTTTCCCGTCATCGGCTGAATGTGCATGCTTGATCTGCTATGTTTACAGCAGAAAGGGTTAAACCTAGATGGACCTGGCACCCAGACCACTTCATTAAGCTGAAGTGGCCTGGGTGCCTATAGTGGTCCTTTAAGCACAGATAGTTTTTAGCATTTGCCTGTCTTCAGATATATCAAATACATCCTGGGGTATTATACAGAAAGATGCTAATGGCAAATTAGGGAAGTTAAAGACCTGTTAGCCTTTCAGAAAGTGAAGTTAATCGAATACTCTCCGGTGGATCTGGCAAAATTGGAAGATTGTTAAGATTTATTTTCTAGATTAGGAAATATTGTGAATTGTCAGGGGAATTGAATGTTTTCGTCCAAAATGGCTAAATCTGAAAAATAGCCGGGTTGCAGAATAATCCCCCCTCCCACCTGCGTCTACTGAGTTTTCTTCTTAATGCCCGATAGAGGTGAAGGAAAACTGTTTGTTCAGACATAAAAACATTTGTTTAACCCGTTAAGGACACATGACATGTGTGACATGTCACGATTCCCTTTTATTCCAGAAGTTTGGTCCTTAAGGGGTTAAAAAATACTTAAAAAAATAAATTGTCAAAGAGAAACAAATAAATACATAAATTAATTCATTTAAAAGTCTGCAATTTTTTGTGTTGTGTGTTTTGACCAATTTATCCTTGTGAGATCCTGCATCCCCTGTACCAGTATCACCCATAGCTAATCAATACATACCGACACACTGACCTCTTGACTGTCACCGACGACTGGCTGGGACAGTGCTTATCGGTGAGCACAGACCTCAAGCCCGATAAGCAATAATCTTCGTGTTTGTAGGTGGCTCCTCTGTATACAAAAAGTGTATGCATCCTTTTGTGTGTGGGGGGGGTACTTCTTCACCTTTGTAGCAAACAATCCTCAAACCAGTCCTACTGATCAGCTGTTTAAGCAATATTTTGGTGCTAAAGTTTCCACCAAAATAATGGGGACTTTTAAAGGGGACCTCTCATGACCTGAATTATATATTTTTATTTGTTTATTGTTTCTAATGTTTTTACAAACAAGCCAGCACATTTTCATTGGCAAAACAAATCTCTATTTCCTAGACATAAAATAAAAATATATAGAATTTTTTTTTAAAAATCCAGTTTTACACATCTACTTACCCAACCAGGAGCAGTAAGAGTCATGAATGGAACGGACATACATGTAACCCCCAGTTATCTATTTTTAGAGTCCTGCACCAGTTCATAAATGTATTTGGAACCATTAGCATACAAAATTAACATGCAATTAAAAAGAACATCCAGATGTATTTCTGCAATGCTTTCCTACTTGTGGTTTCCACCATCCCCTCCCAATAAACGGTAATTTCACAGGTGAATGCCTACTTTCTGATTGCCATTTGCGTCTGTGCCAGTAGCGTGCTGTGCCCTTATATCTGCACTAGCAACAGGTAAAGCTAAAGACAATGCCATTAAGCAGGACTGGTTTAATTAGAGGCCACCGTCTACTGGAAACTGGCATATATCCTAGAGCGTCTTGATCAAGGTGTTATACCCTTCATGGCCGGGGTATGCTCGCTCTCAACTGTTAGCAAAAAGTGACAGAAATATTGTGCTTCTGGCCCAGGAGACGAAAAAACAAAGGAAAACATGCTATTAAAATGATTTTAAAACTGCTGAACTCTCCAGAATTTTAACATAACACAGACCATTTGTGCCGCAGTGAAAAAGAAATATATTTCTGTGATAGAGGCTGAACTGCTTAATAGAATGTCCGTATGACTGTTAGCGATGGTTTTAACAGTCCCCTAGGGAGCTCTGTAATAATACCACCTTCTAAAGTCCAGCAGAAACATGTTACAAGGATCGACGCCTCCTAGGACCACATGGTACTAAAAGCATTGACATGTTTAATGGCAAAGAAAATACCTTCCAATTTTAAAGCCATTAAAATATGACAATTTTTCAACAAATATAAATCCCAGGCAGTGGGTTTATGCTTTTATTAATATTAAAGTTCATTTAGGATGTAACCTAGATTATAGAGAGCTTGCTGGCTGGCTGCGCAGGCACGTACGAGATGAACAATTATGCGGAAACATTTTAAACACGGGTCAGGCCGCCTGCCAAGTAATGAGACGTCTTTCAAAGCAGTGGCTTATCAATGTGGCTTGTATAGTCTAATAAAAGGTTTGACACTTTTTTGCTAAAGGGGATTTTTGTGTTTGAAAAAAAGTTTAGTTTTTTTTTTTTTAAAAGATACCAGGTGCCTTTCTTACCCGAGTCACATATATTGTTATTGCCTATATTTAAATTAAAAAAAAAAAAAACACGACAGTTTAGATTATTTAAGATCTTGGAGTGCCTGACCCAAAACCACTTTGGTTCTAGGAGAGACTGGCCATTTAAAAACATATCACTATCACAGTGATGGCGAACCTATGGCACGCGGCCATAGGTCGCCGGTGTTCTATCAAATTTACCTACCGGTGAAAATCCCCTATTTGATAGAACACCGGTCACCATCAATGCAGAGTAGGCACCTGCCTGCCCAAAAAGGCAGGCGCCTACTCTGCTTCCGTGTCGGGAGGACAGGGGGGAGGGCTCTAGGAAGCAGCTCTCCTGTCCTCCCGCGAGCAATCTGTGTGGAGCGTTGCCACGCGTAACCAAGGCAATGCTCCACACATCATTCAGTGTGCGGGAGGAGAAGAGAGCTGCAGAACCTGTCCCTCCTACCTCCTACCACCACCCGACCACCAGGGATTTCTTTGGCCCCCCTCCTTCACAAAAGGTAAGAGGAAGGGGGGGGACACAGATTGTATTATTATTATATATTTATTATATATATTTGCAGCAGCACCCCCCCACACACACACAGCACCCCTCCACCCTCCCAACACACACAGCACCCCCCATACACACAGCACCCCCACACACACAGCACCCCGACACACACACCTAGCACCCCCACACATACACACAGCACCCACCACAAACACACACAGCACCACACACACACAGCACCCCCACCCACACACACAGCACCCCCTCACACACACAGCACCCCCATACACAGCACCCCCACACACACACAAATAGGGACCCAAACACACAGCACCCCCTACACACACACAGCACCCCCACACACACACACACAGCACCCCCCCCCACACACACACAGCACCCCCCACACATGCACCCCCTCCAACCTACACACAGCACCCCCTCCCACCCACACACAGGGCACCCCTCAGATATACACAGCACTCCACATACACAGCACACACACCCCACACACAGCACCCCTCAGAGACACACAGCACCCCTCAGAGACACAGCACTCCACACACACACAGCACTCCACACACATTACGCACCCGTACACACAAACACATACACTGCACCCCTCAATGCAGTATGTGTGTTTGTGTGTATGTGTGTGTTTGTGTGTATGTATTCAGCAGACTGTGTGTATGTATTCAGCAGTCTGTGTGTACTCAGCAGTCTATCTGTGTGTACTCGTCAGTCTGTCTGTGTGTGTGTATTCAACAGTCTGTCTGTGTATTCAGCAGTGTGTGTATTCAGCAGTCTGTGTGTGTGTATTTAGCGAACTGTGTATACGTATTCAGCAGTCTGTGTGTATGTTTGTGTGTGCATGTCTGCAGTGGACTGTGTGCATGTATGCAGCGGACTGTGTGTGTGTCGGTGTCTATGTATTCAGCAGTCTGTGTGTGTCGGTGTGTACGTATTCAGCAGTCTGTGTGTGAATGTGTTCAGCAGTCTGTGTGTATGTATTTTATGTATGTATTTCATTTGTTGGAGATACTAATAAATATAAGCCAAATTTTATCTATAATTTGCATTTTTATTCCTGTGAGTTGTGTGTAGGCAGGGCCCCAGTGCACAGCTTTGACCGGGGGCCCATAATGTTGTTAAGGTGGCACTGGTGGGTGGAAGGGATGGAGGGCTGCGAGAGAGCACTGACTTACGTGCTGTTCCAGCACTGCTCCCTCCACTGATGCCGCCGGGAGACAGGAAATTACGTCAATCAGGCACCTCCGCCTGATTGATGTAATTTCCTGTTTCCCAGCGGCATCAGTGGAGGGAGCAGTGCTGGAACAGCACTTAATTCAGTGCTCCCTCGCGCCCACACCCCCTCACAGCAGCAGGAAGGAATCGGATCCACCAAAAATAACACATTATTTATGTGCTGGTAGGGATAGGGGGATATGCTGGGGTAGTGAGGGGAAGATGCTGCGGGGAGAGAAGAGGAGATGCTGCGGGGAGAGAAGAGGTGATGGTGCTGGGAGAAAAGAGGAGATGCTGGGGGAGAAAAGAGGAGATGCTGGGGGAGAAAAGAGGAGATGCTGGGGGGAGGAGATGCTGGGGGGAGAGGAGGAGGAGATGCTGGGGGAGAAAGAGAGGAGATGCTGGGGAGAAAAGAGGAGATGCTGGGGGAGAGGAGGAGATGCTGAAAAGAGGAGAGACTGGGGGAGAGAAGGAGGAGATGCTGGGGGGGAGAGGAAGAGGAGAATCTGGGAGAAAGGAAGAGGAGACTCTGAGGGAGAGGAAGAGGAGAATCTGATGGAGAAGAGGAGGAGATTCTGGGGAAGGATTAGAGAGAAGGGGAGAGGAATCTGGGGGAGAGGAAGAGAAGAATCTGGGGGAGAGGAGGAGGAGAATCTGGGGGGATAAGGGGAGAGGAGGAGGAGAATCTGGGAGAGGAGAAGAAGATGTTGGGGGGAGAAGGGGAGAGGAGGAGGAGAATCTGGGGAGAGGAGAAGAAGATGTTGGGGGGAGAAGGGGAAAGGAGGAGGAGGAGATGCTGGGGGGACAGGAGGATATGCTGTGGGTAGAGAAGGGAAGATGCTGGGGGGAGAGAAGGGAAGATGCTGGGGGGAGAGAAGAGGAGAATTAGCTCGGACAACTGTACGAGTTGTTTTTATTCTAAACTTAAACCTAAGTATTCAGATTTAATTGCCGTGTTGGCACTTTGAGGAAAAAAAGTTGGCATGTATTGCAATTTGGGCACTCGGGCTCAAAAAGGTTCGCCATCACTGCGACTATCATATCTATGCTGTTGTACATAGTAAGAGGTCAGTCATTTCTAAAACAAAAATGCCCTAATGACAGCAATATTTTTAGCAGCCTGTGCTTCCTTAACCTATCATGAGAGCACATAGGTTCTCTAAGAAACTGAACCATAAACATATCACTGACATGATTTCACTTTGGTTCTAGGACACTATAGGCACCCAGACCGTTTCAGCTCAGTAAAGTGGTCTAGGTGCAGTGTCCCCGTCCCCTTAACCCTGCAATGTCAATTATTGCAATTTCTGAGAAACTGCAATAATTACATTGCAGGGTTGAGACTATCTCTAGTGGCTGTCAATCAGACAGCCACTCAAGGCACTTCTAGTTTGCTAGACGACATTTGGTCGCCTAACTGATGCTTGTCATCCTCATTCTCTGCATGAGGACATCCAGCATCAGTAAATCCCTTATAGGAAAGCATTGAAGCAATTCTTTCCTTTGGGGGGGGCTAATGCGCCCCACCATCAGGTGACGTCAGATGAGGCAGAGGTAAGTACAGTAAGGGGTTATTAACCCTTACAGTGTGGGTGGGGGGTCTACAAATATTTGGAAAAGTATACAAACAGATCTTATGACAAATGGCTCAGAGCAGAGAACTATATTCCTCCAGCTCATCTGTTATTCAAGGGGTTAATAAAGTAATACATTTACTAAATTATAACTTAACTTCAAAAGAAATGAATCCTGTGTACAAAGTATGCAAATGACTTCTTATCAAAACTTGAGAATCTCTTATCTTGCTTAAGAACAGATGGCAATTATCTGTCGAGGAAAAAAATGACCCATTTTCAGAATCCCTTTTCTTTGTTTCTTTTATTCGACAATCAGCGCCAGGAGAGACAGGGCTTGTTTGATGCAGATATTCAGGTAAAATGTAATTCTGGAAAAGTGGAACAATCAGAGATTCACAGAACGAGAAAAGTTAAGGCTTGGAATATCTAAAGATAATTAATAGAAATAACAGAATCTCAGCAATTATCAGCTGGCAGCTGGAGGACTTTCTGTCAAAATATCTGTCTGTATTGTATCACGTTATGTTGGTTTGTGTCCATCTGATCTGTCATCTCACTTAAAACCAGGCTCCAAGTCATTGTCATTACTGAAAACATGCAAAAAAGTTTAGTGCGCTAAATTACTGATGATTTATTCTAAATTAAAAAAAATTAAAATGTTTTTTTCAAAATTAAATATGAAAAATATTTATATGACTGAATATGAGATTCACTAATAAAGATTTATCATTTATATTTTTGCCCCATATTCATAAAATCTACTGCTTAGTTCAGTTAAAGGGACACTATAGACACCCAGACCACTACAGCTCATTGAAGTAGTCTGGGTGCAGTGCCACAGGTACCTTAACCCTGCAAAGGTAATTATTGCAGTTAATTACCTGACAGGGTTAGCTCCACCTCTAGTGGCTACAAGACAGCCACTAGAGGGACTTCTGGGTGGATAGGTGACTTTTGGTCGCGTAACTGACGTTGGACCATAGGCGTGCGCATGGGGTGTGCCGGGTGTGCCTGGACACACCCTAATCCCCGCGTCACGCCTATGGAGTGAGACCGGCAGGGAAGATCTCAGGATCTCCCCTGTCGGCTCATGCAGAGCCGGCGCTATCCAAGCGCCGGCTCTGCTCTCAGCCTCCCTCCCCACTGCAGCATGGAGGGAGGCAGGAGAGGACCCGGGGAGCTCAACCAGCAGCTCCGCCGAGTTCCTCTCGCGAGGTCGGAGCGTTGCCGCCCCTGTGTGGTGCTAGAGTTCACTCTCCACTGGACCACCAGGGAAAGCAGCAGGAACAAGAATCCCTACATAAGGTAAGAAGGGAGGGGGGGATATTAAGTAATATACCGCCACCTCCACCCCCCACAATCACCCACACACATACAGCACACACACACCCAGCACCCACACAGCACCTACACACATACAGCACACACAGAAACACAGCACCCACACAGCACCTACACACATACAGCACCCTCACACACATACAGCACACACACACATACAGCACACACACACATACAGCACCCTCACACACATACAGCACACACATACAGCACCTTCACACATACGGCACTCACACACACACAGCACCCACACACACACACACACATACAGCACCCTCACACACATACAGCACACACATACAGTACCTTCACACATACAGCACCAACACAGCACACAGCACACACATATAGCACCTTCACACATACAGCACCCACCCACACACACACATACAGCACCCTCACACACATACAGCACCCACACACATACAGCACCCACATACACACATACAGCACCCTCACACACATACAGCACACACATACAGTACCTTCACACATACAGCACCCACACAGCACACAGCACACACATATAGCACCTTCACACATACAGCACCCACCCACACACACACATACAGCACCCTCACACACATACAGCACACACATACAGTACCTTCACACATACAGCACCCACACAGCACACACATATAGCACCTCCACACATACAGCCCCCACACACACATACAGCACCCACCCACACACAGCACACACACATATACAGCACCCACACACACACACAGCACACACACACATACAGAACCCTCACACACATACATCACACACACACAGCACACACACACACATACAGCACACACAGTACACACATAGAACACCTTCACACATACAGCACACACATACAACACCCTCACACACATACAGCACACACATACAGCACCCACACACATACAGCACACACACATACATCACTCACACACATACATCACCCACACACACATACAGCACACACATACAGCACACACACATACAGCACCCACAAACACATACAACACACACATACAGCACACACACACAGCACCTTCACACATACAGCACCCACACACATACAGCACCCTCACACACATACAGCACACACATACAGCACCCTCACACACATACAGCACACACAACAGCACACACACACACATACAGCACACACACACACAGCACACACACACATACAGCACACACACACATACAGCACCCACACACACAGCACCCTCACAAAACCCTAACAAACACCCTCACACACCCACAGCACACAAAGAGCACCCTCACACACACACATCACACTAACAGCACCCTCACACACAGCACCCTTACACACACACACACACACACACACAGCACCCTTACACACACAACACCCTCAAACCACCCTCATGCAGCACACACACACAGCAGTGCATGTATGTGTGTGTGTTTGTGCTTTAGGGTGCACACCCTAATGCAATAGGCTGCGTACGCCTAAGCGTTGGACATCCTCACACTATGCATCAGGACATCCAATGTCATGTGAAACCCCTTTGGAAAGCATTATGCAATACTTTCCTATGAGGGAAGTCCTAAAGTGAGTACGATATCTGCCGTGCATGCGCGTTAGGTCCCCTACTGCCGGCTGATGTCGGGTGTGGAGGAGCAGAGGCAGAGACTGAGCCTGTGCCAAGATAGGATACCTTCAACACTCCTGATTGTATGGACATCTCCCATGATGCTCTGCCAGCATTATGGATGTAAGAGTATTATGGGTAATGCAGTCCACAACATCTGGAGTGTCGAAGGTTACCTAACCCTACAATAGAGTATTAGGAATCGATTAATTAATCGAAAAATTAATTAATGAGGATAGCATTATTTTCCTGCTCTTTACCGATCATTTCTAACTCACGTTACTATTTATGTGGTAAGAATAAGAGACCCGTCCATGTTTGCTGAATGTCCCACTCATCTCATTCATTATTGAGTTCCTTGTTCCTTGTACAGTCTGGGAAGCCCTCCCTCCTCGCTGTGACAAAGCACTTTCATTACAGAGATTTCACAGAGGAGTAGAAGAACCATCTGATTCACACCTGGGCTCCCAGGGACAATTCTCTATTTGTGTGCATCAGTCACCCTGTGCATCCCGCGCCGAGCGTCCAGACATGGAGAATAATGGAGGACATTTAATTGAGAAATCAACCACCCAGCACCAACTCATTAGACTGCGTTTCACAATATCTATTTTTCAAAAGTGGTTGAAAGAAATCAGGCCGTGGGGAAGATAAACCGGCAAGCAGAGATGAAAATACAGGACACAAGACAAGACATAAACGAGAGTCCTGAGGGAGTTAACTAAAAAATGACTTATTCACTAAACTGTGATCTACAAAATATAAGCTAAACTGATTGTTACGCATAATTATTTACAGTTTAAAGGGACACTATAGTCACCCAGACCACTTCAGCTCAATGAAGTGGTCTGGGTACCAGGTCCCTCAGGTTTTAACCCTTCACATGTAAACATGTGCAGAGTTAATCCAACTTCTAGTGGCTGTCTTCATGACAGCTGCTAAAGGCTAGTGGCTGTCTTCATGACAGCTGCTAAAGGCGCTTCTGCAATGTTGGAAGCTCAGAGAAGCAAGGTGAAGGGTCAGCATAGGACCCGCTTAGGGGGTCTGCCTTGACGTTGGCAGGCGGGCGTTCCCTCCAATGGCATTGGAGTAACTAAATTACCAGCATTTGTCTAAATTTACATAGGGATTAAGGAGAGAGCGCAGGTAACTTGTTTTTATTTGGTTTTTACTATATATTGGGGCTGATGTGTACTGTAGTCATTGCTGCCGCCCAGCAGTGATGGGAGTGAGTGCAGGACTTATCTTTCTGCATTTGTACACAGACACATATACTGACAAACATGCAGATACACAGACACATATATACATACCCTGACACACATTCAGATACACAGACAGATAGATACATACTCTGACACAAATACAGACACATACCCTGACACACATTCAGACACATACACTGACACACATACAGGTACATACCCTGACACACAGATAAAAAACACTGACATACACACTGACATACACACTGAGAAACACACTCGGACACACATGCAGATACAGACACACACACTGACACAGATACACACATTGACAAACATGCAGATACACACATACCCTGACACTAATATACATACCCTGACACATATGCAGATACAGTGAAACACAGATACATCCACTGCAACACATGCAGATACACAGATACAGACACTGACACACACAATGACACACAAATGTATACACAGACATACAGATACAGACACTGACGCACAGAAACAGTGAAACACACGCAGACACATACCCTGACACACATACTGATACATACCCTGACACACATACAGATACATATCCAGACACAAGGATAGACACACTGACATAGAGAAAGACACTCTGACAAACATGCAGATTCACAGACACCCATGCAGATACACAGACACACACACTGACACACAGATACACACATTGACACACAGATACACACCCTGACGCACATGCAGATACACAGACACAGATACATATCCTGAAAACAAATACACATACTGACACACAGATGCATACCCTGACACACAGCAGATACACAGACAAATAGATATATATACCATATATACCCTGACACACAAATACATACACCGATACACATGCAAATACACAAGGGCTTGACAAATTTGCGTGTAATCTAGGAGCCAGCTAAAAAAGTTAGGAGCTAGTATTTTTATTTAACTAACAAATCTTGATTCTCAGCGACAAAAATAGAATTCTTAAAGGGACACTATAGTCACCAGAACCACTGCATATAGTGGATAATATAGTGGATCTGGTGTCTATAGCTTAGTCCCCTTAGTCCCCTTTAATATAGTGGATCTGGTGTCTATAGCTTAGTCCCCTCGGGTGTTTTTTAATGTAAACATTATCAGAGAAAGGGCAGTGTTTACATTGCTGCTTAGTAACAGCAAGTCAGAAAGATGAAAAATGTAACAAAGAACCAATAGAAATGTCCAGTCCTGTACTTGAATTACTTTAATTGTGGGATAATCTGGATGTTCCATTTTGTTGCTAATTTTGCCAGATTAAAAAATATCACTTTTTTAAGTGATATGGTGCACCCCGGCATACGAAGAGTTAATAATACAGCAAAAAGATGCTTTTTGATGAAACAAACTGGACAACAATATTTCTATCTAGTTAAGCTTATTTGTGTCGTGTCTTTGGCAAGGATTTCTAGAGGTTCAATTAATCTCTCTGCTTTGGGCTGGTCGATAGTGCAGTAAAGTGCGTATAAATACAAAAACGAATTAGCTCAATTAATAAATAGGTCTTTTAAATACAAGGACCACGTAACTGGAATACAAAGTTTAATTCAGAATTTCAGTTTAGAATTATATGCTATGCTTTTAATCAAATATACAAATAAAAAGAAAGCAAGATTTTGAAAAGTATGTAATAAACATTGTTAAAATCACTCTAAATGTGATTGCATTATAGGCTGCCTCACAGGTAGGGGATATTAATCAGCACCCCCTGCCCCCTCTTACCCACCCAGCTCAGTTTCAGACCATTCCACTAATGGCAGATACAGGGCCCAAGTGTGCACTAGCAGAGAAAATCCCATGCCAGCTCTGCATGATCACACTGAACAGACTCCATCTCTTCTCCCCGTTAAAATGTTGCAAGGTGAAGAGATCTTCCAACTGCTAATGTGTAAATCTGTCAGGCATGTCCAATGCTCATTTACATCATTCCTAGGGATAGGACACTGATTGGTTAGATCAGTATTCATCCTTGGAGTGGAAGTGGAAAGCATAAGAAAGAAGAAACAGGTAAATATGAAAAAATTAAATCATATTTACCTGTATTTTGGGTTTTTTCATACTGCAGAGTGAGGCAACAGTCTCATTTAAAGCTGCTTTTGAATAAGACAGTTGTCTCAAAGTAATCCATGTCCCTTTCATTTTTACACAGAAAAAGGACTGTATGATTGTATTTTCAGAAATATAGGTTCCCTTTAACATTTTGGTATATTTAAATTATGTGTTGTAAAATTAGGACATGGCTGGATGTTATAATATAAAAAAATATAATTGACATATTGTTCTGTGAACAGACAAGTAAATGTATAGTTAGCGTTCAGTTTTCATTTTCAGCTTATACATTAATAAATAATTACGGTAATTATTCCACTAATATTATCCGACCTGCCCAGCTCAAGGTCATGAAAGCAGTTTCTACATTTTGCTTCAAAGTAGCTGGTCAACAACTGTGGCACACCTAGCCACTTAAGACTGTATTTCCCACTTAAGACTGTACTTACATTTATGTGATATTGTGGCTTTAAGACTACCTGAACTGTCCATGTTCCCTATTCTGTATTTTATGGGAACGAGAGCATTCGAATGCTGGCGGCACGAGAGCCACCAGTATTCATACAGTAGTTACACGAACAGTGAATTTCAACACTGTTCGTGAAACGAACAAACTACCGAATGGGAGACCACACACAGGAGATCGTGTGGCTCCCATTACGGATCGCAAAAAAAGTATCTTTCGGCAGTTAATAGATGTTCAGGGTGGCCGCCATTCGTATACCGACCGCGCGGCGGCGGCCATCTTGGATTCTTTGTTAGCCCAGCGGTGTTTGGTTGTCGAATGCCTGGAACTAAAATCGGCTACTCGACGGCACGAATACCGCTGGACTTCCAGGCCGTTCGGGAGCACCGGTCTTTCGGTATTTTATCTCTGCATGTGTACTCGGGACTTTTGTGAAGAATTTGTGTTCAAGTGTATTTCGTGCGGCGTTCGGCTAATTGTGCTGGTATCTTTGCGGTACTTTCACAAAGTATGCGCTCAGACCCCAGCTACTTGCATAACGGTTATTCGGTACAATAGCACAAATAATATTAGAGTTATAGATTTTTATGTAAAAAGCCAGTTCTGCTGTACGGAGGGATAATCCACTTAACTGGATATTCTAGTGGGAGTATCCCTCTCGTACAGCAGTGCATGGTGGGAGAAATGCTCTGATTGTTAAGTTCCCCGTGTAGTCCCCTACTGTACAACCCCTGTAAAGTCAGTAAGGAAACTCCTTGCATGGGGAACCATATAAATACTGGAGCTTGTGAATAAAACCTCAGTTGACTCCAAGCCTATGTGTCGGCTAGTTCTTGGGAAGGAAGGATCTGTATAACGCTACCGGGATTATTGTATGCTGTATTTGTTTTTCCTGGATTATTACATGCTGCTCCTGTCTACCAGTGGAGATATTGTGGATTATACTACCTCTCCGCTACAATAACCTCTGTCAGGTCGGTCAGGAGAGAAAGCAGGAGCCGTAGAATTTATGGCTTGCTAAAACACAAAAACAGATTTCACTGCACTTGGTATTAAATGTCAGTGATTGAGTCAAAGATTCTGGGACAATCTTTTACGTTTAAAATATATTTTAAAAGTTTTCTAAAGAGTTCATTGTTGAGAATTTAAAACTAAATTGCAAAATTTGGGATAAAATGGCGGATTTGGAAAAATCTTGAAAAAGGTCACACCTAGGCTAGTTTAACCTAAATTTAGCAATTTGTTTCAATTCACTCTGTAGTAGTTCTATATTGATTTGCAATTCTACAATTTGCCACAGGAGTCAAGCAATAACTTCTAGGAGTTTTTCTGCAGTTCCACTTTATCGCATGGAAATAGATTGAGCACAGAACTGAGCAGTGTCTACTGAGTAAGCACTTGTACCCCGAATAAACCTGTGTTCTGATGAACTAGGTCTTTGGCTCGGAAGACGAATATTTCAGTGTCATTGGTGGCATAGTGGTGAGCATAGCTGCCTTTCAAAAAGTCAGGTCAATTATCTTCCAAATATATTCCCAAATTTCATTTTTACACCTTATTATCGGTTACCCTCAATGAAAAGTTACCTTGAGTAATTTATTCCTCAATAGTTGTCTTCATCGCAAGCATCTTCGGAAGAGCAGGAGTTAAATTAAACTGAAGACTGTGAGTATCCTTCACAACATAATTAGTGATGGTCCTGGATCATCACATTCGGAATGCACATTACAAAGGCCTCTCGTCCATTCATCGAAGCACATGTACCAGTGTCTCATAGCCAGCATGAACATATTATGGATTGTCAATGAAAAAAGAGCCGGACAATGACAGACAATGTCAACACGCTGTATGGTAAACAACGACATGCAAATTACATTTATACTCAGCATTCATTCGACGTTAAAGCACAGTCTTTAGCATCTGGAACTCCTTTCTGTTCTTAACACTTTCTTAACCATTTTTGGCAGGGACACTACTAATGCACATTATATAATCTCGCAACCCATAATTCAATTCTAAAAAGTTCTCAACTACCTATTCTTATACTGTAATGTAAAATAAAACAACATTAATTCGAGCTTGTACCAACAACCGGAGATCCCATTGCAATGGAATGTGCCCAAATTTTGGGCTCTGGGGTTAAGGAACATTACTGTACCATTGGCATACACTTGTTTGTAATAATGTACTTGTATGTTTTTGTATTGGCATAATTAAAATATATTTGCAAATATGCCTACAGTGTTCTGAAGACTAACAGCCAACCATGCAGCAAGCGGTGTAGCATGGGGTACATAGTCCTGAAAAGCTAGGGTGTCAGTGTCGTGTTTTATCTCTTTACAGAATGAATAAGAAAAGTCAAAAAGCTTTGTTCCAACCTGCTTTAATCTGGTAAACCGTCAACAGGCAATCAGATTAAAATGGAGCAGAACTGATCACTGCCTTAGATAGATATTGGACGAAATTTATCTTAGATGATATGTTAATGTTCTCGTCATGAATAGCATCTCATTTTTCTCATCATTAGATACTCATAATGACATCAAGAAGATATTTATCTATATATACCAACCGTGATTATGCAATTAGACACTTTACATTCATTTGCATAAACAAAGATAACAAGATAGTGAATATAATTTAATACAAATCATGGCCTTGCCAGAAGAAGGCAAGAGCCTGACACTTAATGAAAGATCAAACATCACTAAAGGGGATAATTACAAGGGACTAGCAAACTTCAGACTAAATTGGAAAAAAAACTCCAACTAAGTTATTTTCCAATCTTGGTTACTTTAGACTAAAAGGCTATAAAAATTCCTTGTAAATTCTCGATAATTCCCAGTTTAGCAGATAGGAGAACCATTTAATGTAGATTTTTAGTGCCGTGATTTGGAAAATGGAGGGTGTACTAAGTTTGAGAAACGAAACACAATATTTGGCAAGGATTGGCCTCTGCAGAAATCACAGGGCCATCTTGGAGGCTTATCCCCTCTACAGTGAATAGGGGTATTTCACCAGCAAACCTTAGATCAACAGAGCCAAGATGGAAGAATTGTAAAGCTAGAACATTTTCCAACCAGGCGATTTTGTATTCTGGTCGTTGTCATGTCACCATAATTATCAGTTTAATGAATAAAACGATTTGGTGCCTCAGAGAATGTTTTTGACATTTTCTAATCAAGACTAAAAAATATGGACTTGATTTATTTTTGGATAAAGAGCAGGAAAGGAATGCTGCCAGATCCTGGACCCATTGAGAGTTATTTACTAAAGTGAAAATTGAAAGAGAATTTCATATTTGAAAGATTACAGCAAGCACCATAACCAATTCGGTGATTTGAAGTGGTCATGGTGCCTGGAGTGTGCACTTGCAGTGTTTCAATACAAAAAGACATCCCAACCACCCTTAAAATATACTTATTTACTACAGAAACACTGTACGTACAAAGTTTAAGCCCTCAGCTGCCAGAGGAGTTAGCTCCACCTCCGGCAGCATCACTGGTATGTCATCAGTGAACCAGGAACTAGATAGAGTTCTGTGCTGACTAACGTCAATTCTGTGCAACTTTCATTGCACAGAATATCAGTCATTGGCTATTAGCAGTCACCTGACATTCTTAGCCATTAAATGGCGAAAGCTGAGAAGATTTATTTTTCTGGTTCAACATCTTTTGGCTAAAACGTACGAGTTCCTGTTAAATTCATCAACATTTTCACTTCAGTAAATTACTCTGCAAGTTCCCATCACAATACATAAACAAATGTTTTTTTAGAAATTAATTGAGTATACAGAAATTGATTAAAGAGATGACTACAAAGTCGTGGAATATTGGTGAACAAAAGTCCGTATCTATATAATTCCCCTTATAGTGTGTAAGGTCATACAGATGTCACCCCAGCGGCATGAAACTTCAACATTTATTTCGGAAAGATTGTATGGCACATGGAACTGGACGCATGGTTTTTCACCGTCTGCCGCACAAATTGCAGAACAGGAAATGGCTGAATTTATTCCAACAAATATGTGTTTCACATGCTCATTAACAGAACTGCCTCGTTAAGAGGAAATATGTATTTAATCAGCTTGTAATAGATGGCATACTGACAATTATGGCTAATATTCCCAAGGCAGAGACACATCAACCTAGTTTTATTTTGTCACTACACAATTTATTAGCCTCTGATCACATTTATTTTTCTATATTAACAGATTACAATGCTAATTGTCAAGGAATTCAATTTTAAATTCAATTTGCACAGGAGCAGCGTGAAGGGCTTGGTGAGGAAAAGAGTCTGTAAGCAAAATGTTTAATATTGTATAAGATCAGTGCTCTATTGTGAGTGGACCATTACGTTTTTGTTTGGGTTTAAAGGGACACTCCAGGCACCAACTCCCACTACCCTTAACCATGCAGGTGTAATTATTGCAGTTTTCATAAACTGCAATATTTACCTTGCAGGGTTAAGTCCTCCTCTAGTGGCTGTCACTATGTGAGGACCTCCAGCGTCGCCTAAATCCCCATAGGAAAGCATTGAAAGCATTATTCAATGCTTTCCTATGGGGAGGTCTGCTGCGCATTAGGTCTCCGCCGCTGCCAGCCACGCATGCGCAGTAGGTCTCCCCTGCCGGCTGCCGGCGGTGGGGGAGGAGCGTAGGCGGAGCCTGACCCAGCGCCAAGGGACATCGGCGCTGGACTCCGGTAAGTCACTGAAGGGGTTTTAACCCCTTCAGCAACTTGGGATGGGGGGTGGGAGGGAGAGGGAAACTAGAGGGTTCTGCAGTGCCAGGAAAACGGATATGTTTTCCTGGCACTGGAGAGTCCCTTTAACCATTATTTTGGGTATTTATGAATGAAAAGATCTATATTAGGCTGTGTTTTGAACCCATTAACCCTCAAACCGCAAGCCACATGGATACAGATCTCTATATAAAGCATGCCAAGATAGTAAACAGGTTTATATTGTCGTCAAACATAATATTATGTAGGGCAGGGCTCAAAATGTCCACTCTCCCACTAGCCATTGGTGAATGAAAATTCAGCCCTAGAGAGTAGAACTTCAGTGGCCTTTTAACAGCACAAACCATTCGATTGCTCGATGTAATGCTGTGGTGCTGGGAGGAAGTGAGTAAAAGTCACTTCCTCCCAGCTTAGAAAAGAGCCTCGATGGAGAGGGCAAGAGGGGAAGACAACACAGAGGAGGGAGGTCCCGGACCATCTCAGCCAGATGTCAATGGACTCCAAGGAAGCTCCCCTCCTGCACCAAAAAGGTATGGAAGCAGGAGCATGGTTAAAATATTTGTATGTAAATTGTGATCTTTGTGTGTGTGTGTGTTATATGTGTGTATATTCATGTGTGTGTGTGTGTGTATATCTATTATCTATGTGTATATATGTTTGTGTATTTCAGTGTGTGCATACCTGTGTTTCAGTGTGTATGTGCATAAGTACATACATCCTAGCAATCAAATGCCAACTCTACATAAGAATACATTGAAATACAAACACTATACACTGGTACACCACTGCTTTCAAATGACACTACTTACAGTAAATTGAAATGCCAACACTACACACAAATACGTACATAAATTCAAACACACAAAACATGATTACATTCAAACACTGCTCACAAATACAACCCTGCAAGGATGGGCATGTAGTTTATACCCAACTGGCAAAGCATCGTAGGAGTTGTACGACAGATGGGGATCTACCTTTTGGTCATGCACTAGAAGGGGCCCCAAAAACAATTCTTGCACCAGGGCCCTCTCTATATTAATTCCACCACTGGGCTATGTTTTTTTTTGGAGTGCTTCAGTAAATGTATACTTTGTAACCCCTTGTGGTTGTATGTGGAATTACAACTGGCAAACTGCTATCAATGGCTTATGGTTTCCAGATAAGTTAACCTGTTTGATTGTGCTCCATAATCATTCTGCTGTGATATTAAACCGGTCTTTACTGAAATGACCGATTCCAAGGTGGAAATAAAAGGACAATCGTCAATGTCGGCGGAGAAGAAAGTATTTCATACAAATTAAACACAGCAGCCTTACATAGTTTCCATCCCTAGACTGGAAACAGGCGCATCCGAGGCTGTCAAACACGATGTTCCATTGTAAGAGAGAATTTCCGCCACGCTCTACACATAAATATTCATCTGCCTCCAGAGTTAAATCACACAGATGCTTCCTTACCTTCTCTCCGGGATTTTAAAATGTATTATTCTTAACACATATTTTCTATGAATACACGCATTATTAGGATTTTGCACAGGCTCCGTTTTTTCCCTTGGTATTTTATAAGTGGTCTGCTAAGCTGGGTATTGTGGGGCCGGTTTTATCTGCAGTAAATAAATCCATACTGAACACATTATTACAAGGGAAGCTTTGTGAAGTTTCTTAATAATCTCGTCTTCCTGGAATTACTAAAGATGTAGGGCCTGGCACACGAGCAAAACGTCTAAATGCAATTAGCAACGTACGTTTCCTTCAGTGGATCTCAGAACTGGAACACATTTTGCAACAGGCCAGGGCAGGATTGGAAAATCCAGGTGTATTAATGTCATGGTAAATATACTAGTCTGGCTCTTTTGTGCATCCGAGAAGTAATCGCAAAAGTGTCGATCTCCATTTTTCAACTATCTCCCCTGGATTGAATTAGAAAACGGACTACTCAATGTATGATGGCTGCTATCATGTAAATTAATTCAGTGATCAGAAGCTAAATTATATTCTTCACCCTCCAAACATTTATATGTCAGATCTAGCCCCTAGGTTAAAAAGGCAGGGGGTATATCAGCTGGAACAGTTGGGGTGATCAGCACAGAGGGAGTGAAATGAGGCCAAGTCAAGGTCGGGAACTGAGAGTCATTCACGCGCCAAAAACAAGCGAAACAAACAGCAACAAAAAACTGTGATAAACCGATACAGGCCAAACGTCAGTGGAGAGTGCAAAGCAGGAACACACCAAAGTCACAAATCAGAGTAGTGAAGAGGCAAACTAAATTCAGCACTATTACAAGCAGGCTAGTAGCAAAACCACATTGCAATATGGTTGTAGTGACTTACAGATGCAGCAGTGGCTCACCAGCTATTTGCCAAAGATCGCCCACTTCGAACACACAAGCAGATTTAGCATTAGGGTAGTAATTGTGCCTAAACTGAGCAACATTTATGTAGGGAAACAGACCCGAGGGCATCAGGGTCTTGTATCCAAAACCTGTCCGTAAGCCATCGAACGCTAAGACCTTCGGGCTCTTTAACCCAGATGCTGGCCTTTGCAGTGCCAGGCCTGTAGAATACAATAGCTTGAACAAAGACATTTGAGTGAAAATTGGCTGACCCACTGAAGAAGCTGCCCTCAAGCTAACAACCCTGGCACCTTCCCCTTGCCCATCAGTAATCTACAATTCTGCAAGCTGTCACCTTAGCTGGCTACTACTGAACAAAAGAAAGCTGTGCCATCCGATTCCGCGGCGCCCTAATTAATGGAATGTGGACGGATGGCAGTACTGATTAACATTGAAGTGACTAATGGGGTCTCGCTACATTCTCTGCTAAGTGTGGGTGTTAAACACACAGATTGTATTAGTTTTGGCTGAACGCCTGGTCGCACTGTACACAGCAAAACGCAGAGAGATCCCACAACATGTACGCAGGCAAGAACAATCCGACAAATGCATGGAACATCTATTGATCTTTGTAAATTATAAAGAGACCCAACCTTTCTTTTAATATACAGCATTTCCATAAAAATATATTATTTAAAGTAAATAAAAAAATTAAAATAAAAAAGGGCCTTTCACACAGGTTTAAATATTTCAGCCCCCCAAAAAGAGACCACCGGTTCCAACCAAATATCTTTATCCTATTGTGTTAAATGAGTTGAATGGTTGAAAAGTGTTGAACACAGAGGAAATGGGACAATGTACAAACAGAGTGCAATGTCTGACGTCACTCAGTATCATCAGAGGTCCAATCAAAAGTTAGAAAGAGAGGAAGTGGAAATGGGATAGAGGGCTTCTACGCCATATAATTGAAAAAAATAAATCTAAATTCTTATTGGCTGGCAGGGAGGGAATGCAAGAGGGATGATAATTTGCAGCTTCCCCTTGCAGGCAGTGCTCCCAGTGAGCAGACCACAGACATCATTTTTGCACAAAACTCACATCAGGCAGCCCAGGGTAACTAGCCCCCGGCAAACAAACCCAAATATCTCAGTATGCGCAGCGTTCCAAGACTCGTACTACCATGACCACTTCTAAAAGCAGAAGTGGTCATGGAGGTTGGATTAACCCTTAAAAAAAGCACAAGTGGCACCAAGACCACTTTATCTCAATGAAGTGGTCTGGGTGCAGTTTTTCTTTAGTTTTTTTTAACATTACAATGTAAAGCATTGAAGGGGTAAACAAACCTCTAGTTGCTGTCAACCCCGAAAGCCACTTAAGGCGCCTCTGCCGTTAGAACAGAGTCAAAGGACCACTCCACACCACAAAAGCACTTCAGCTTGCTGAGGAGTACCCTAGTGTAACCCCAGTTTATAAAAATGCTGATTTCTATCAGAACCTTTATAAACTAACTAAGAAACACCCCCCTGGCTGTCTGCCAAACAGACAAGGAGGTTTATGATCGCATGCATTTGGGCACTAATTCAGAGGCTTCTCAATGTGGTTATTTCCTGTGAAGAGAATGAAAGTTAAGGCTAAGGCTATGGTTCAAAAGATCTGCAGCCTTTGCAACCACTTTTTACATATACTCCTTAAAAATGCGTGCATGTATTCATTGGGGGTATATCTACTAAACAGTGACTCTCTTTTTTTGCCTACTCGGGCAGTGGAGTGTTCCTTTAAACTTGGCTCTAACTCTCTGCTATGTGGACGATTGGATTGGATGAAAGAGAAGAGCCGTTGTGACGTCACAGGAAGCGGATCAGCCAGCTGCCGGGACTCAATCACCACCCTAGAAAAAAAAGGTAAGTAATACCCTTTACTCCAGTTTTTTTTATTTATATTTGGGGTGCGCTCAATCAAGAGGAGAATACTATAGTATTAGTTTTATTTCTTTAAGAATTTAGAAGTAGTTTTAAAGGTATACAAACAGTTTTACAATGGGTGTAGTGGGTGGAGGTAACATTCACCTCTCTGGAAGTTTAATGAACGTGACCTGTTAAATACAATAGATTTATAGCAAATTGGCAGGTTTGTCACTGCACATTGTCTCTTCTCTTTTGTTTTTTGTTCTTTTGGTTTTTTTTTTTATCTGCACCCCAAGCATTTTTTTTATGATGGGATCTTTATTTTGGTTTTAGTCCCCAACACACGCACCTGCTACATCTATTCTCACCCCTGTATCTCGCCTGAATAAATTACACGGCAGCCTCAGCACATCAAATACTCTGAAAACAAAAGCTTTGAAAACAAATACAGTTTCAGCTACTTTAAAAAGTAAAAGCTGATTAACTTTTGACTCCTGATAAAAAATAACTGTCAGGTTAATTAACTCACCTGAATTTTTTTTTTTTTTTTACCTCCTTTGTACCCAAATGCCGTGCAGTTTATTAGAGTATATTTCATTATTTTCCTAATTCTTTTTAGCAATCTTACAGAATTTGCGGCTCTTCAATTTATTTTGCTAAAAATATTTTACAGAAAGGCATATAATGCCATCTGGTGGTTGTTCAGGTTATTACATGCCGATGGGTAATATTAATCATACTCTGTATCAGGTGTAACCAGGCAACCTTCAGCACTCCGGACGTGGACTACATCTCCCCTGATGCTTTGCCAGCATTATGGCTTCAAGAGCATTATGGGAGATGAAGTCCACAACATCTGGAGTGCAAAGGCTGCCTGCCCCTGCCTTAGAGCAACAGAGTGGCAGCAAACAGGAGACCGCCAAGGCGCAACTGTTGTATTGCTGGTGCCATGGAGATTTTACGTTTCCAAGCACATTAGGTGTGATATGAACTAAATACTTCTTGCTAGTTAAATGTTTCCTTATTAATCATTTTATTATCGTAATATGGACTACAGTCTCAAATGATGTAGGACACCTTTACACTGTAGAGTGGCCTTTATTATTCTCCACCCATGGACCTCCCAGAAATGTTAAGTTCTTGGAAAACCTGTGAAGACGGTTAATGCACCCAGACTGTGTACGGTCAGCTGGTCACCACACGTCCCCCACCGCCCAAAATTTCTAACAGTAGGAAATGATCAGTTGCTACATCCCTATAATAAAAACAATATCATGCGCACAATGTTTTGTTTGTGTCTAAATGTTCTTTAGCACGGGGCTTAAAATTTCAAGTCCTTCATTACTGGTTAGCCCTAAAATTTACTAGCTGGGACAAAAATGTACTCCCACTCACCAGGGGTGAATGCAGGCCCAGACTGGCCATCGGGCACACTGGGCAAATGCTTGAGCCGAGGCCGGCAGGGGAGGTCCCAGGATCTCCCTTGACAGTCTATGTAGGGCCGGCACTATCCGAGCACCGGCTCCACTGTTTTCCATGAAGGGCTGGTGAGGAGAACAAAGATCTCCCTCACCGGCCCACCTGGACAGACATACGGCTGGGGAGGGAGAGGACCTGGTGGAGCTCTATCTTGCAGCTCCGCCGGGTTCCTCCCACGAGATCTGGAGCGTTGCAATGTTCACTCACCACTAGGACCACTAGGACCACCAGTGATGGTGTGAGAGTGCCGCACCCCCCCCCCTCCCAGGCTAAAGGTAAGAAGGGAAGGGGGGATATAATGCCTGCTTATTTTTTTTTTATTTGTTTATTTACCCCCCCACACAAACAATCCATTCTAGCATTTATACACAGAACTCTCACACACATCACACTCAGCACTCTCACACACATCATACACAGCACTCTCATACACAGCACTCTTACACACAGCACTTTCATACACATCAAAAACAGCACTCTCATACACAGCACTTTCATACACAGCACTCTCACACTCAGCACTCTCACACACACATCACACTCAGCACCGTCACACACATCATACACAGCACTCTCACACACATCACACACAGCACTCTCACACACATCATACACAGCACTCTCACACACAGCACCCACAGCACTCTCACACACATCATACACAGCACTATCACACACCGTACACTCACACACATCACCCTCACACACCGTACCCTCACACACAGCATCCATCACACACACATACTGCACCCCTCACATACACACAGAACCCCCAACACACTGCACCACACACATACACAATACTTCCAAACATATATATAGAGAGAGAGAGAGAGCACCCCTCACACACATAATACACCCCTAAACATATTACATTACATTACACACACTAGTTCCCTTACCCAACTCTGGATCATCTACACACATACACACACTAGATCCCTATATACACCCTGAATCCGTTATATACGCACACTCACTAGATCTCCTACACATTCTGGGTCCTTCAAACACACACTAGACTTATATATATATATATATATATATATACAAACACACACACTACACTCCTAACATAAACACTCTGGATCCCCTATACACACTCTAGATTCCTTGTAAGCAAACACATACTACACCCCTAAACACACACTTTCTACAAACACTACATCACCTATATACACACACACACACACACTATAGCCTGTGTGCACACACTTACTACATCCCCTATACACACATTCTCTCCAGCCCCTAGCCACATATGCATTACATTACACCACAAACACAACACGACTAAAACCGACACCACACACTACAATCAGCTCACTCTACACACACGCAATCCCACAAGCAGGCTCCAAACACATGCACAATACTCTTTCCTGGCCCTTTTGTCTCCTGGTATCCATTTATATAGACACCAGAAACAAGTTGCTAGGAAACACAGTGCAAGCATGTTATTCAATTTGCTTGCGCTGTGCAGAAAGAATACAGAGCTTTTTTCTCATGCTAGAGCTCTTCGGCAGAGTTCTGCGCACGGTCTGCCCTGGAAGAGCATTGAACCAGCATGCTCACTTTGAAAGGGTACGTGTTTGTCATTAGTGATGACAAAACACACCTCCTCTGCGACCGCACCCTTCTTAGTGGGCCGCTGCGATAAAAAAATGCCCGGGCCGAATTTTTTTCCCAGTCCGGCCCTGGGTGAATGTCTATGGTTAGCGGTGAGTAGGAATATAAAGCCCTGGTTTAGCTCAGGGTTGTCTACATTCCATCCTTGATATATACTTCCTCAATTACCATGTGACTCTTGTTTGCAGGTTTCCTGTCTAAATTACATCACACAGCTCAGTATCGTTATAGAGTGCTCATAAAAGGCCGTTAGAGGAGAGAAAATATCGATATAAAACTCACACTTACCTGTAACCCAGCATTGGCAGCCTCTCGACCCTCAGATTATTAGCTGCAATGATATCTGTCTAGCTCTAGTGCTTCTCAAAGAGATAGACTGGGAACCTAGGGTACATGCGCCACAATTAATGTACAAATCTGATGCTTCTCACGGTACAGCAGAGAAAAGGGAAAGTGTCTAGTCAACAAAATAACGACATTAAGATGTAGAGGTTTTGGTCCTTAGTGTCCCTTTATTGTATAATGGTCTTTCTCATGCACGTTGCAAGACAGAAGGCTGCCACCCTTGTAGGTGGGCGAATGACAGAACTGGATGCATTGAGAAGGAAGGAAGTATGTCAACAAAGAAGACCAAAAGAAGGTTGGAGAAAAAATGGGAATTTGAACTCTAGACAGGACACTAAACATGAGTAAATATCGTTAAAAAAATGTTTTAAAATCCATAACTCCAGGCATCACTATGTATTAGAGACCTCGTCTGTGCAGCCCACCCATGCGCATGATTCATAATTCTGTCCATCTAGAGCTCATCAATGCAGCCCCAAATGTTTGCTCCACAGACAAGTCATCAGTCTGGCTCCATAACCTGAAGCCTAGTCAGGTCCCTTCAAAATAGCACCGTAGGCTCCCTAACAACACAGGAATCCTGGGCTCCTTCCTATTCCTTCAATCAGTGTGCAGGGTGTGAGGAGTTAATATAACTGAGCTGGCAGGTTCTCAGCTTCCCACCCTTCCCTTTCCATACCTCCTTGGCACACCTCGCTCTAATGCCACCAGCAGCAATTAAACCAGTTACATAACTGATCTTGTGCCACTGGAAGCAATTAAACCAATTACTGTTCATGCAAAACCTAGCAACAATTAACCAGTGATATAACTTTAGAACTACTATCAGCAATTTAACAGTTCTAAAAATAGTTTTGTGTCTCAATCAGAAATTATACAGTTACATAACTAGTCTTGTGTCAACATCAGAAATTAACCAATCACATCACTGATGTCATATCACCAGACGAATTAACCATTTACATCACTGATGTCATGTCACCGGCAGGATTAACCAATTACATCACTGATGTCATGTCACCAGAAGGATTAAACAGTTACATCACTGATGTCATCGGAAGCAATTAATATTACTGATCGCATTGCACTGGCATCAATCAGAACAAGGTTAACCATAAGAATACCACAGGGGTAAGACAGGGGCCCCAGAACCAAGAATTTGCTTGACCAAAATGACCATCAATATGGGAAGAATGCGTGGGGTCCCCAAACTGTTAACCTGCCTAGGGCCACATGGAATCTTCATCAATTAACCAGTTAATATCACTGATCGAATGCCACTAGGAGCAATTAACCCGTTACCTCCCACATGTCCTTATTTAGGGCCCAATTCCCTTTGTATTCTTTTCTGTCCTAATGTTACTGTTCTGTAGAAAATCAATATTCTTGGTGTGTCTAAATTTATCCCAGAGATCCACAGCAATACTACTCACAGTGATGTCTCTTTAACATGTGTTTAAAATCAGACTGTGTAAACAAGATACATTGTTCTTGTTCGAAATCACATTGTAGCTGTATAAATTGTTATAAGTTACCCCTAACTCCTGGATGCACACCAAGACACACCACCAAAATAACATTTTAAGAAGTGTCCCTCTTTGTCCATTTGAAATGCTGTGGGTATGTGGATGCAACTGTCGGCAATTAACCAAATTACATTACTGATTCTAGACCTCCAGCAGCAATTAACAGCTACGTTACTGATCATACGCCCCTAGCAGCAATTAAAAAATTACAATACTTATCTAATAACCTAGTAGCAATTAAACCGTTACACAGTGACGGAGGGATTAATACTTTTTGCTAATTATAAATAGGTAGATTCTGGAATGTCAGTAGTTTGATAACATGGCCTGTTTCTATTTTACCCATAGCAGGCTTGTGAATACAGTTTTAAAAATGTCCTGAATGAACTGAGGTCTGCTGTCTCCACAGCAGTGAATCCAGGGGCCATCAGAGACAATGAAACCCCTATCAAGTACCGCAGCTTATTAAGGAATGCCTGTCGATGCAGACTGCAACAGTTATTTGTTTGTTATTTTAGTTATTAAGTATGTAAATCGAAGGGCAATCTACTGGGTGGATTTACATGTCAGATGCCTATTGGCACAGAATTCTATGGCGTCCCCTGCACCCTAACCCCAAAATATGGCACATAGAGTATAATGAATTTATTATATGGAAGCAGTAAATAGGATAGGGAGGTTCGTAAATACTGACCTCTCTATTCAAAGACTACAACACCAGGCAGACACTCCAGTGGTGTCTTGGGGCTTAACCTAAATATAACTCTGTAGTCTATGGTTGCATAGGTTGAATAAGAGGTGCCTCAGCGTGTCTATGATGCTCAATCCTGAGCCAGTCCACTAACTACAGAAGGTGAGGGCTAGCTGGACAGTGTAAGAAACTCTACCGTTCTGATGCTAGTCTAGACTAATAAGAGGAGAAAAAGATTGTGAAAAAATAAAGTGCTAAAGTGCAGAACCATGCTTAGAATGCTGGTTGCCTGCACTGTGGTGCCCTCGTGTGTGCACCTTCTTCAGAGTTATATTTAGGCAGGTCCATTGGTTGTTACCCAGGGCTGCCTTATGAAGGTTCCTAATAGCAACAACCTTGCAACTTTGCTTCACAGAGTAATCAGCAGTGTTGCAAACAACCAATACACGTGGCTTTGATACAAAAGATTCACATAATGATGCCATTCCTCTCTACTATGTATCAAGAGATATTTTGGACTAAGCATTCAGTCCTTTTTCCTAATCTCTTTTCTCTCTATTAGCTATCTATACAGAGTAGTTCTATTCTGATAAGCATTGACTAGACTATATACTAAGATCCCATTCCAGCTATAGACCATATCTATTAAAGTCTGTACTCTGGCAAATAGGAAGTATTCTAATTTGAGTAAATAGAGGTGTAGCCATTTGGCTTTGGATAACTTTCTCTGACCTTTTACTCCTTTGATTAATTTATGGGTTAAGATACACAGTCTAATAACATTGTTACTTTTGTAAATATATTCTTTGAGATTATTCTCCAGCTAACAATCACTGGCGGAGCTTGTACTCTAGCAAGTTTATAGTTATAATCATTTTTTGTTCTATAATGAATTTATTAACTGGACTTTGCAAGCCTAAAATTTATATTTGTATTGTCTCACTCCCCATATCCTCCATGTGTTTCATTCTCCACCAGACCCTCCATGTGTCTCATTCCCTCCCCCACCAGCCCCTTCATGTGTCTCATTCTGCCCCTCACCTTCCTCTACGGGTCTCAATTTCCCCCAACCCCTCCATGTGTTTCAATCCCCCACCCCCAGTCCTTCCATGTGTCTAAATTCTCACCCCAGCTCCTCCATGTGTCTCACTCCCCATATCCTCCATGTGTTTCATTCTCCACCAGACCCTCCATGTGTCCCATTCCCCCCAGCCCCTTCATGTGTCTCATTCTGCCCCCCACCTTCCTCTATGGGTCTCAATTTCCCCCAACCCCTCCATGCATTTCAGTCCACCCCGCCCAGTTCCTCCATGTGTCTCAATTCTCACCCCAGTCCCTTCCATATGTCAGTTTCCCACCCCAGTCCCTTCCAAATGTCAGTTTCCCACCCCAGTCCCTTCCACGTGTCTCAATTTCCCCTTAGTCCCTGCCATGTGTCTCAATTTCCCCTTAGTCCCTGCCATGTGTCTCAATTTCCCCTTTGTCCCTTCCATGTGTCTCAATTCCCCCCAGTCCCTTCCATGTGTCTCTCCCCCCCCCCTTTTGTATCTGCCCTCCGCAGTCCATGTTGTGTGGCCAAAATGACCACAGTACCTTATCTGACAAGAAGTGCTCTCAGTGAGCACTTTGTCAGACTGGGTAGAGGGAAAAAGAGGCCACTCTGTCCGTGGTCTGTGGTCTGCCTGGCCACACTACATGCTGTGAGAGGAGTTAAACATAGGATTAAGGTAAAGGGTTTATTTTCAGGTTTAGGCTTTGATTGCTGGTGTTTGAAGGGTTATTTACAAAGTACTCATCCTTTGACTTCTGTAGACCAGCCATATTGATAACATTAGAGCTACAGGAGATGTTATACAGTGTGCATCACTCAGAAGTTCCCCTTCTCCTCCTGCAAGTCATATCATGTGTGAGAGACTGTTAGTGGGCAGATAGGAAGTGATCCCTTCCAGTTACTGTCCAGCCTCACACACAGACACTGGAGGAGCTGGGACAGCACTTAGTATTACACCCTCTATAACTGTTCCTGGAGCCTCTATTAAGGCTGACTGTACTATAGAGGACACTGATCAAGGCTCCTGGTGCTTATCTCTCCCAACAAGCTATTTAATCCTCAAAAAGGCACATTGTAAGTTCTGAAAACAGATGCCCCCTAGTGGTCAGGCACCTGTAGGCAGCTACCTACTATGCCGAATAAGAAATTTGGCTCTGGCAATCTAAGTACTATAACCACAACATGCTGATGCAGAGATGATCTGCCAGTAGATTGCAGGAGCCGTTCCCCAGTTTTAGGTCAAACTATTTTCAAGCGGTTTGACTAAAAGCAGCGTCGCCCTGAGGCACATGCTACCATATTGCTAATGGATGAGTTAAACTTCCGCATTGCTAACGTCAATTGGATCTATATTTCTGCATTACCAATATCAATTGCATAAAAATGAAAGGAATAACAATACGTTAAAACACACAGGCACAGAATACACCATAAGCCAAAACAAAAACTAAAATGCAAAAAATTAACACTTGGTGGCGCCACAGCACAGGCTGCAATTTGTGCTCACACTGCGTCTGCCTTTACTAGCAATGTGTTTACATATCTCGGGTATTTAACAAATATGTGTTTGTGAGATCTGAGAAATCAGGTGAGAGGTAGAATTCCACACGGCTCTATCTATCCTGTAACTAATCGCCTCCATCTTGACTTCCTGTCAATCATTGTTATAACATCTGTCCTTCGCACCAGTCAGTCATCACAGAGAGAGGAGGACAGACAGGGAACAAATGTTTATTTTTCTATTCTTCCAATGCAATGTGTGTGCCCTGGCTGTGCCTTGACTGAACTGGATTGCCATTGAACAGATTTCCAGACAATGGTTTGTATTGGCCCGGGATGTATTTGTACAATGTTGTCATATCCCCTGTGAGGCGACAGTTTTCCAAACTAAAGAGATTTAAATTTGTTAACCTTTCTTCATAACTAAAATGCTCCATTCCTTTTATCAATTTTGTAGCTCGTCTCTGCGCTTTTTTCTAGTGCCATAATATCCTTCTTTAGAACTGGTGCCTAAAATTGCACAGCACACCTTTAAGGGGTGAATCAGCTGTCGCTCAGTTTAATTAGGCAGCAATCAGACCCCGTGCCTGGAACTAAACTCTAAATCTAACCTGTGATTCACTATATAGAACACATGGGCCTATGAGCACATTATTTAGAGGTAGTGACGAAGTGTAATAAAAATTACAACATCTGTTTAATCATTCCACACAATGGAAGCCATAAAGAAGGATTTAAAGCTATGTTAAGGACAGTGAACACACCCAAACGCAAGCATTTTTACAGGAAAATAAACCCCACCACTCAATTATACAATCAAGCTTCTGTGAAATATTTTACCTCGAAACAGCTGTCAGATTTAACTATCCTGTTGCCAATGATAAAGGAGCTCTTGATCTACAAAACCTACTATGGTCATTAACCCTTTGAGTGCTAGAGGTGCGTAGTGTATTGTCATTCAAATGGTTAAAAGACCACTAAAGTCACCCAAGCCACTTTATCTTAATAAAGTGGTCTGTGTGAGGTGGTCCTCTCAATCTAACCATCCAAGGTAAAACATTGCTAAAACAGTAATGTTTACCTTGAAGAGTTATACACAATATACCGTGTGGAGAGACACTTACTGTAACTTCCACCTCAATTAAGGGTGCTATTCCAAAACGGTACTCCCTTAAATACCAATACAATAATTATTCAAAAATCAAGGAATGCACACCAACTGATACAACAGTATCTATCCATATATATATTTATTAATTACAATACAAGTATAAACAATATGTACAATATACAACAGTGACCACATAGGCTAAACAGGCATAGTTACCAAATTCCACAAGCCTATCTGGGCAGAAACACGAATCATAAACAATCCCCCAACGTTTCGGCTCCTCCTGGTAGCCTTTATCAAGGCTTACCTTGAAGAGTTAAACACACCTCCAGCACTGGGGACGCTCAAACTTTTTAATGGGAAGATTGGATGCACGTGGGGAGCTTGCCGCGCCTGCACATCAGGCCCACAATGTTTCTCTATGAGAGAAATTTGGACAATGCTGGGGGAGGCCATGTCTTCTCCATGATGTGGCAGGAGGCGAAGAGGTAAGCAGCACCCTCGTCGCTGGAAGAAGGTAAGTTAAAAAAGCTTTAATTTTCTTATTTTTATGGGGCACACTGGGGGGACCTGTATTACCAGGTATGGAACACTAAAGGGTTAGGAATACAGTTTTCCTTTAACAGTCAGCTGCCAAAAGTGTGTTGTAGACAACCTCAAAGCCATCAACAGACCCAGAGAAAATAAATCTGGTAAAATATCTGCCCAGAAGGAGGTTCTAGTCACATATGAGCTGAAGTTAGCGATATTACAGCATACACAGTGCGCAAACACCCGGATATGTCGTCCATATACTTGCAGTCTGTGAAGGTAGAGCAGATACAGGTAAAGGCTACTCAGTTAACCTTTTACTTCTCATTGGTGAGCAATTGCTGATATGGAGATCCACTAATTGCTTTAGCCAAATAAGCCTCCATGGTCAAGCTATCTGGATATATGGTGTTAAATCCCCAAGCTGCACACCAACCAACAGTCTTAGATTCGGCAGGACAGCCCCACATTTAGGCCTCTATCCTATCATTACAGTCGTGTTTTCTGCTATCCCACTTCTAAGAAACACCAGATATGTTTTGGAAGGTCTGGGTAGTCCATCTGCATACAGGGCCGGACTGGGAACTAAAAGCAGCCCGGGAAAAAAATTCTATACCACCCCAATAATGCGTCACGCCAGCATAGTGTGCTGATATAGAGGGTGAAAAAATAACTTGAAATTGAAAACTATTACTCCAACGAAAGAACGCATATAGGGCTTCAAAATAAACAATAGAGTGCCTTTATTTTAAGCAGACGTACATTTGCATGTAATCAATGTTTCAGTACAACTACTTTGGCCTATTAAGGACATTTTAGTAATGGTGTTGCACAACTGAAAAAAATGAAGTAATCTTGTTTATTTTGAAGTCCTATGGGTGTGCTCTTCACTTTGAATATGTTATTGTGCATGAGTATGCAACTAGCAACAAGACTGGGCCAATACGTGCTCATTACATGCATATATATATATATATTAATGACATTTATGTGTGTATTATGCATATATAAATGTATTTTACTATATGTGTAAATATTATAGGCATAATTATATGTTACTAATACACACATCAATATACATGTGTGTATATATATATATATATGTGTGTGTGTGTGTGTGTATTACTGTCAGGATCACATCAATTTACGTCTATTACGTTTACCTCGTTTAGTGTATCTTGTCTCCAATTGTCTCCTTTTTGTCTCTTACAGTGACCCTTGTGTATATTTTACTTCATCCCAGCCCCTGTGTGTTTCTTTTTACCCTTCTCCAGCCTCTGTATGTCTTTTTTTTCCCCAGCCCCTTTTGTGTATGTCTTAGCCCCAGCCCCTTTGTCTCTTTCTCCCCTTCCAAATCTCATCTGTATGTCTCTTTCTAACTCCAGACTCTGTGTGCCTCTTTCTCTTCTCCCAGCCACTCTCTGTCTCTTTTTCCCCAGCCCAGCGTTGCCTCCCACAAATCTTGTGTCACTTGGTTCCCCCTCCCTTCTGTATGTCTTTGTCCCCCCAACAAACCTTCTGTGTGTCTCTTTCTCCTCTCTCCTCCCTGTGTCTCTCTTCCCCCTCTCCTCACTGTGTATCTCTTTCCCATCTCCTCCCTGTGTCTCTCTTTCCCATCTCCTCCCTGTGTCTCTCTCTTATCCCTTTGTCTCCTTGTCCCCCTTCCCCTGTGTCTCTATTACCCCTCTGTCTCTTTGTCCCCCCATCCCCTGTGTCTCTCTATTACCCCTCTGTATCTTTGTCCCCCCATCCCCTGTGTCTCTCTATTACCCCTCTGTCTCTTTGTCCCCCTTCCTGTGTCTCTATTACCCCTCTGTCTCTGTGTCCCCCCTTCCCTGGTGTCTCTCTATTACCCCTCTCTTTTTCCCCCATCCCCTATGTCTCTCTATTACCCTCTGTCTCTTTGTCCCCCCCTTCCCTGGTGTCTCTCTATTACCCCATCTGTCTGTGTGTCCCCATCCCCTGTGTCTCTATATTACCCCTCTTTTTGCCCCCCATCCCCTTTGTCTCTCTATTACCCTATCTGTCTCTTTGTCCCCCATCCCCTGTGTCTCTCTATTACCCTCTGTCTCCTTGTCCCCCTTCCCTGGTGTCTCTATTACCTCATCTGTCTCTGTGTGTCCCCTTCTCCGTGTCTCTAGTACACCTCTCTTTGTCCCCCATCCCCTATGCTCTCTATTTCCCTCTGTCTCTTTGTCCCCTTCCCTGGTGTATTTCTATTACCTCATCAGTCTGTGTCCCCCTTCCCTGTGTATCTCTATTACTCCTCTCTTTGTCCCCCATCCCCTGTCTCTATTACCCAATCTGTCTCTGTGTCCCCTTGCCCTGTGTCTTTCCATTACCCCTCTATTTGTCCCCCATCCCCTGTGTCTTTGTCCCCCCCCAACCTGGTGTCTCTCTATTACCCCTCAGTCTCTGTGTGTCCCCTTCCCCTGTGTATCTCTATTAGCCCTCCATTTGTCCGTCCCCCCCCCTTCCCCTGTGCTTATTTTACCCCTCTTTTTCTGTGTCCCTTCTGACCTTGTCACAGGAGGTCTGAGGGAGGGAGTGGAGCTAACTACCATGCTCCATCGCGGTTCCCATATTTCCCAGCATCTACATATCATGCAGTAATCCCTACTCTATGATGTGTAGATGCTTGGAATTATGGGAACCACGAGGGAGCATGGTAGTTAGCTCCACTCCCTCCCTCCGTCCTCCTGTGCTGACAGCTGCACGGCTGTCAGTATCAGTGAGTGTGCCGCCGGATCGCTTAGGCGGCCGCCCGGCACACTCACTGATACTGACAGCATTGCTATCAGCACAAGAGATGGGGCCGCTGGCCGCAAGGTGAGTAATCACCTCAGAGTGTGCCGCCGGACCAGCCACCCGTTGGCACCGACGGCCGGTGGCCGCGATATTATTAAAATATAGGGAGCAGGGCTCCCTCTCTACATGCAGCCCCCCAGGTGCCGCGGACCACCAGGAAATTTCCCGGTATCCCGGTGGGCCAGTCCGGCCCTGTCTGCATACCTCCCATGTAAATAACCACCAAATTCTGACATTATAACCTTTTAAGAACCAAAAGAAATAGATGGGAAATAATGAAAAAAGTTTTTCTAAATTTTTCTCTATTCCAGCCTACCATTTAAACTCCTACATCCTCTCACACACATCCTGGATGCCAAATGTTTTGGACCTTTACAGTGAGTCATTTTTGCTTGTACAATCACTACTGTAATAGCACAGCCTTGATATTGACTTTAATGCAAACCTCTATGTGTTTACCCCTCAGTATCGATTCCTATGAAAATTTATGTAAAAAAAAAAAACGAATTACGAGGGGCGGAGCTAGGTCCCGACACGAGCAGTCGCACAATCGCAGAGCTCCGTGCCTGCAGGCTGAAAGAGCCCAAATACTGGCTGATCAAGAGACACCTTAACCCTTCGTTAAGCCCACAAGGGTGCACTGCGTGATGGGGAGAAAAAATAAGAAGCCGAGGCCGGATCACCCCAGGTTTACCGCCGATATCAGAGACTTACTGCAAAGGCCGCAAGGGCAAGCGTGTCCAATATGGCAGAGGTACTCGACGATTTCTCTTATGACTCGGGCGATTCACTCCTCCAAGGCATGGACGATCAGGGCTACAAAAGGCCACACAAGTCTTCCCCCCTCTCACCTCTAAGCCCACATAGCAACAGTGGAACACACCACAGTCACCCATAGCAACCAGATAAAAGACCTGCAGACACAGGTTCAGGACCTTACCTCGGCCCAAGTTCCGCCCCACCGAACCTCTTAAATATTATCAACTCTCTATTGTCTGTACACAATTGTTGATTACTCTGCAAAAAACAAAAAAAACACAGTCTGACTACTTACTCTTAACTGGAAATCAGTAATAATATGCACATCATTGTATTCCCTTATATTTGTTTACTATTATGCTCATCCTTATCTGACTGTGGAATAAATAAAGAATTATAAAAAAATAAAAAAATAATTACAAAAAAAGACGATATACTTTTTACAGATGGAGACATTGTAGACATGAGGGATTAAATACAGCGATTAAAGACAGGTGATTGATAGCAGAGAAGGAACGGTGAAAAATGAGCTATTTAAAACCCAGATATTACATTGTTTATAACCATGGCTCTGTAGTTACAATACGTATCCTCATCCAGGATGATGGCAAGCTTTCCTACAGAGGTGTGTTTTGAGTGACTTCTTAAAGGACTGGAGGCAAGGGGAGAGTCTGATGACACGGAATGCGCTTTCCAAATAAATGGGGCAGTCCTTTAACCCCTTAAGGACCAAACTTCTGGAATAAAAGGGAATCATGACATGTCACACGTGTCATGTGTTTCCTTAAGGGGTTAAAAAGAATATAAAAGAAACATACATATACACATATATCGGTATACAAAATGGGTTTCTGAGGCACAGCAAGAAAAACATGCATTAAAGAAAATATTTTTGCTTAAATAGTAATTGTTAATTATTTTTAGATTAAGAGTAACTTGTAATACAAAAATTTTTTTTTTTAAAGTTTAAACACCCGTTTTTACTCACCAGTAAACCAATGTCGTTGCACTCAGACAATCGGATGCTTCACAGAGATGCATTTACTGCAATGTTTCTTTATGAGACGTGTTCACAACATTCAGCAACACCAGACGTGATCGAAAGATTTGTAGTTTATTTCTGTAAAAGACAGTCAAGTTAAAAAAAAAATCCCCAATGCAACTAAAGTCACAGCGGGTCTCTTATCCTAAATTTTGTAGTTTAGTTTTATTCACTTCAGTTTAGATGTTAAAGAAACACTGTAGCGTTAGGAATACATACTTGTATTCCTAACTCTACAGCCCTGATGCCCCTTGTTATTTAGGTTCCCCCCTATCTATATAAAAAAATTTAAAAAATGTAAAAAAATGAAAATTAAACTGCTGCACAACCTCTTCCTAGGCTTACATCATCCTGGAGGCGTGTTTCCAGAATGACGGGCCAATTGGGAGGAGCATTGGGAAAAGTAGGCACATGCACGTGCACGTCGCTTACCGCCATGCGCCTACAAGTCCTCCATAGAAAATGTACTCAATAATTCTTTACGGTCGACCATGGCGGTGACGTCACGGTAAGAAAGTGGGGAAGTAAGGTTCCGGGCTCTCATACCCAGAGGGCTGTTTAGTTTAAAGGACCACTATAGTGCCAGGAAAACAAACTCGCTCTATAGGATCTTTGGGTCCCCCCCACCCTAATGGTCCCACTCCCGCCGGGCTCTAGGGGAAGGAAGGGGTTAAACACTTACCTTTCTCCAGCGCCGGGCTCCCTCGGCGCTGGGGACTCTCCTCCCTCTTCTGACGTCACCGGCTGAATGCGCATGCGCAGCAAGAGCCGCACGCGCGCATTCAGTCATTCCATAGAAAAGCATTCTCAATGCTTTCCTATGGACGCTGGCGTCTTCTCACTGTGAAAATCACAGTGAGAAGCAAGGAAGCGCCTCTAGCGGCTGTCAATGAGACAGCCACTAGAGGCTGGATTAACTCTAATGTAAACATAGCAGCTTCTCTGAAACTGCTATGCTTACAGCAGGCAGGGTTAACCCTAGATGGACCTAGCACCCTGACCACTTCAATGAGCTGAAGTGGTCTGGGTGCCTATAGTGGTCCTTTAACATAGAAACATAGAATGTGAGGGCAGATAAGAACCATTCGGCCCATCTAGTCTGACGAATTTTTTAAATACTTTCATTAGTCCCTGGCCTTATCTTATAGTTAGGATAGCCTTATGCCTATCCCACGCATGCTTAAACTCTCTCACTGTGTTAACCTCTACCACTTCAGCTGGAAGGCTATTCCATGCATCCACTACCCTCTCCGTAAATTAATACTTCCTGAAATTATTTTTAAACCTTCGCCCCTCTAATTTAAAGGAACATATAATGGTAGGAATAGAAAGCAGTATTCCTAAGACTTTAAGAACCCTATGCACCTCCCTCCCCCACCAGGCGATGTAAAGGGTTAAAAAAACAAAACCTTTATTCACTTTCCTAATTCCAGCCCGTATGTCTCATGGTGATGGGTTGAGAATTAAATGCACATGCACAAGGCGAGTGCTGCGCATACATTAGGCCTTCCCCATAGGAAATCATTGACTCAATGCTTCATTATGGCATTTATGAACACGCCGGACGTCGTCATGCAAAGAGTGAGGACGCCTAGCATCGTAAAGTGCAGGAAACACCTCTAGTGGCTGTCTGGTAGACTGTCAATGTTATAATTTATATCAAAGGATGGAAGCTGCTACATGTAGGCTTGTGAACGGTACAATAAAGTCAAGCAGACGGGAACTGTAACATAGCTTATTTTTCTTAAATTACTAACTAAAAATAATAATAAAAAAAAAATAGCATATTGCAATACAAGGAGGTCACCCAGTTACCCTTTCCCCTGTATCTTATTTTATCAGGATTATTCAAATAAGGACAAATCGCAATCCAGAGACTACATCCATTTGATAAGCTTCTGTCTTCTGGTGACACTCTGTGAGCGTTTTATAAATTCACCTACCTTAACCTACAATTTGCATTTCTGTGGTCACATCTCTACTGGTCGAATTTAGCCTGAGATATGCGTCCTGCGCAATTTACGTAAACAGCAAGACATGGCGCATTGAATCGCCCATGAGCTGCGCCAGTCCAACCAACTCAGGGGTCATGTTGACAAACCTGCCAACTCCCAAATCCCAATAAACCATCCAAAGTAAAACGTCACATGGTGAAACCATGTCCTAAGGTGTTCTAGGAGGAGTGGGGGGGGAGGGGGGAAGGGGGGGGAATAAAATGATTATTGATGAACATAACATTTTCATTTTATCCAAAACTCCTCCCCAAACTTTCTAAATCCTCTTCTTGCCCATCTGCCAAGCCATTGGTTGGCACAAAATAAGTCTAGATCCATCTCAAGACTTTAAAAAATCTCAGAGAAAAACGCATTTGAACCAACCTTCCAAAATGTATGGAGTACCATAAATCTGTCTGCGGATCTATATCTAACTTATGACTTCTAGAATAGAACAGGAGTGAATTCACTCAAAAGTAACAGCTGCTAAACAGATTTGCATAGATCATGGTATTAGCTCTACAGCATCTGCCTGCCCGGAGAGGGAGTCTGAGGACAGGAAGGAGTTAACCCATTAGCAGTACATTATGCTGGGAATATCAGCAGCAGGCGAGGATGGTCAGTGTTGCAGTGACTGTGTAATACACATGTACGATCAGAAAAGTCGGGATACGTCAGGCGTTAAATGCGGATTGCTCGACATTGGAAAACTTTTTACGCTGACCGATCTTCGTAATCGCTTCAACGGCAATGTAAGTAGCATTCTCAAAAAAAAAACTGTTTTTTAAAAAAGGTCATTTTGCATCATTACAGAGACTTTGTATATTTCTGGTACAAGTTAATGGTTTGACAAAATATATTCCCAAAATATTGCCAGCCCTGCGTTAAAAAAAAGAAAATATCAAATATGCATTATTATCATTATTATTATTATTATTATTATTATACACACTATATATATTTACATCACACACAACTTATTATATCGCCACTCTACCAAAAGAAAAAAACAGTGGTTACGTGTCAATAACTATAGATAGTGGATGTTTGTTTTCCAATATATTGTTCTGCGCTATTGCACAGGTTGGTGTGTCAATGTAGAAATATAGATTGCAATGGCAAGTAAGCACCAAACTGGTCATTCTAGTCTGTCAGATTAGGAACTCTCAGGCTTATTGTGTCTAGTCCTTCAACAGAGCAGCTCGATGCACACCCTAGACATTCTTCAATCCAAAATTACAGTAGTAGGCGAAATATTGAAGACTTGTTTCTCTGGGATGATTGATCAGTTAATGAATTATTGAATATTCTTATTTGCACAGGCTTTGAAAAGTAAAAACTAAATGAAGATCTTCTAACTTGCAATTTGCTTATAAAATTTATTTATTTTTTTTAAATGAATGTGTGCACCTTTATTTGAATTTAGTGAAATCCCCACTTATCTGTCAATGTTGGGAAAAAAACAAGTTTTTAATTGTTTCAGTCTGGTTTTCAATATGTTGTAGAATACAGTAGTAGAATGTAGTAGAATGTAAATATGCATTCATTGTTTAGCAAATGAATGCATATTTAAAATGTTCAAGCTTTATTTAATACAATGGGGAGTGGTGCATTTGCACAATCAGTTTAAATTCTCTTCATTCCTTTGCTAATTAAGAGGTTAATCCACAGAGGGCTATTCGATATAATTTACCTGGATGGTAGTAACATATGGACAGCCTGACTGTCACTATAGGGTTAATATGTATAATAAAGTGTTGATAACGATTACCATATTTACCCTTTAATATGGGGCGTCTATAAAAATAAAAGCTCCAAAAAACACACCCAGATTAAGACTGCGTTTTATTGTAAATTTTCCATTACTGATTTATCCCCATAGGGTGGGTCGGAAAGACATATTACCTCCCCCCCTCCCCATCCTGCTTTTAAAATGTTTATAATTTGGTCAATTTTTAACACCAACGCTGGGAAAAAAACTGCTGCAAAATAGAAGGGAGTGAAACGGATTTGGCTTATTTAACATGAAGCAAAAGCATACTGATTTCCAAGAGGTTCTGCAGGGGCTGTGAGCTATCTGCATCCTACGTCACCACTGATAATACGTTCAACATAGGTGGGCTGCTAAGTATTTCGATTGATATTAGTGGTCTGGACCCGGATGAGACTGATCATTTTTTCCTTGGGTCACAACCAGTACAAATATGACCCTCATATTTTATCTTCCAAAATGTCACGTCACTGGGGTTACAAGCTGCGCCATATTTTGGGTTCAGGGTGATGTGCAGGACATGAAAAGTCCTACCCTGCAGTATGTAGAACGCATATGCCACAGAAAGAAAACAAATTAACTAATCAAATAATACTGTCACAGGGCACTCCTCATGAATGCGTCAGAATCATGGTTTTCCTGCGAAATGCACGGGTTCAATAAGTCTTTAGTTAGAAATGGAAAATTTTAATGTTTAAAGGGTTCAAATGTTAGAGGGTTGGAATCTTTTGAGCATGCAAGTATTTTCGGGTTTAAAAGTGCCCTCCATTCCAGACTTCATAGACAAAAAAAAAAACAGGATTTTGAAAAAAACTAAACTTTTTTTATGTTTTTTGGTTAATAAGAGTCGTGACCTCCTGAGATCGTTGTCTGGCTGCACACATTAGCTGTCGTCGTCAGATGTAGTAATTGGATTCCTTTATGCTGGAGAATAAAACAGACGGACTTAGCTTATAAAAGCACCGTCACCAGAGTTCTCTCAGAGGAGAACCTCTCAAAACAGAGCCGGAGAGACGAGTTAACTCCTTCACAACAAGATTCTTTTTGATTTAAAGTTGGCATAATGTCATGATCAGGTCAGGTAGGAGACGATTGCCAGGGTTAACACTAGGATCTTTATTTTATAGAATAAGCAGGATCTCCGATAACTGAAGTTACAGGTAGAAACCAGGCTATGTAATAAAGGGTTTAGACAATAAGCCCCAGAGTGGGTATAAAGTAACAGGTAAACCTATAAAAGAAATTAGAGGTAGGAGATTGAAGAAGAACCTATGAGAGACATTATAGGGGAGTATATTGAAGGTAAACAGAAAACAGGAGTTAGGCAATATGCCCCAGAACAGGATATAAAGAGACAGAGAAACCTATAAGTGACATGGGTAAAGCAAGAGAAGGAAAACGTATTATTGAAATAATAGGTTGCTGGTAGACAAGTTACAAATAAACAATAAGATTTCAAGATTACAAGACAAAGGAGAACTTTAGTTAATAAACCCCATATTAGAAGGAGTATTGATCAAGCAGGAAAATAACACCATGTAATATTACTTTGAGGCAGAGTCCAGATTGGTGTTATGCAGGTAGGTATGGAGCAGATAAGTTGTATGGATCAGGCTGGTAGAAATCAGGTAGGTAAGATAAAGCGTAGTTCGGGCTGATATTGAGCAGGGTTGGTAGTAAGCAGGATTGAGGAGTAGTTCAGGCTGGTATTCAGCAGGGTTGGTAGTAAGCAGGATTGAGGAGTAGTTCAGGCTGGTATTGAGCAGGGTTGTAGTAAGCAGGATTGAGGAGTAGTTCAGGCTGGTATTGGCTGAGGAGTAGTTCAGGCTGGTATTGAGAGGGTTGGTAGTAAGCAGGATTGAGGAGTAGTTCAGGCTGGTATTGAGCAGGGTTGGTAGTAAGCAGGATTGAGGAGTAGTTCGGGCTGGTATTGAGCAGGGTTGGTAGTAAGCAGGATTGAGGAGTAGTTCGGGCTGGTATTGAGCAGGGTTGGTAGTAAGCGGGATTGAGGAGTAGTTCAGGCTGGTATTGAGGAGGGTTGGTAGTAAGCAGGATTGAGGAGTAGTTCAGGCTGGTATTGAGCAGGGTTGGTAGTAAGCAGGATTGAGGAGTAGTTCAGGCTGGTATTGAGCAGGGTTGGTAGTAAGCAGGATTGAGGAGTAGTTCAGGCTGGTATTGAGCAGGGTTTGGTAGTAAGCAGGATTGAGGAGTAGTTCAGGCTGGTATTGAGGAGGGTTGGTAGTAAGCAGGATTGAGGAGTAGTTCAGGCTGGTATTGAGCAGGGTTGGTAGTAAGCAGGATTGAGGAGTAGTTCAGGCTGGTATTGAGCAGGTTTGGTAGTAAGCAGGATTGAGGAGTAGTTCAGGCTGGTATTGAGCAGGGTTGGTAGTAAGCAGGATTGAGGAGTAGTTCAGGCTGGTATTGAGCAGGGTTGGTAGTAAGCAGGATTGAGGAGTAGTTCAGGCTGGTATTGAGCATAGTTGGAAGTAAGCAAGATTGAGGAGTGGTTCAGGCTGGTATTGAGCAGGTTTGGAAGGAGCAGGATTGTGGAGTAGTTCAGGCTGGTATTGAGGAGGTTGGTAGTAAGCAGGATTGAGGAGTAGTTCAGGCTGGTATTGAGCAGGTTTGGTAGTAAGCGGGATTGAGGAGTAGTTCGGGCTGGTATTGAGCAGGGTTGGTAGTAAGCAGGATTGAGGAGTAGTTCGGGCTGGTATTGAGCAGGGTTGGTAGTAAGCAGGATTGAGGAGTAGTTCAGGCTGGTATTGAGCAGGTTTGAAGTAAGCAGGATTGAGGAGTAGTTCAGGCTGGTATTGAGCAGGTTTGGTAGTAAGCAGGATTGAGGAGTAGTTCAGGCTGGTATTCAGCAGGTTTGGTAGTAAGCAGGATTGAGGAGTAGTTCAGGCTGGTATTGAGCAGGGTAGTAAGCAGGATTGAGGAGTAGTTCAGGCTGGTATTGAGCAGGTTTGGTAGTAAGCAGGATTGAGGAGTAGTTCAGGCTGGTATTGAGCAGGTTTGGTTAAGCAGGATTAGTAAGCAGAGATTGAGGAGTAGTTCAGGCTGGTATTGAGCAGGTTTGGTAGTAAGCAGGATTGAGGAGTAGTTCAGGCTGGTATTGAGCAGGTTTGGTAGTAAGCAGGATTGAGGAGTAGTTCAGGCTGGTATTGAGCATAGTTGGAAGTAAGCAAGATTGAGGAGTGGTTCAGGCTGGTATTGAGCAGGTTTGGAAGAAAGCAGGATTGAGGAGTAGTTCAGGCTGGTATTGAGCAGGTTTGGTATTAAGCAGGATTCAGGAGTAGTTCAGGCTGGTATTGAGCAGGTTTGGTAGTAAGCGGGATTGAGGAGTAGTTTGGGCTGGTATTGAGCAGGGTTGGTAGTAAGCAGGATTGAGGAGTAGTTCAGGCTGGTATTGAGCAGGTTTGGAAGTAAGCAGGATTGAGGAGTAGTTCAGGCTGGTATTGAGCAGGTTTGGTAGTAAGCGGGATTGAGGAGTAGTTCGGGCTGGTATTGAGCAGGGTTGGTAGTAAGCAGGATTGAGGAGTAGTTCGGGCTGGTATTGAGCAGGGTTGGTAGTAAGCAGGATTGAGGAGTAGTTCAGGCTGGTATTGAGCAGGTTTGGAAGTAAGCAGGATTGAGGAGTAGTTCAGGCTGGTATTGAGCAGGTTTCGAAGTAAGCAGGATTGAGGAGTAGTTCAGGTTCGGTAGTAAGCAGGATTGTAGCAAAGGTAAGTCCAGGGGTTGGTTCACAGGAGCCAGGATCTGAAGTGTTTCAGGCAAATCAAAAATTTTTATGCAAATGCCCAATATTGAGCTGGTTGTGGCCTTTTGTAGCTGAAGTAATCAACCCAGGCAGGTGAGGTAGAGATGGAAATCTCAGTGCTAGTGGTTAGGGAGGTCACTAGAGGCCAATATTAGTCACTGCATAAACGAATTTAAGAAAAATCAATAAAGGTCAGAATTTAGATTTTTGGATCCTGACACATAACTTTTATTTGAAACGTGAAAGGATTTTTTTAGTTATTTACTAAAATATTGAGGAGTGTATAGTGTCTATATGGTTTCTTTACCTTGCAATATTTCATAATATCTCATACTGTTTCATAATATTTCAGGATCTAAAATTGAGCAACAACATGTTTTTTTGTTACTTAAAGTATTTGGGACATATATAGTGTGACGGAACGCCGTCACTAAGTACTATGCCCACTGCTTATTTGTGTGTTTTTCCCTTTGTGTTATGTGTTCCCACTTGTATTTTGTGTACTGTGCCTATTTCCCCATTCGGGAGCGCTCATACGAACGGAACCCATTCATCTCCCGAACAAGGACCACCCTGGTACCCCATTAGAATGTTCACACCAATCAATCAGAACATTCACACCTGCAATGTAAGAGTGAAACCGCAAGTAATCCCGAAAAGAGACGCTTCCTGTGGCGGAACCGCTGCCTGTTCGAGGGTTTTCTTTCTCTTTACATTTGTTTCCCCTGTATTTTCGTTTATTGTTCTCACACCCCATTCAGGAGGGTTTCCCCGATGGAATTCATTCACCTCCCGAACGGGGACCACCCCAATAACTAATTTAGAATGTTTGCTTACAATGTTCACACCTCGAAACATAAGTGTCAAAACCACAAACCACAAGGGAAACAATTAATGAGTGCTTCTCTGGGTGGCCATCATTTGTACAGACCACCAGGGAGAGCATTCCTGGATTGTTTCCTGACTCGTTCATCTCCCGAACAAGGACCTCCCCAGTGCCCCATTAGAACGTTCACACCAATTGATCAGAATGTTCGCACTCGCAACATAGGTGTCAAACCGCAAGGGAAGTAATTAATGGGTGCTCCTCTGGGTGGCTGCCATTTGTATAGACGAATGCCAGCCAGGGGAACATTCATACCCCAACAGGAGACATTTCCCTTGTCTGGTTTTTACACTAAGACTTCGCGAACGAAGACTAGTCGATCGAGGGACCGAGGCAAGGGTCCCTGCGATTGGTGTGGGCAATTTTGGGGCACTGGTGAGTTTGTTGGGCTCTCCTGAGCCTGATGGACAAAGAGACCAGCTCTTTTCCCGCAGGTGGGCTTTTCAGTGCCTGGGAGATAAAGGGACGGTTCCTTTTTCCCGTGCCTAGACTCCCCTGCACAGAGCACTTGGGAAGAAGACCCCTGGCGGTTGGTGTGGGGAACCTTGTGGATTTAGTGGTGGGCTTCAGGGACAAAGGGTTCAGATGCGTGCTAGACCCCTTACATGGGGTTATGCATAAAAGCCGTGTGTGGCCAATAAAACTGTGTTGTACCTCCAGGACTGTGTGTCGTCCAGTTACTGGGGGGAAATGGGTCTCCTTATTCTCTAACTGGTTCCCGACCGGCTGAAGGAAGGGAATTAGCAGAGGTAACTAATCGGGTTACCCCCGGTCCGCTACACTTCCCTTGCAGGGTCTTCACACCGGGACTCCATGAATAGGTGCCTGAGGTCGGTGGGGACACTGGTGGGGTACTGGCAGTTCGGATCGCCCTACCTGCTCCTAACGGATCTATAATCACTGTTCTCCCTACTCGGGAGCTACGAGGCCAGGCTCGTAGCTGCCCAGGGTGCGCTCTCCCCGGGGCTACCTAAGTGGAGGTAGCCACCAGAGAGAGGCGTGATCCCCAGCGGAAACCCTGGAGCTGTTAGTCGGCTTCATGGCCGCAGAGTCCCGCTGCCTGGAAGTCCGTGCCGTTTGCGCCATTTTCTTGATAGGTCGGCACGAATGAGCGCTGATTCGTCGCTGCGGGGCTCAGACGATCAATAAGAGAAAAAAAAACGTCCATTCAAACGGGTTTCGCTTCCTTTCTCCTGGTTGGGTGGTGAAACCCTCTCCTCCCTGAGCACTAATAGGTGATTTGGTTCACGCCCTTTTTCCAGATTGGCTGTCGTTTGGTTTAGGCGTGAAGTTTAAATCCATCGGACTAAACCAAGCAACGCTGTGGAACTAACTTCGGGGATGTACAGAGCCTCGAGCCCAGACTTTGTACAATGGTTTCTTGGGTTCTGTACTTGCGATAGCCCCACTATTTGCAGGGACCCTAGTTGAGACCCGGGGATATCCAGTGATATGTGTTTTACCTGTGTGGCCCCTTCCCTTCCCAGGGCGCAGAGCCCCTTAGCTTTCCCCCCCATGTGTAATATGTTTTAATGTATGTCACTGTGTCCTGTTGGTATGTCCCAGAGCAGGAGATGGTTATCTGCCTGGGACAAAAGAAAGTGTACTGAAAGAGTGGAGACCCTGTGTGGGGGTCTGTGTGTAAAATGAAGCTGTACCAATAAAGGATTGTCAGAGTTGTACCTCCAGAACTGTGTCTTGTCCAGTTACTGGGGGGAAGAAAGGGTTAATCACTGTGTTAGCAGTTCCAGGGTATAGAGGATGCAGTGGGGAAAACCCTTGTAAGGACTGAGTAGCTCCCAGGACTGTTTGCCGTCCAGCCCCTGGGGTGAACAGAGCTAGTTCCCCTATCCAGCCACAGCTACGAAGCAGACCCTTGGCGGAGGTGCCCGGCTGGGGTACAGGGAGCTCTATCACATATAAATAAATAAAAATGGTTAAATATCTGTGCCAAGAAAGTTTAGTAGGAACCTAGTTGCAGATCAGTAAAATAGCTTCCCAAAAATGACACCAAAAAGTAAATTTACACCAAGTTACTGTACAATGCAGGAGATTAAAGATTGCCATTGAAGACTGAATAGAATCCATGTGCTATTTTCCGATACCCTCATTTCTTTCCCTTGATCTAAGTTGCAGTACAGTTCATGACAATATTTACACTTTGTCTGCACATATGCAGAGCAAAATAATGGAATCCAGTCAGAAAAGGTGTTCCCCTGTGAGCTGACAACCATCACAGGATCAGAGAATTTGGTTGGGGCAAATAGGTCAACTCTAAGGGTTTATTCACTTCCATGAGAACTAACGCAAATATTGAAATTTTAAAAGGGGCATTGTAGACATCAGAGCAGGATTAACAAAAAGGCGACTCTAGGTGGTACAGGTTTCGCATCTCCAGACCACAAACCGGCACACTGGAGAAGGGAAACTATGCTATCATCAGATTTCAACAAGGCCGAGATCGCCAGGCATTCATGGCGGCCGTGCGCAGTAAGTCTCCTTTCAACTTTGAAGGACACTCCCTGACCTTCTACCCTGATCTGTCCAAGGCCACCATGGACTGGAGACGATCCCTGCGACCCCTGACTACAGAACTCATGGCACATAATATACCCTATCGCTGGGGCACACCCAGAACCCTGATTATACCCAGAGACATTGGTAATCTAAAATTACACGAAGCTACCGAAATACCTGACATCCTGCAGCAGCTCGCGCTAGAAAGGCAAGCACCGGGTCAAGCTGATTCTAACAAGCCAAAGACAACTACAGCCTGGAACCCTACCACAGTGCGACTCTTTGTACCAGCAGCCCAATGAGGGGGAAAAGCGTCTACTTCAGTGCCATGAACTCCCTGACATATGGCCTTAATGTCGGGCTCTAAACTCCAGCCTCTATAAGTGTCGTTACACTTTTATGTTTTAAGTTTTAAGTTTGATTGTTGCCCACTACCTTTGGCATATTTGCATGTCCTCTCGATTGCTATATGCATAAATTACATCACTTCTACCTGTTCTCCCTCCCAACTCCCACTTATATCCCACGGAAAAAACAGATGATATTACCGACCTAGGTGTCTGTGAAAGGGGATGCAAGCCTCTCTAACCCGAGCCTAGTGCAACAGCCCAGGTTTAACCCAGTGATCACAGAGGCAACTGTTGCGCCCTGCCCCATAAGCACTAAGAGCATACTCACCCTGTATCACTTAAGCAGGTGCTGCACGCTAGACATATAACTGCCCATAACTTGTCATAGTCACCCTAACAACATAAGATAAAAAATGTGCTGTGTTACTGATGCCAACAACTGTATACCTTTGTCTGACAGAAACTACTTGCACCAGCTGTTGTGGCTAAGCAAGAATGTATGTACCAACTATGCACAAGCATAGAATGTGACGGCAGATAACCATTCGGCCCATCTAGTCTGCCGAATTTTCTAAATACTTTCATTAGTCCCTGGCCTTATCTTATAGTTAGGATAGCCTTATGCCTATCCCACGCATGCTTAAACTCCTTTACTGTGTTAACCTCTACCACTTCAGCTGGAAGGCTATTCCATGCATCCACTACCCTCTCAGTAAAGTAATACTTCTTGATATTATTTTTAAACCTTTGTCCCTCTAATTTAAGACTATGTCCTCTTGTTGTGGTAGTTTTTCTTCTTTTAAATATAGTCTCCTCCTTTACTGTGTTGATTCCCTTTATGTATTTAAATGTTTCTATCATATCCCCCCTGTCTCGTCTTTCCTCCAAGCTATACATGTTAAGATCCTTTAACCTTTCCTGGTAAGTTTTATCCTGCAATCCATGAACCATGCAATCCATACTTTCCCCATTACTGAAGTAAGGCTTACTGGCCTATAGTTGCCCGACTCCTCCCTACTACCTTTCTTGTGAATGGGCACAATATTCACTAACTTCCAATCTTCTGGGACTACTCCTGTTAACAATGATTGGTTAAATAAATCTGTTAATGGTTTTGCTAGTACACCACTGCTAGTACACCACTGCTCTTTTAATAGCTTTGGGTGTATTCCATCAGGCCCCATTGACTTATTTGTCTTTACTTTGACAGTTGAAATAGAACCTCTTCCTCTGTAAACTCACATGTAACACAGATGACTTATTTGTCATTTTTCCTAACTGAGGCTCCTTTCCTTCATTTTCATCTGTAAATACTGAACAAAAATATTCATTGACGCAGTCAGCTAGACCTTTATCCTCTTCTACATACCTTCTTTTTTTTGTTTTTAGTCTAACTAATCCTTGTTTTACTTTCCTTTTCTCACTTATGTATCTAAAAATGTTTTATCCCCCTTTTTTACTAACTGTGCTATTTTCTCTTCTGTGTGTGATTTGGAAGCTCTTATAACTTGCTTAGCCTCTTTCTGCCTAATCTTATAGATCATTCTGTCTTCCTCACTCTGTTTTTTTTTTTATAATTCCTAAATGCTAACTTGCCCACAGACCAGTTTCTAATGATCCTGTATGGGTTCTATGAGTCCAGGGCTTTTTACCCAGTTCAAGTAAAACCATAATTAAAGACAAGATTGTCAGGTAATTGAGCTGTGACAGAATAATACATGTGTCCTGTCTTCATTATATTAACATTAGGCAAAATGGCAATTAGTGGCTTCCGTTTCAGAAGCGCTATGCACTTACAATGCAAAAAGAGAGGCTTACATCTGTCCACTCTAGAGAGCATCAAGCAGATAAAACACATTTAAATATGTTGTAAATAAGTAGTCAAAAGGCCCATTAATGCATCTGCATAATTACAGATCACACTGATCACATTAAAAGTCTTAACACTAATCAATACACAATCAAGGAAAACTGTCTAGATGTTGAATACTTTGGGCACCATAACAACTTCATCGCAATAAATTGTTACAGTATGAGAAGTTCCCAAGCACCATTTTGTTTTCAGGCATAACCTTGAGACTGACGCGCGGTCGCCATTTTAGATGTGGGCAAGTTCCGTCTGAGGTTGCTCAGTTGGTGGGCAAATCGAGATGGAAAGCCAAGCAGGGTTTGGATTTCTCCCTGTGAAATTGTCAGGACAAGGTCCTGGTTATATTTGGCCCTAACACAAAGATGCTTAAGATGGTGGAGTCTGGTGGTACCCCCATACCAGTCCTCAGGGACTGGATGCAATGAACCATCTGCCTAATAGGCAACCATCACAGCTTTGGCAACTGAAAGACGCCAAGATAGACATAGTCTATCTTGCTAAAGATAGAACCGAAACTAGTAAACCTGGCTTATTCAGAACCTGGTCCATAAGTGAAAGGTCTTCTGTTTGGAGATAATTTTGTTAAGGAGCTTGGTTCCTATGTGAGCACATTCAAGGCTTTGGACAAAGCACGGTTAAATAGGAAAAAAGTGTTTAACCCCGAGGTTTTTGGCAGGGCCAGCAGAAATGAAGGCCTCTGACCAGTCATTCCTATAGAGGCTCGTTTCGTGCAGCTTTGGACTAGGAAGCAAATCTAGTGTCTATCTGAGTGACTGCCACTTGAGGTGTTGCTAGGCAGCAATGTAAACACTGCCTTTTTCTCTGGGACAGGCTACAGGCACCAGAACCACAGCATTAAGCTGTAGAAATAATAATCAAATAGATAGATAATCAAACATTCGCCTTTAATAAAATGATGACTTTACATCATGTTAATAGTAAATCTGGCCATTTAAAGGACCACTATAGTGCCAGGAAAACATATTCGTTTTCCTGGCACTATAGTGCCCTGAGGGTGCCCCCACCCTCAGGGACCCCCTCCCGCCCGGCTCTGGAAGGGGGAAAGGGGTAATAACTTACCTTTTTCCAGCGCTGGGCGGAGAGCTCTCCTCTCCGCCTCCGTTACGCCCCGCCGGCTGAATGCGCACGCGCGGCAAGAGCTGCGCGCGCATTCAGCCCGTCGCATAGGAAAGCATTTACAATGCTTTCCTATGGACGCTGGCGTGCTCTCACTGTGAAAAATCACAGTGAGAAGCACGCAAGCGCCTCTAGTGGCTGTCAATGAGACAGCCACTAGAGGATTAGGGGGAAGGCTTAACCCATTCATAATTATAGCAGTTTCTCTGGAACTGCTATAATTATGAAAAAATGGGTTAACCCTAGAAGGACCTGGCACCCAGACCACTTCATTAAGCTGAAGTGGTCTGGGTGCCTAGAGTGGTCCTTTAAAGATGAAACAAATGTCATTAACCCTCTCAGTTCGAAAAACAATGTGACATCTTTGCTAAGCCTAATGGCAGGCTGTGCTAATGCGTACCTCTCTCAGAGTTCTTACATACAGATGGTGAAAGCTAATAAACCAATTTAACACGGAAACCATAAATCTATTATATAAACCTGGAAGTGCTCTAATTGCGAAAGGCTAATTTCCCTACCAATCAGCAGCGATCTCCAATGCTCTGGGGTCGAATGCAAGCTCTCACAGCTGTACTCCCTAATAGTCTTTTTACTTCAATGATAACAAAGAGCAAAACCCTCTATGAAATCAGCATTCTATGATGTCAGCACATATTTCTACAATATGATGATGTCACAAAGTGACCTCAGGCAATCTGGATAGAATTCTGCAACTTAAAGACAATACTAGATTGGACTATGATTATATGGCCACATCATATAGGTTTGGGTTAAGAGGTGTGATAAGTTCTGGTGCTAGGTTCTGGACCCAGGTCTGTAAGAGTATATTTAGAGGTTAAAGGAACACTATAGAGTTAAGAAAACAAACCTGTATCCCTAATGCTATAGTGTCCCTCTCTTTAATTAGATACAGGCAAATAAAATAAATACTAAAAATTTATTATATATCAGGACTCAAAATGTCCAATCTCAACTAGCCATTGGCAAGTAGAAATTCATCCTTTCCTACAGAGGCTCCTTTCGTGTAGCCCTGGACAAGGAAACCCCTCTATTGGCTATCTGAGTGACTGCCACTTGTAGTGTTGCTAGGCAGCAATGTAAACACTGCCTTTTCTAAGAAAAGGCAGTGTTTACAGTTCTCAGCCTGCAGGGGCAGGCTATAGACACCAGAAGCACTACATCAAAGGACCACTATAGTGCCAGGAAAACAAACTAGTTTTCCTGGCACTATAGGGTCTTTAGGGGAGGAAGGGGTTAAGCACTTAACTTTCTCCTGCGCCAGGCTCCTTCGGCGGTGGGGAAATCTCCCCCCTCTTCCGACGTCAGCGCTGAATGCGCATGCGCGGCAAGAACCACACGCACATTAAATTAGTCCATAGGAGACAGCCACTAGAGGCTGGATTAACCCTAATGTAAACATAGCAGTTTCTCTGAAACTGCTATGTTTACAGCTGCAGGGTTAACCCTAGATGGACATGGCACCCAGACCACTTCATTGAGCTGGAGTGGTCTGGGTGCCTATAGTGGTCCTTTAAGTTTGTCTTAATTCCATGGAGAATTCCATGGACATTTAAGGTTTGCAGTGGAGAGTAAGTTGTAATGCCTTCCCAGTAGGGCAGGACTTGAGATGTTTTAGCCCTGTATATATTATACATATACTGTACACACACAGACCCAGCACGCTTCAAAATGTTTTTATGGCTGATCATTAACAAGTGTCCTCTTTTTATTTAATACTGCAATAAATTAGCAGCTTTTTCTTCTTTTATGATTTTCATTTGCTTCTATCTCTGTACCTTATATTCAATAAAGACATAACGGGGAAAAAAAACAGGAAAAACTGTTGGATGAGAAAATCTTGTTCCCTCTGCTGCCATTTCAGACAGCGGCATACCGGACGTGATAGCATTAAGGCGAATCTATCACCCTCCTCCCCCCCAGCCAAAAGGAGTATTTCATAAGGATAAAATCTTTATAACATACTCACATTGACTGTGTTGAAATTGCACTAAAGTTCCAACATGGTCAAAAGATATACAAAGACAAAGTAGGGACTACACTATCTTTGTATATTTCTGAAGGTTGACAAAACTTGACAAAAGGTATTGTCTGTGACGGGACCCTCCATAGACCTCAGTGTTGTACCCTCGCACATGTGTGAGAGTAATGCACTGACATCAGCTCCTGGGAGATGAAGCGTCAGGAGGTGAAGAGAGCTGTCAGGAAGACGATGGGGCGGTTGCGAGGGGCAGGTACAGAAAAGTAAAAGTCACCTTCCCCTGCACCACAAAGTCACCGGACACCCAGCAGAGCTGTCACTGTTGGGGATCTTTGCAAAATATACAAAGACCCCAGACAGTGACAGAACCTCTTTAACTCTGTAGCAAATGTGAGATGAATTGAGTTCTGCAGACAGCTGTGTGCACTGCAGCCCTGTTTGTTTAACTAGGATTTGCACCACTCTAATTTTAACTTCAATGGGGCCCATGGACCTCCCTCCAACAGCTGTTTTCTGAGTATATTTTTGTCTAAAAAACAAACAAAAAAACACTGAAAATGTATTTGGATTATTATATTCAAAATTTTTTTTTTTTTTTAAATGAAAATAATTTTTTAAAAATCCCAGCTTAAGCAAGTTAGATGAAGATGCGGTTTATCATTAAAGGAACACTCGAAAAAAACAAAACACTTCATCTTAATGATTTTGGTGCATTGACTCCATCATTGCAGTTTGGCTGTTGTGGTTATGGTACTCTGAATTTTCCTTGAACGCTTGTTGACTTCAGCTAATCAGAATATGGCTGGAATTCAAATCACGGTGAGTACTAGAAAACTCACCAATGAGGATAATTTAACTGCTGCCCATGTCTGTTGTAAAGGGTATACTCTCTGGCACAATGGAAGTTAAAATGGTATATTTTAATTTTTTGAACCCTTTTAATTTAAATAAACCGAATTTCATTTAAGTAAACAGTAAGACATTATTATAAAATAGTTGAAAGGTGTGACTTTAACCAATGCACTTAGCATGTGTCAAATGTCTAGTCAATAAAAAAAAATCAATCAAGAGGTATTTGCTTTAGTAATTATCTGGTGCAGAAAAGCTATGGTTGATTGATACCCTCCATGTCCCATCCCAACAAAGAATCTAGGAAGCAAATGAATTGTACACAGACACGAAGAAGTATTTATCTATTCAAATAATTCTTTGCCATTGTCTACAGGGGAGTGGAGTGTGCAATGTGAAGTCGATTTGGATGAGTAATGAATTGGTATGTTCATTCAAAGTAAGAAACTTGTTTTCAACTAAGAAATAATCTATTATTTGCATACAACACCCGTACCGGTGGCGTAAGAATGGAAGTCACAGAAATTGCAACTGAGTCACTCTGATTTAGGTAATTCACCCCATGACCTATTCATTCCCCTGAGACGTCACCAATGTGAAATGGAATGCTTACTGGACATCTGTTTGCCCCTTGCTCCAGTATTGACTAGGTCATTGCTTTTTTGGGATGGCGATGATTAATATCTTAGTTCTCACCCTAACATATATATACATTTCCTAACCCGTACAGGTTGCTGTAATGTGTTTAACCTTAAGCTTAATGTTTCTAATAATAAACTGTAACCACGTGTGCTACCCTAAACTTTAATCTAAACTACTAGATGAATTTATGAATCCAACTCCTCTAACCCTAACTTCTACCCCTAGTTTCTCTAGCCAGGAATCCAACCCTAAGTACTGTACTCTTTGACCCTAAATTTAAATGTTGCCCTATTCATTAGCCTAACTTGTACAACACATGCAACCCTAATCCATACGATAACTTTAAATCTTCCGGTAATTAACCTTTATCACAAAGCCCCCAAACCCCAAGAATATGTTCATATGACATGTAGGCAACATTGGAAGTTATGAAATCATGATGGCATCACCACTGACACTACCTGGGTCACTGGCAATGCATATAATGGGTATGCCCACTCAGAAAATGGGTGGTGACACTTAAGGGTTTTTTTGGCCCACCACTACAGGATCTTGCAGAGAGGGCTGTTGAGGCACTGTCTGCCGGGCCCTAGTGTCCGTGCACAGAGCTTGCACCTCGGATTCTCAAGGACAGTCTCTTGGTTTTCCCCAGAAGAGGAAACTACAGGGAACCAAATAAGGACTGTCCTGCTGAAGTCGGGACTGTTGGGGAGCCTAAGATCATCTAAACCACAAATCCATACAATAGTGAGATAGACAAGACGAATAGCACTTTGCATCCTAACATATTTCAATGCGCTTTTTTAACTAAATCTGGAATTTCGGAGAGACTACAAGGAAATTAGATTCATTTTTTTTTTGCCAAAAAAAGCAAAACTAGAAGAAAACAAAATCCTCAACTTCTGATATTTTTCGTGCTCATCTGTTTTTACTTAGATCTTGGGATTCTCCTCTTAACCATCGACATAACAAAAACCCTGCGTAAAAAAAATTGATTTACAACAGAAATCCATCAGAAAGCTGGGAGTGGCTATAAATTTATCCCAATTAGATGCTATCCGGTGTGCAGAAGTAAATATTCCTCAGAGTGCGCTGCTTGCATCTGAAAAGCTTTTAAGAGCAGTGTTGGTAAGGAAGTGAGAGGCTATCTGGCTTGGGAAACATTTTATCGTCAGTGAATCGGCATGAGTACCTTCGTAGAACCCTGCAGGTATGCATTATGCCAAGGATCAGATACTAGGATTTAACTCGTATAGTGCTCGCTGGGTCTGGAATACTATGTATCACAATGTAATATTTTCATTAAACAGGGAATTGTGGTGAGATGTCAAATCCCTGGCATGTGTGCTGGCCCCCGGCACACAGCCTTTTTCCCCCCACTCAAACATATTTATTGCCTGTAAGGCATAGTATTGTGATACAGAGATTGTAGACAGAGCCTCACACAAAAAAAAGATAAAGCACTTTAGCTTGTTGAAGTGGCTTATGCGTGAAGAGTGTGCCCTATTTTTCCATTTAACAAAAAGTGCTGATGTCAATAGAAAGTGGTACTTTTAAAAAATGTACCTTGTTACACCCCCCGTGGCTGTCAAGCAGACAACTGGTCGTGCAGACAAAAGATCTGTTTCTTGATTTACTCCCAATGAGAAAATAAAATCCATAATTAAATACTTGTAAGCTTTCATTATGGGGAATATCTACTAAACAGTAATACTTAATGATTAATTTCTTTGGGGGCTTTGGAGTCTTCCTTTAAGACAATCTGGAATTATTCCTAGAGCGATCCGAGCAATACGTATTAGTACTACGCATTTACTAACGTCAAGTGGCTGGTTTATTACAAATATTTTATGTTTAATTACACATGAGAAAACGAGAATAATATAATTAATTACGGAGGCCCTAGGCATGATTCGGTAGACTGAACTACATATAATTGCATTATAACACCCCACAGAGAAGTGCAGCTTACAAGTGACATACATAGAAAGGTACAGTGAGTTCAGGAAAGCAATCATGTTGGGGATAGTCTGGGCACTGCCCCTGGATTTTTGTTATAAATATTTTAAGAGCGGTTTGACCCCCAAAAAAAATGGGGGGGGGGGAGAGCATCACAGTCCACCTCCTCTCAAGTCAAAATTACACTCCTGCATTATCAGTATTGATTGCATCCAACCTAGACTGTGAAATTGATAATGTAGGTGTGTAAATCCAGATTGACAAAAAAAAAAAAACATGCACAACAAAACAAAACAACAACACAGGAGATCACACCAATAGACCATTGGTGGCAAGAAATTGAGAGCTGCACAATGTTTCTGGTTGGTGTGATTGCGCCCCCTCTCTGTGTGCTCAGGTAGCACAGCCCTAAGGCTGGCCTTTGGTTATTGTCTACACATACGGCTTGAGGACTGCGCGTTGATATTTAGCAGCTATCCTGCTTTAACTCTTAAATAGTCTTACAGTCAGCGTGCACCTTTTCGGAGGAAAACAGGCAGTATAAACATCGTAATGTTACCTCTTTATATCTTTTGAATAATTTAGCTTTCTGAACAGACCATTAGCCACATGTTGTGCTGTTTCTCACCACAGGGGAGAGATGGTGATTAGCGCCAACAACTGTAAGTGCTCGAATTCCTGGAAGAGAGAAAAATATTACTCTTTGTTCTCAAATTATGTTATTTGGTTTTAACCCTTTCGGGTCTGAGAAGCATTGCCAGGAGGGCCATTATATAACGGGATTTACCTAAATCCTTGTCATGGATGGTCTATATGGAATGTGTTCAATTAGTTTTTAAAAGTACCAGCTTAAAGCAGCCATCAGCACTTTGTCTTTGGACAGAAATAATTTAAGTATGATCTGTCAACTTGGGCTTTACGGACTACTGAGTATACATATTGCTACTTTGCCCACCACTACCAAAAAGACATCGCTTGGTGCCATTTTATTGGAAACTTAAGATGCGAACCATGGGAGCCTTGAGGAGGGTTTTGAGGGTGCTCTACACACAAGCACCTTTTCAAAATGACTGCAGAAACTACAAAGGTATGCTTGTAGGGCAAAGTTTAAACCCTTAAGGACACAGCTTGAGAAGTAATAGGCCAGCATGATAGAACATTTCCATCATGTGTTCTTATGAAGTTAAAGAGACAGTGTTAACCAAAGGGACTCACTGTGCTTTAGTTGGTGCCTATAGTCCTTGGATGATATTCCCCAGTTTGACATAAAACTGTGGAAAGCCTTCTCGAAACCTCCCTGACCCCTATCCACAGTTCTAACAAAACACACTATAGTCATATCAATGTGTGAATATTGCCTAACATAGAATTATGTGATGTGCTTTTATTTGATCGAAGTGTCATTTAGGTAAAATTATATCATTAAACATTTCTGATCATTGTATGTTGAAGAAAACTATCTATGTGTTTTAACGTTAGACACTCTCCCCCACAAACCTGTATTTGTCCTAAAGATTCACTTTAAAGTAACCTTTGTGTTTTGAATGCATTCACATAAGGATTGTCTTTCTTTTTCTTTGCTCAAGGCACTAGACTTGGACCCCAAAAATAAAATGATGGCGACTTCAATGGAGCCCATTGCCGTCAGTGAGCAAAGCAGCGAGGAAAGTTCTACTTCACATTCCAAAGACCTGGTTACAAGTCGAACAGAAAGCACTCTGTATAGTAGCTCAAGAAGTGAGTCCCTTTGGAACACAGCCCACCGAAGTGCCTGGGACACCTACCAGAAGCCCATTGTCATCATGTCTATTGGGGGATCTGTGTTCCTGTTGGGAATAATATTGACCACTATGTATTTTATGAGTTCCAATGCTCCTGTGTCTAAGAACCTTGGACCTGTGGCATTCTCCATTGGACTAATGGTTCTGATTGTTGGGTTGGTTTGGGTGCCAATCATCAGGAAGAAACGAAAACAGAGGTCATCTTCCAGGCTCTTCAACCATCAACGACAGCTGTTCAGCTTTCATTTTTGAATATTTCGGATAACAGATGCAACTGGTAGGAGTAGGACCCTGGTCCTATCGCATCCGCATTTTGTTTTGATGGATTTACTAAGGACTTGGATTGAGCAGTTTGGCATTAAGATTACGTGACTTAAATTGTAGATTTAATAATCCCAGTGGATTTTCACACTTTAGGATGAACTCATGCGGAATTCAGAGTGCAGAAAACTGAACATTCGGCTTATATTAAAAAATAAACTGGCATGACAAATTTGTTCCAAACTTCTTCTAGGCAGCCAAGCTTGTACATGGAAAATAATTATTTCCTTATTAACCATTTACTTGTGTGATGGTTGAGAGATGTTCTGCTAAGCAATGCACTTCTTTGTTCTTTGGCACAATGTAGATTTATATGAGATGATCCACCAGTAATTAAATAACCAGGTATTTGATATATATATGTTTTTCTTTTTTAAAGTATGCTGTGAGAGTTATGTGATCACAAAATGCTAGGTTTTTGTTCTGGGGACAATAAAGTCCATGGCATGTCTTGGATTTACTCCGTGCAGTTCTATCGGAATCATACATTTTGTGTGGAGGTGGCCAGCCACTAGTTACAGTTCATTGTCACATGTTTTATCAGATTCTGGTTGAATATACTCACAAGCAGGCTTGGAGTGAGCAGAGAGTGCTTTTAAAAGGGGTGTAAACCTGATCATTTATGCTGGAAAGGAGTCAAATCACACACAAGTGCTAGGGTCATGCTACTGGCAACCAAATTCAAGCATGACACCGGACCTGTTACCTCTAGCTTTAAATGGACACTATAGGCGCCAAAACAACTTTAGCTTCATGAAACATTTTATGGTATAGATCGGGGTAGGCAACCTTCGGCATTCCAGATGTTGTGGACTACATATCCCACAATGCTCGTAAAGCATCGTGGAAGGTATAGTCCAAAACATCTGGAGTGCTGAAGATTGCCTACCCCTGGTGTAGAACATGCCCCTGCAGTCTCACTACTCAATTTTGTGCCATTAGAAGTTAAAGCACAGCCTTCTTAAACACTTCCTGCAAAAAGAGATCTAATGTTTAAACTTCCTTTATTGCACATTCCATTTAACTTAGAATTTATTTTCTCCTGCTCTGTTAATAGCCTTCTAGATACTGCAACTGCCTCCTGTGTGTGATTAAAGTTCAATTTGCAGAGCAGTAGATAAAAACTTCCAAAGCATGGGCCTCCAGGGGGCCAGGCCACCCTGCGACCCAGTATGCACGCCAGTGTGGCCACATTTTGCCAGCCTCTTCTCCTGGGGGGCACAGGAGCTGGCCACCTCAGGGCCCCCCGAGGCTGGCAGTGGCTTCACTTTGCCGGCGGCGGGGCAGGCGCACACGCGAGGGAGCACTCTCCCCTGAGTGCTCTCTGCCCAGCTCCCTCATGCACCGCACTGATGCCGGAGCTGGAATATGATGTCCCACCCAGCCAGCCGCCCAGCAGCCCCACTGGACCCCAGGGACAGCTGGAACTCAGGGACAGCAGGACCCCACTGGACCCCAGGGACAGCAGGACCCCACTGGATCCCAGGGACAGCAGGAATCCCACAGCACTCCCAAAGGTAGGGAGGCTGGGGGATTAAATAAAATAAAATAAAAATATGAGAGTATATATGTGTGTTAGTGTGTGTGTCTGTTAATGAGTGTGTTAGTTTGTGTGTGTCAGTGAGTGTGTTACTGTGTGTGTTAGTTTGTGTGTGTCTGCTAGTAAGCGTCAGTAAGTGTGTTAGTGAGTGTTACTGTGTGTGTGTCACTGAGTGTGTTTGTGTGTCTGTTATTGAGTGTGTGTCTGCTAGTGAGTGTCAGTGTGTATGTGTGTGTCAGTGACTGTGTGTGTTACTGTGTGTGTCTGTTACTGAGTGTTTTAGTGTGTGTCTGTTAGTGTGTGTGTCTGTTAGTGAGTGTGTGTTTGTCAGTGAGAGTGTATGTTTTGTAAGTGAGTGTTTATGTGTGTCTGTCACTAAGTGTGTGTCTGTCAGTAAATGTGTGTGTCTGTTAGCTAGTGTGTATGTGTCTGTTCGTGAGAGTGTGTGTGTGTGTAGTTAAAACCCCTTCAGCACTTACCTTTTTCCAGCGCCGGGCTCCCTTGGCACTGGGGATCTCTCCGCCCCGATCCACCTCACAGCTCAAACCGCCCATAGGAAAGCATTACTCAATGCTTTCCTATGGACGTCCAGCGGAATCGCGGAAGCGCCTCTAGCGGCTGTCAGTGAGACAGCTACTAGAGGCTGGATTAACCCTCAGTGAAACATAGCAGTTTCTCTGAAACTGCTATGTTTTCAGCTGCAGGGTTAAAACTAGAGGGATCTGGCACCCAGACCACTTCATTGAGCTAAAGTGATCTGAGTGCCTATAGTGGTCCTTTAAGTGTATCTGCATGCACTGGTGGTACACCGCGGTCGCAGGTGTCGCAGCCCTGCGACCATGTGCCGCCGCCATGTGTAGCAGCAAAGGCCCGCGCAGAGTATACCCTAAAACTGCTTCATTAAACTTAAGTTGTTTTGATGCCTATAGTGTCCCTTTAAGACCAGAGATTGGTGTAATCTAGTCTTATATTCAGTGACAGATATGCCTGCACCTATATAGCCAAAACATGAGTTGTCCTCATTCCAACGGTGCTACGTAACTGTACATAACCACCCAATATGTGTCCATCTCTCTTTTACAAAAAAAAAACACGAGACAGCCACTCCACGTTCCAACCTCATAGATCATTCTAATCAGCCACCATATGACCTCAAATATCACACAATATATTCACATATCTCTATGATGTCATATAACACCATAAAGTCATCTCCCTTTATAACCTCAAAAAACACCACCATCTATTGTTATTCGTACAGCTGCCGCTACAATTAACAATATGCCAAGGATTTTAATTGCATCTCGAACCCTCAGCACGTCTACCTCTGTGTAGGCCAAAAAAAAAACTCCCACTGATGTCACAAGAACACTTTCACAGTATTTCTCAGATCATCATTACAGTTTCTATTAAATAATTAATAACAAAATTATGCTCTTTACCAGTTGGAAGAGCGAACACAAATTCTGCAAAGAGGACGCAAAGGCGCCATATTTATTACAAATGAGCCCATTAGCCTGAACACACTGCAAGTCACTTACTGTAATGACCCAGCAGGCGTTTTAGTCTACCCAATTGCGTTCTAAGAAGCTTCAAACCCTCACAGTTGGGAATTAAAAACTCCCAATACATCAGAGGTCTGTGTTACTTTAGATCAATGGTTCCCAACAATGTTTACATCACTTTAATTATGTACGTGAAAATCCCTTCATTAGACTGTTTCTTGTGTCTCAAGTGTTGAGGAAAAGACGCAGTCACAAAGTATGGCGGGCAGTTGCCTATTGTGTGAACAAAATAACATGGGGAACCCGGAGATTATGACCATTGCTAGCCAAAAATTAGAACTCCAGACGTACGTTTGCAAACAATTAAAGGAGATGTTGTTCAACAACAGTTGGGTAGATATAGTTTGTCTTTTTTAATTTGGTTGAGAACCATTTAAAATAAGCGTTCACGTACTGGGCAGTCATTAGATCATCTATGTCCACTCCATTTCCCAAATTGACAGTCTAGGAGATCGCCACTGGAAATATAGACATGCAGGAAGATGGAAACCAACGAGTACTCAGATTTGATTGTAAGTTCTTTGGCTTCAGGAAATAAACCCGCTTTAAAGGGAATGCAATCTGCCTTTTGAAAAGATTAATGTAAACTGTATTGCACTACATATTGGAGACAACAAAAATTATTGTGAAGCCAGTTAGTATTAAAGGAGATCTGCCTGATTGTACACAAACAGGTCACAGGAATGTAATTTTGGCCTAGGGACACTATAAGCATCAAAACAACTTTAGCTTAATGAAGTAGTTTTGGTGCATACATCATGCCTCTGAAGTCTCACTGCTCGATTCTCTGCCATTTAGGAGTTAAATCACTTTTGTTTCTGTTTATGCAGCCCTTACCACACCTCCCCTGGCTGTGACTGAGACAGCCTGCATGAAACACATTTTTCTAATTTTCCATCAGATGTTAACTTGTTTTAGAAGTTTTTTTTCTCTCCTGCTCTGTAAATTGAGCTTTTAATCACACTTGGAAGGTCATTGCAGGGTCTAGATTGCTATTAACAGAAAAAGATAAGAAAGTCTAAATTAAACAGAATTTTCAAGAAAGGAAGTTTAAACATTAAATCTCTCTTTACAGGAAGTATTTAGGAAGGCTATGCATGTCACATGCAGGGAGGTGTGATAAGGGCTTCATAAACAATGTGATGTAACTCCTAATTGGCAGATAATTGAGCAGTAAGACTGCAGGGGCATGACCTATACACTAAAATTATTTAATTAAACTAACATTGTTTTGGTGCATATAGTATCCCTTTAAGCTTGTGAATTTGCAAAGCCTGCACATGCACCCATTCTGCTATTTCCTTGTCAAGTGAAGCTGTAGAGAATGGTTAGCGTTTTTTGGGGGGGCGTTTTTTGTGCGTCTTTATAGAAATTGAGCAGGAAATCAGAATAAAACAAAAAACACATGCATTCTAAAGTTCTAGGGGAAAACTAAAATATAAAATGATACAATCTCTGCCAATAATTATTCTAAAATAAGTTCACCTGCAGGACAAGTAATCATCATCTAATATCTGAGATGTTATAAGCTCCCCGGTAGAAAGTCTGCAAATGCTCCCCACCCAAGCATTATAACATTTTTAAAATGCAACATATGGATTTTGTTCTTGACGATTTATCTCGGGTCTTTTTAGAGTAAAAGTTACTTTAAGATAAATTATGGTGTGTACTGGTGCAAAGATGTTTTAAGACATCAACTATTCTGTTTGTTAAATGGTACAAAATGGCCACCTCAAAAGAGTTGTGGTTTCAGTGGGTAAAATTCACAATAAACCTGTTTCTGAAAACTCGATCAATATGAATTTATAATACTGTATTCCTGGCATTTAAATTTAAAATGTGCGGTAGGGTCAAAAAGTTAAAAAAACAAATATATATATATTAGAATTCCATGCCCACTTCTCTTTTGTTTACAACACTTCCATTCATCAAACAATAGGCTATTATTGACAAGTAAGTGCTGATGGCTTTAATTTGAGTGTGGTAAGTGGAAGGGAGTCCTGAATCTTTGTATTACCTCACAAATAGCTTTCAATTGCTAAGTGGATCAAATGTACTTTTTGCTCTTAATCCAATTTGATTACAGAGCAATTTAGAATTCCTCCTTCCACTCAAAGTGGGGAGGGTTTTTTTTTTTTTTTTTTTGCAGCCAATAACATTGGGATTTAAACAATATTCCATTACAAATTCACTCAACTCACATTATTGGCATTCTTTTAAAATAAATAAATACATTTAAAAAAAACATTTTTTTAATTTTTTTAAATAAAATAAAAAAGTTAAATTGCAGGAAATTCCACTGCTGCGTATATGCACAAAACAAAATGGTTGACTCAGTAAACTGGGAGTTAGAGAGTTAAAATATTCTTCCCCTAAGCTTTTTATCAGGTTGGCTACTTACACAGAAAGATAAGATACATTTAAAAGGGATTTATTTATACATATAAAAGGCAGTTAATATCCAAAACGAGATGGTAAAATAAGGGTAAAAGATTCACTGAGTATTAAAAGCGCATAAAGGGAAATAAATGCATTTGAAAATATAAATAAAGCTATACATTATTTGTTCTATTCCCCTTTGCAACTCCTTCGGAGGATAATCTGAAGGTGATATTAAAGTCTCCTACTCAAGTGTGCTTTATAGGGGGTACAGAAGAATAGAGATATGCCAGTAAGGAAGGATAGAACTCTCATGCCCGTCAGGAAAACACTGGATCACAAGGTCCAGATACGTCATCTAGTGGTTTGAACATTTTGCAAGTCATTTTAAGATGTACATCGACGGGTGGCGAGGAAGGGCACCCGAGGTAAAAATAAAAAATAAAAAAGTGTTAAAAACAAAAAAAGAGTCTGTGTAATTAAGTCTGATCTCACCTAAAAAAACATTAAATATACATGGACGCATTTTCAACGTGTCAGAGTACGGAAAACATAACTTACTAATGGGCTGTCAGTCACATCGCACTTTCTCTTCCGTGGATTAAATGCAGAAACACGACTAGTATGTGGGGAAAAAGAATATTCTTAAAATTTGCAAAGCAATGTCTGTTTCTGGATGGTATTTAATAGGATTGTAAAGAACAAATTGCAAGAATGAAGAGTTGGACATGGAACGAGCAAGGTTAGAGCAAAAGCCATGCTGTTAATTTAGGAATGTACGGAAAAGATTACGGATGTATTTTTGCAAAAGGGTGGTGAGTGCATGGAGCAGAGGCTCAGCAGAAGTGGTAGTTGCAAATAATTATAATAATAATAAAGGAATTAAAAAAACACTTACATTAAAAAAAAATAAAAAAATAAAAATATATATATATATATATATATATATACATATATATATATCCTCCCATTGTGAGATCATCATCATCAGCCTGAGCAGGAATGGGCAGCAGTGATTGGCTGAGTCTCAGCTCACCGTTTTTAGCCATGTTGGTATGACATAGTATGGCATTAAAATATATACATATATATATATAAAAAAAAAAAATATATATATATATATATATATTTGCCTTCTTTTGGATCAACAGCAAAAAACAAATGTGAGGAAGGCTGAACTTGATTGACGCAAGTCTCTTTTCGGCTATGTAACTATGTAACTATATATATATATCCTCCCATTAGAATGGGCAGCAGTGATTGGCTGAGTCTCAGCAGGGCCGGCGCGTCCATAAGGCGGCACAGGCGGCCGCCTTAGGGCGCACCGGCTCAGGGGGCGCAAAATTCCAGTGACCGGCAGGAGGGAAGTGCTCCCTCCTGCCAGGTCACCACCTGGATCCCCGGCGCGGCGTGCGGCTGAACTGGATGCCGAGTTGGCGAGGGAACTCTGATCTCTCTGATGTGCTCCCTCGCAGGCTGTTTACTGATGACGTCATATTCCGGCTCCCGCGGCATCAGTAAACAGCCTGCGAGGGAGCAGATCAGAGATATCAGAGCTCCCTCGCCAACTCGGCATCCAGTTCATCCGCACGCCTCCCAGCAGCCCCACTGGACCACCAATGAGAGACCCACGCCAGCTCTCCAGGTAGGGAGGCTGGGTGGGAAATTTTAATTTAATTTAGATGATTAATTACTGTTAGTGTGTGTGTGCATGTGAGTGAGTGTGTGTGTGTGTGTGTGTCTGTCAGTGTGTGTGTATGTGTGTCTGTCAGTTTGTGTGTGTATGTGTGTCTGTCAGTGTGTGTGTGTCTGTCAGTCAGTGTGTGTGTGTGTATGTGTGTCTGTCAGTGTGTGAGTGAGTGTGTCTGTCAGTGTGTCTGTCAGTGTGTGTGTATGTGTATGTGTGTCTGTCAGCGTGTGTGTGTGTCTGTCAGTGTGTGTGTGTGTGAGTGTGTATGTGTGTCTGTCAGTATGTGAGTGAGTGTGTCTGTCAGTGTGTGTGTGTGTGTGTCTGTCTGTGTGTGTGTGTGTGTGTGTGTGTGTGTGTGTGTGTGTGTGTGTGTGTGTGTGTGTGTGTGTGTGTGTGTGTGTGTGTCTGTCAGTGTGTGTGTGTGTATGTGAATATGTGTGTGTGTGTGGTTCTGTCAGTGTGTGTGTGTGAGTGAGTGTCTGTCAGTATGTGCGTGTGTGCATGTGAGTACATGTGTCTGTCAGTGTCTGTGAGTTTGTGTGTGTTTGTCAATGAGTCTGTCAGTGTTTGTGTGTCTGTCAATGAATGAGTGTCAGATAAGTGAGTCTGGCTGTCAGAGATGTCTGTGTGTTTGTCATTGAGCGTGTGTGACTGTCAGTGTTTATACACCCCTGACTGTAGCGTGGCCAAGTGGAGTGTACCGTGGTACAGAAACTTCTGTTTCCTTTACCTGGCAGGACTGACAGGAAAAGCTCACTGTACCAGGATTCGCTCCGCTCAGCCACACTACAAGAAAGGTAGGAGGCACACCAGGAAGGGGAGGGGACCACTATGGGGGTGGGTGGCGCACCAAGGGACAGGAAGAGGAGGGGAGAGATACCCTAAGGTACAGGAAAAGGAGGGAGGGAGAGGAACACTAAGCGACAGGGAACAGAGGAGGGAGGGGAGAGGAACACTAAGGGACAGGGAAAGGAGGGGGGAAGGGAAAGGAACACTGAGGAACAGGAAAAGGAGGAGAGAGGGGAGAGGTACAGTAAGGGTCAGAGAAGGGAGGGGACCATTAAGGGACAGGGAGAGGGGCTGGATGTAAAAGAAACACACAGCGGGGCTTGAGAAGGAAAGAGACACACAAAGGAGCTGGGAAGAATAAAAGACACAAAGAGGAGAGATAGGAGACACACAAAGGCAAAAATAGGAGATAAAATACACTAAAGGGAGTCAGATATTTAAAAGACGGGATAAGAAACACAAAAGGGAGGTTAAGAGGCACATGGGCGAATATGTTTTTTGGGGGGGGAGGAAAAATGCATCTTCGCCTATGTACCCAAAATTCTTTGCACCGGCCCTGAGTCTCAGCTCACTGTTTTTAGAGTATCACAGTCGCCTATTGTTGGTATGACATGGTATGGCTAAAAGTAAAAGGTTAGGCTTGGCCTTAGCCACAGCTCCAGTGAGGACTAGGCTGTGGGCCCTGATTCAGTTTTAACTGCTCAAAAATGGTTAAAAGGACAATGGTCATCAAATTTTGACTTCTTGTTTTTTTAAACATCTGTTACATTTAATGAAAGTTAATTATATTTTCTCACATGAGGTATATTGATTTTTTTGAGAAAATTCCACTTTTTTTATCTGACTGAGAAGCCATATTGGGTCACGCTCTACTTTTATCTGGCCAACTGCTGCACAACCGAACATGCCCGCTGCTGCAGTTTTACACAAAGCAATCGCACCAGCAGCGGGCAAGTTTGACTGAGAAGCAGTTGGTCAGATAACAGTAGAGTCTGACCCAATGGCTACTAAATCAAATTTTTGAAAAAAGTGAAAATTTCTAAAAATAAATTTAAAAAAACATTAATATACATAATTAAAGAAATCATTCATAAAACACTGGTTTTGGTTAGAGTAACCATTTTTGAGTTGGTCCACTCACCTAAATGAAAAAAATAAACGCTAAAAGCTCTGTTCTCTCATAACGTTCAAGTTTTCCCTGCAGCCTGATCCTCTTTGCCTGACATCACGGACTCTGGACTGAGTGGTGGACAGTGGCATTATGCAGGTGGGTGCCATGTTGCCGTGGCGGTCTGGCGTTAGCATGCTTTATGTGCTCTCATCAGATGCCAGTTTCTGCAGAATTTACATTAGCCAGATTGGAACTCCATGGACACTAAACGCAAACAAATTGAAATAGATTAAATGGTTGCAGTGATCAGAGTATCTCTTTAATCAACATCTTGGTGTTTCCTCTGTCATTCGGGGCTACACTGGGTGAGCGTTGCTCATGGACCACTAAATTTGTTAAATCAAATTTACCCCCAATCCATCAGTACAATCAATCCCACAGAAGGAAAACAACAGACATCATGGACAGAGGAGAACAAAATGGTCGCTCCAGTATTGAGATCCGGCACAGTGAAAAAAATATATAAATAAATGCAAGGAGGGTCATTATAATGAATAAGTTAGAGGGGGGCATATAATAAAAAAAGAGTTACCTGCGCACTTTCCCAAATCTCTATGCACACCTAAATAACTAGAGGATTTGAGTATCACTCCAGTGGCCACTTGAGTGTAAGCTCACCTGCCAAGTCAAGGTAAACCTATTAGTTGTAACCTTACGTGGGTCCTACACTAACAATTCACCTCGCTTCTTTCGGCTTCAGGCAAACAAATCTCTTAGACAGAGAGGAACAATTTTCTAAACGTCTACCTACTAGTGTATTTTTAATTGACAGCCAGTAGAGGTGTGTATTAGATACATTGTAAATATTGCCATTTTATTTCAGAAAGTGCAAAATTGTACATTGTGACACAAAAGGGGCAGCATACATTTAGTTATTTTGGTGCTTAAAGTGCCACTTTAACTTATAAAAATACAAAAGATGGCATTTATTATGGCCGCTATTAAACACATTTTTTCATAATGCAGAAATCAGAGGAACCATGTAGAGGGGCTCCAATACCCAACATAGGTATCTCCACTATTCTTCCTCGAAGCTGAAAGAAGCAGTATAATAATCCAAGACTCTTTCCCTCCAGCAACTAGACGACACATAGTTCTGGGAAACAACTGATTTTATTTTATGCACTGACCCCTAGCATGGGGTCTCCATATCAAAAATACAAGTGTTTTCCTCCCAGGATTCTCTGTCTCGGAGAGATAATTGCGTGAGAAAACTATAATTAAATTCTCTCTCAGATACAAGAAAACATACAATATTTCTAAAACACCCCAAAATACATTTTAATAACATAGGAACACCACAAAAGTCATTTTACTGAATAGCTCGCTTCTGAGCACCCACTTTGTCGAAATACCGCTCAGATCCCTTCGGTGGTTCGGAAACACCATTCAAATGAAGTTTTGACCGGTCGGCCACAATGTGATGCCCCAAAACAGTTCCAGAGAAAACAAGGCAACGACCAGTCATATTTCGGGGGTTTTCGCATGAACACTGACGAATGCATCCCCTGGCTTTTAGGGAGTGAATGCTACTCCTGTTCGGGAGTTCATGACTCCCGAATGCCGTTCTCATAACTGTTCGGGAAGTTGAATGGGCAGTGGTACTACTTTCCCAGGTGTTCGCGGGGTCGCTTATCCGAAAATAGTTCCACGCCGTCTACGACCATGTACCGCTGCCTGAGTTCGGGAGATAAAATGGCAACCAATTATGGCCACACAGGGAAAACACTAGCACTAATGACCAATTTGTGGTTAACAGCCAGGGGTGGTTGGTGGTTAGAAGGTGCGAACAAGGAGACCACACAGAGTCAGTTCGGTAAATGAACGGGGGTGTACCGTGTACGGACAGCCGAACAAAAGGGAATAAAAGTGTAGTTAGGGCCTCTATTTCGCTACAAACAACTTATCCCACTAGCAAAAACAGAAAAAAGAGGGAAGTGCAGACAGCGTGAATGTGCAACAAGTGCTATCACATATTTATTAGAAATATAAGTGTACAAATGTTTCAGGCATAGCCCATTATCATTGCATCTTGGACCTCCTTTATTATAGAAACTAAAGACAAGGGGAGCGGGCTGCCGAGCAAAGTGGTTGCACACTGCTTAAGCTATGTGCAACATCATGCTATTTACCATTCTGAAAGTTACTCAACCCTGATTTTTAAGCTTGACAGCAGAGCAGGGCCTGTTACCGGAAGCAGCTTTGCGCTCTCAAATAAGTGATTACCTGCACAAGAGGCTCTGGCGGCCTGACTTCGGCCTTCCTGGAGGAGGAGGTGGGGCCAATCTCTTGGTCTCTGCCCTACCTGGAGGAAAAAATACTGTGGTTGTGGTCTGCCCTTTTCCCCCTCCTGCCAGTGAGGGTTATCCCGGCACACATCTGCCTCGTGTCCACCTGCCCACCAACCCCACATCATAACGGGGCTCGATGATCCGCTATTCCTTGTCCAAGAGCGGTGCTCCCTGCACTCTTGGGCAGCATGACTCCTCCAATCCGTCCTATCCTTTTGCTGGCTTCATGTAGCCGTGCGCACTCTCTCCCAAATGACCCTGCACGGGCCATGCTATGCCCCCCAGGCACCGCTTGGGCCGCTTCCCCGCTATCAGAGCTCCTATTATGCCTTGTAGGCTTGCCTGGCACCTCACTGGCCGTAGTACTGCTATGTCCTATCCCTGCCTGGCTGCCTGAACCAGCCGCCGCCCATGCTGACTTAGCCCCACCTGGGATATTGGCCTCCACCTCAGTTGACCTGGCCCCAGCCGGGGCTGTACCAGACTCTTTCCTGCCCCACAATCCGTGCCCCTGGGCTCCCACGTCCTACCACACACTCCCCAATGATACAAGGCTGACTCACCGAGAGCTGCAGGGGCATCTCCAGCATTGGTCGCAGACCTGGCTGCACTCCCTGTCACACCTGAGCCCGCCATCCTCAGCACCCAACCTTTCCTGCGAGGCCACCAACCGTCGGGGCACAGCCTGACCTGGGAGACTCAGACATGCAGACCCGTTCCAGCAACGCCGCCTGGCATAGACCACCTGCCAGGGGCCTCCGCGGCCAACACCTAAGGCCCAGCTCTCTCCCCGCCGACCCCCACTTCGACCACGCGGCCTGCTCCGGACCCGTCTGCCACGGGAGCAGCTCCCGTAGATGTGCTCCTCTTCTGTGCCTGCACTGAACCGGTGCTCAAAGGTTGGGGATGCCTTGTCCTCCGCCGGCCCACCTGAAGGCCCAGGGGATGCCATCCGCTCTTGTAGCCAAGAGATACCGCACTCCCTCACCGCCACATGAACGCCTGCAAGGAATTCTTCAAAAGGGTCCATCCTAAAAAGAAAGAAAAAACCTACCCAAACCTGAGAGACAACAGGTAAGTTTAGGTTTAGTTAAGATGGCCACTTCACAAAATGGCCCGTATAAATGCTCTCATCGTAGCTCTGCCCCTTCTCCCCCCAGCTTGCTAGCTGTCACTCAACTTCCCTTGGCTGTTATGCCTACCTCCTGGCTCTGTCAAGGCCCACTCCCCTAGCTGCCCTGATCCATGGGCTACATTTTATTCAGCTGTATTGTTGTGTAGAAATTACTGAATGTAAAACTGAAAAAAACAATGTTTTGTTTTGGATTTTTTTTTTTCAATTTAATATTGTGTGATGTACACATATAGGGTGTCAAAAGAAAGCCCTATTTCTTATTTTTTTAAAAATGATATACAATATATATGGATGCACTTAAAGAACCACTTAATGCACCCAAGCAACTGATTCTCAATGAAGTGGTCTGGGTGCGGAGGTCCCGTAGTTTTAACCCTGCAATGTATAACAGAGCAGTTTCGAAATGTTTAAATTGCAGGGTTATATCCACCTCTACTGCTTGGCTTTCTGACAGCCAACAATGGCAATTCTGCTGCACTGGCCAAATGAAACTTGTTCACGTAATGTGGAAGACCCCATAATAAAGCATTGGTTCAATACTTTCCTAAGGGGAAGCTTTGATGGAAGTGCAGCACTCACTGCGCATGCGCATGATGTCCTCAATGTCCTTCTATGAGGAGCATTGGATTAGACTAGGGCTCAAAATTTCCACTCACCAGTAGGCATTACCAAGTGAACAGAAAAGTGAGCTGTTCTGCATGCAGTAGATGTTTTTTATTATTATTATTATTAATAAAGTTAACATGTTCTGCTGCAATGTTATAAAGGGAGAAATTTAACAATACAAAATTTAACAGGAAGAATAGGTTGATGAGGACTCTGCTCAAAAAAAAGGTTACAATTTAAAGGAGGTGGGGAATAAAAGCACAACAGGAAGGGGAACGTAGGGGGGTTGCAACCAAACGATAAGGTGGGAATTAGATCATGGGGAGATGCTCTGCAGAGTGTTTGAGCATGATGAGATGCTCTGCAGTGTTCTGAAATCATGTTGGAGAGATGCCCTGCAGACTTGTAGAGCATGGGAAGACGACATGCAACCATGCAGAGCGAGAGGAGATGCCCTACAAGGCTGTGTGGTCGAGCTGAGATGCTCTGCAATGCTCTGGGGTCAGGCTGAGATGTTCTGCGAGTTCTAGGCAGATGGGAGTAATACTCTGTTAATCTTTCCAGAAACCTGCTAGTAGCTAGCTGGCTGAGATACTTCCTATTATAATCAGGACAGGTGAGGCAGTCCTCTCCACCTAATCCTAGGAGGAAACCAGTGGGTGTGACTTCCCAAAAATATGCAAATAGTGAATGACGTGGGGGGAGGTGATCCTCAAGGTGAGAGCTCCCAGGTGCATGGCCCGGGTTGGACAGGGGGGTAGTGTGTGAGCCAGACATGGCTTCACCTCGGAGGGTGGTCGGCCGGTGTCCTGCCTTGTTCCTGCTGGCCGTGGTGGCTGATGTAATGGGACTTGGTCTTATACTCATTGGGATCTTCGTCAACCTAGAGATGGATGGCAGGAGTTTTGGGGAGTTCCTCATCTACACCGGTGGGATTATGCTCTTCTTCAGCCTGCTCTGGTGGCTGGCGTGGTACTCCTTCAACCTGGAGGTCTCCATGCAGGAACTCATGATGGACCCTTCTATGACAGAGAAGAAGAGCAACATAGCCCAGATAGCCAGGAAATTCTCAGAGAGGTTCTCCAGAAGGGCTAGAAGAAAGGATTCCTCAAGAGACACCCTTCGTACTCCAAAACAACCTGGAGAACCTCTCCATCTAACCCCATCTGTCTTTATCAATAATGGGTTCAGCAGCCCCCTTGATTCTCTGAGGTCCAGCGGCAACCACCTGGAGCTAAGTACAGTCAGTAGTTTGGATGGGGACCCAAGGACTGCAATCGCCCAGCACATAGTAGACAAACTGGTGTAGGTCCCATGATCTGGAACTGAGAGGTAAGTCCTGTATTGGGTGTCTCCTGACCTTTCTCATTCACAACTTTGTGCTGCTTAAAATTAGTTTTGTAAAGTAGGGCATTTCATGGTATAAATCATACCACGTCCTCCATCACTGGGTTTGATGCAAAGGTTTGTTGGAGAACAGTTTTGGTTGCAATCTGTAGAATGTGACGCAATTGCCATAGAAACAAATGTAATGTTTCTGCTGATGGTTTTTTTTTTTTTTTTGTTTTTGTTTTTTTTTCATATCCCAAACTTCAAAATTAAGGCAAATCTAACTTTTTTTTTCTGTATAATGTAGCGGAAGTGGCAGGGTACTTGTGGCACCATAATCACAACAGCGCAATTTTGAATTTTAATTCCCTAGAATTCTGAGTTTGGTGAATAAGCTGTGATGGTATCAGTGTAAAGCTGTAAAAAACAAAAACAACCAAAACTGGTCGCTGTTTAATCACAGCAAGTTGCATATTGCAAGTCATGGGGTGTATTCACTAAATCAGGAGCTGTGGAGACTGGAGAAATGGAGTAATTCACAATAGTGAAATTTGGACATATCTGCTATAGTTCCAGTTTGGGGTGTGTGGGGTGTTTGTTTGTTTTTTTATTTATTTATTTTTTTTTCCTAATGAAACACACAAATAGTAAATAACCTTTTCAGATTGCTATTGTGTCCTAAATTGTAAAACCTACAGTTCTTAACAGTTCCCAATCTAGTAAATTTAAATTTTGGGGTTATTTAGTTCCGCAATGTGATTTTTAAGAAATTGGGCTAAAATAACTATGCTGAGACTATAGCGAGATGAGAGCATTTTTTCCAAAATTGTGAAATTCAGGTTTCCGTTCTGTGCAATTGGTATTGAGTGTATGAACACACTCTGTGCTTGTTTGATCCAGAATTACCTTTCACAGGAAGGCAAATCGTTTCCATGAATCCTCTGGATATAATTAACTTGGGATTGGCTGGGTGACCCAGGCTGGGATGTAATTGGACCTCTTTTTGTGGACAAGAAAGCATGTTATTACATGTTCTGTTGGGAAAGGGTCTGGGTTGACATAGTGGCTAAAGTAAATAAATGCAGGACCTTTTGCCACTACCAAATGACTCTTAGGCCATAATAAAATGTTAATTGGCTCCTGGTTCTTAAAAGAACACCATAACCACTACAGGATGCCCTGGCACCCTTTTTCCCAGTACAAGTAGTAAATCTGCTAGCCGTTTGTCTTCCTATATGGGAGATTCAGCGCTGGAATACAGACTTTGGGGTTAAACCATTTGAGAATGGTTTAACCTCTTAAGGTGAGACAGTTCCAGGGAACGAACATCAACCATAACGTGAACACTGCACTAAAACACTGTGATAGTGTGCCGCAATAAAAACCATATGTGCAGTGGTATTAAATATGCGTATCAGGAACAGTTACTGTAAAACAGTACACATACTGTCATAGGGCAATACAGTACTTTGGCTAAATAGATTTAAAAAAAAAAAACTTAAACTTGAGTATCGCACTCACATTTAAAAGAGCCTGTATGAAACTGGCTGAGCTATACAGGCTTGAGTGTATTGTCTCAATGTAATGTTTTTCATGTTTAATAAATCCTTGATCTTTTAATCTTTCATCTGGTGCCTCGCTTCTACTTATTGCCTTTTGAGTAAAAGCTGCACATCACACTCAAGCTTCTCTACCTGTGCCAGTTTCATACAGGCTCTTTTAAATGTGAGTGCAATACTTCTTATATTCCTAATGCTATAGTGCCCTGTAAAGTTTAGATGCCCAGTTCCCACCTGTAAGGAGTAAAATGGCAATTTTACTTGCCTTTTCTCCCTTGTAGTGATCGTTTTTAATACTGCAATCCTGCATCCATGGCTGAGATCATCAATTAAGACTGATGATCTCAGTCAATCCTATGCTTTGTTATAGGAAAGTATCGGGAGGCTAGTGCGCATGCATGGCAAAATGTTGCTCAATAAGATGGTCTCCATGAGACTTCTGATTTTAAATGCAAAGTTTCACTCTGCTGTTTTGAGGGAAGTGCCTCTAGTAGTGGCTGTCAATGAGATGGCAAATAGAGCAGGGGTAGGCAACCTTCGGCAGTCTAGAAGTTGTGGAATACATCTCTCCTTCTTCTTTGTCCATAACATCTGGAGTGCCAAAAGGTCCCTACCCCTGGCTTATAGTGTCCTTTTTATGGTGAAAACAGCCAATTCTGAGAAATTAACTCATTCAGCTATTTATTTATTTTTTGTTTGTTTTTTTTTATAGCTAGTCTGGCCTTAAATATTAAATTCACTTTGAATTCTCTTTACTAAAAAAACAAAAAAATTTTCACAAAACCTTTTTTTTTTTTTTTTTTTTGCATTCTTTTGTATCAACAGAAAAAACAAATGTTAGGAAGGCTGAACTTGATGGACGCAAGTCTCTTTTCAGCTATGTAACCTCAAAACTTTGCGCATATTAACGCTCTCCTGCAAGACCCAGAACAGGCTTCTCGTTCTGGTCTACTTTTTGGGGTTTGTGAGCTTGGCAGCCGTACAGCGTAAAATGGCAGCAGGGGTGCCAAGCAGCCGCACAGCTGTTTCACCAAAAGGCGGCCCACTCGGCCTTGGAGCTGACTGCCGACTCCTGTGGCCACAGCATGCCCTGCATACTAAATCTGCCAGACGGAGGCATAGTGAGTGGAGACCTGGGGGTATCACTCGTTGGAGTCCTATGGGTTACCATGGTAACACTCTGATTCTTTGCAAAAGCCTGCTTAGGGAACACAGGTAGGTACAAACAATATGGAGGATACAGCTGTGAATCTACAAAACAAAAACCAGTAATAGTGTAATACTCTTAGCACATAAAAGGTATAACTCACAAGATAGATGAGCGTAACTCGCCCTAAATCGTTTGCAAAACGGCCGCTGCAGGGCTGGTCCTGGGTGCCTGGAGGAGAGAGGTGCCGCGCAGAGCAGGCCGATGACCTATTACAAGGAGCGCAGCAGGTGGCCAGCTGGCCATCTAGGGCGCCCCGGTAGCAAGGCAGAGTAAGCACCCGCTTGTCCCAGACAGCAGGTGCCTACTCTGCAGGAATATACTGGCCACGTGAGGAAGGAGGCAGGCGGTGGCAAGGGATCACTGCCTCTGCTGATCTTCCTGCTCCCTGGCGCGCCCTCTCTGGTGATGCCGGGAGCCGGAATATGTCATTACGGCCTGCATCACTAAACTACGCGAGGGAGCAGGAAGTCACTGGACCAGAGGACTCCTAAAGGTAAGAGCAACAAGGAATTTGTCTGTGTGTGTGTGTGTGTGTGTGTGTGTGTGTTTGAGAGTGAGTGCCAGTGTGTCTGTCAGCAGGGCCAGCCTTTGAGGTGTGTAAGCTGTGGGGTCATGTAGGGTGCCATGACAACAGAGGCCACCGTTGGCCAACACGACTCACAAGTTTGGGACACCAGCACATTAAAGGGACACTCCAGGCACCCAGACCACTTCTGCCCATTGGAGTGGTCTGGGTGCCAACTCCCACTACCCTTAACCCTGCAACTGTAAATATTGCAGTTTTCATAAACTGCAACAATTACATTGCAGGGTTAACTCCTCCTCTAGTGGCTGTCTACTAGACAGCCACTAGAGGGCACTTCCTGGTTTATAGCACAGGTTTTCTGTGCCCTTGTCAGCTAAGCTGCACAATCTCCCTTGGGTCTTAACTTGAAAACCTGAACGAACAATAATGCAGAATTGGAAGAATAATGTTGCAAACAAATCTGTTTTAAGCCACCTTACTGCCCTGGGTGACAAGTTCATTCATGTTGTGGAGTGACAAGATGTGCCAGGTGTACGTGTTTGTCCTGTAATCTCATTGTGTCTTGTTTATACAAGTAACGTGCCCGTTTATCTATACATTTTGGGAGTATTCCAGAAGTAATCGCCCTGATGTTTACTATTTGTCCTTTTCAAATAGCTTGGCAGGCAAGCGGAATAAATCTTCAAAGCTTCACGTATCTTAAACCAAGGCAAGAGGTGTGCCACGCTCTAGATAGTCAACACTATACCCTGTTAAGTGTGAACCTTGGTAATTTATGCTTTTGGAAAACAAAAAAAAATGCATAAATAGGAGGAAAAAATAGATATTTCTATTAGCAAAAAGTGCAATTTTATATATTTTTTTTTTTTTTTCAGGACAACCTGTCGTGTTACTTCCTGCTTTGGTTAGCTCAGTGGAACTAAACTCAAGAGGCAATAGTTACCCAGAGCATCTGCTTTGCAAAGACTTCTCATTACGCTGCATTAGGAAGTCTGTGATTGGATAGTCACAAAGTCTGGGCGGGGTTAGAATGGGAAGACAAAATACATAATTAAATGCATGTTTTTTATTTGGGTTATCTACTAAATGGTGATATTTATTTTTGGCTGTTGAGTGTCCATTTTAGTACCTTCATTCATGAAAAAACATGAAGCCAATAGCAGACATGATCTGCTTTCCATCCTATTGCAGTTAAGTAAATCTATAGCATTCCTATGAACTATACAAGGGCCGAGGTTTACTAAGGTTTTAGCTACGTCCACCTTTCTGCACTTTTGTAGCAAACAAAGGAAACTTTAGATGTGTGTGGGTTTTTTTTTTGTTTTGTTTTTTTCTCCTTTCTCCCTCTTAAAGGATCAACAATGGGCAAGAGTTTACATTCCACAATGCCTTTTCCCACAATAATATACATGGAATGCAGCCATTTCTGAAAACATGATGTAGCTTGTCGCTTGCTGGTTAGAGGTTTTCTGGCTACTCGGAGATGCAGTAAATCTAGGAATACGGGAAAGAGACTTTCTGTGAAAACTCTGTAGGACTTGCGGGACCCCAAAAAAATTATAATTATATATTTATAATCGGCTGATGGCAATCATACAGCTGCTGTTATCAGACTATTGAAAACTTCATGGTGGAAAAACGCTGGCACAGGGCTTACTCTTACTACCAGCATACCTGTGTGTAGCCAAGTCTCCTGCTCTGGAGAAGAGCCATGCGGGGTGAGTATTGAATAACGTGAACCCACGCACCTTTCAAACTCTGCACAAACTGTGTGGTCAGAAAATAAATACAGCGTCTCCCTCTGCATTATGGACCAAAAGGGTCACTTTGTAGAGATTTGTGTAATATTTGTAATTTGCTGTGGTTACAAGCAACAGGTTCAAGTAGACCCCTCCTCACAGTCCCTTGAAGGCCCTTATAAACTCAAACCCACCAACACCACACAATCATAATGTCGCGTTTGCAATGTCCTGTACAGTTGTACATGGGTTTTACTTTCTGGAGGTTTTCTTTTTACCGCCCCGCGTAAATACATTGGTCGTTTTAAAAAAAAAAATAAAATAAAATAAAAAAACAGAACCACTTTAAACTTTTTTTTTTTAATAAAGGGACATTCTAGGGACCAGAACCACTACAGTAGGGCTGTCAAGCAGCCCCTGAACTAGGCCCAGAAATAGCTGTCTGTCCCCCCACCCCGGGATGTTTATTTTGCTTCTTCCATACCACCTCCTAATTTTTTTTATTTATTTTTTTTATTTATTTTTTTGTTTCCTATCTTAATCACCAGGGGTCATCTTTGTTACTACAGTACTGAGTAATACTAGCATTTAGTAAGGGTGTTCCAAAAAGTACCAAGGCTCTGTAATGCCATTTGTCCACCAGTAGAGGTCACTCTACTCTCCAGAACCCTAAATTACTGAATGGAAATCACAATAAGACACGATGTGCACAGATCGTGATGATTGTATACAAAAAATTAGGAGGGGGTATGGAAGAAGCAAAATGTCCCGTAATGAGGAAAAACGAACCGGCTCTTCCCTAGTATACTAGTCTGGATTATAGTACTTACTTGTCCTTAAGTATTTGCCAGTCTTTAAAGGCTCCAAAGTTGGAAAGTTTACGTGTTTAATTTTTTTTAAAGAAAATAAAAATTTATACATCTATTGACAAGAGACCTGTAGCCAAAAACAATAGCTTTTGGTATAAGCCATAAGAAAGGCACCTGGGATAATATGGTATCATGTATGGAGGAAGTGCATTCAAATCAATTCCTCCTAGTTCAATGAGAGCCGAAGAGCCGCGCCCACACAGGAGGGGAGCTAAAGCCTATAGCTAAAACTGTTGTAGCCTGTGTGTGTGTACACACCTGTGTCTGTATGTAACTGTGCATCTGTGGCCATATGTACACCCCAGCATTCTAATGCTAACTCTGCATACAAATACACCCCCGGCATTAAAACACACACCAACACTGCGCACAAATACACCCCTGCATTTAAACACACACGTGTAGTGTAGCATAGCGGGTGTAAACAAAAATATGTTTAAGAGAAAAAAGAATATCTGTTGGATAACGAAAGCTACACCTAGAAACAATATATACATTACGTACAAAGTATTCACTTGTTAAAGCTGTGAGACAATGTTTCAGGCAATCAGCCCAGGATTAAATGCACAAGGAGCAGTGTAAGGGCAGAGGGCCCCACACCAAGAATCTGTTTAAGGAATAACCCGATGATGCAAAGTAAAAGAGAAAATATGTACATAAAAAATACATCAATAATGCATGGGAATAAACTATAGGCTATAATCCTTGTGTCAAAACAGAAATGGCATTAAATCACTGAATAGGCAAAATGCAATGGATTTTTTTTATTTTATTTTATTTATTTTTTTAATTCATGGAGTTCTAATGGGGGCAGGGTCTCAATTGTATATTTACAAAATGCCTCTCTCCTGAGAAGAGTTCCACGTGGTAGCTCCGGGACACGGTCAATGCCCATGAATCTGAGAGATGGCAAAGAATATCCAGAGGGTGGTCAGAGTAAACGGAACATTGGAGAGATTAGAGGTTGTACGGAGATTTCTTAAAAATGAGATCAAGGGTGTTCCCTGTGTAGGTATTCTGCACAATCTCTGTATCTTTTCTAATCTTTCCAGTGTTCCATTTCCTTTGACCACTATCTGCTGACCCTTAAAAACGGCATAACACCCTCGGTACATCAATCTCATAGAAACCTCTGTCTTGACCTACAGCAATTCTCCACCAAACTCTCTAGTTTTACCCATCTCAAACCTCACCTGCCCTAACTCTGCAATCTCCCTCTGCAACTGCACCCTCTCATCTGAACTTCTTGCACCTCCTATATTTAAACTTTGTAAGTGACCCCAGTTACAACCCTGGCCCATTGCCTTCAAAACTGCAGAACGCTGCTGGAGAAGGTCTATCATTCTGAATCTGACTTCCTCCACTGTAATTATGATACTCGTACAGTTTGACTCTTTCCTCCATTTAAAAAAATAAAATTTAAAATCTACTTCCATACCATCATAACCACGCTCCCCTGAGAACCCACATTCTTACTTAACTCTCTACTTTTGCCCTGTCGTTGCTCCTCCTCATAACTCGAACGCTACAACTTTTTTCACTGAGATGTCCTCCAGCACATCTCACTGGCGTTCTTTCTCCTCTTGCTCTGCCCTTCAAGCATGCAACAATCACCCCAATTATTTAAAAAGGAAATAATAAATAAAAAAAAGAAAAACGAAAAAAAGAAAACCACAGTGACTCTAAATCCCCATCCAACTACTGCCCTATCTTGGAATCATTTTGCCTCCAGGATCCCTGAGAGAGTTGTGTACACTAGTTTGACAGTCTTGCTTGAATCCAACTTCAGTCTGGATTCTGCGCTCTTCACTCTATTTATTTATTTATTTAAAGGGGCCTGGCCAAAGTATCCAGTGAAGTTATTGCTGCTAAATACACTGGTTGCTATCCCTCTCACCTTTATCTTCCAGACCTTTCTGCTGCTTTCACTTATGGTTAATCATAAACAACTTCTTCTCATCCTCTGTACTCTCTATCTATGAAACCCTGCTCTCTCCTGGTTCTCTTCCTACCTCTCCCAATGCCCTTTCAGTGTTTTCTTTTCTGGCTCTCTTAGGACAAAACCTCTCTGGTGTTCCCCGATTTACTTTCCTTACTCCTAGTGCTCTTAACTTCTATTATTCTTTGCGCGGATGACACGCAAATCTGTCTTCTCCTGATTTTTCTTCCCATTTCACTTGACTCGTGTCTCTGACCGCCTCTTTGCTATTTTTAACTGCATGGCTGGCTGCTCATTTTCTTAAACTTAACCTGTCCAAAACACAGCTTCTCGTCTTTCCTCCCTTAGAGGAAGGCAGACACTGGAGTACCCCTCCTAAATCAATGGCACTACCATAAGCTCTACCTCGCAAGCTCGCTGCCTAGGTGGTCTCTGACTTCAACCTCTCCTTCACCCCTTATGTCCAGTCATTCGCCAAACTCTGCTACTTGCATCCGCCTCTAATGCCAGCTGCGGCTAAGGTGCTTTCACTATCCTCTCACATTGACTACTGCATTCCGCTTCCCAGTAGTCTTGCATGTTCCCAGCTTGCCCCATTAGTTTCTAATGAATGTGGCGGCAAGGCTCATCTTCTGGTCCTCCCGCACCCCCATGCTTTCCCTCTGTCAGTCCTTACATTGGCTTCCTTTAAGATATAGGGCTCAATTTAAAATGATGGCGCTTGCTTACAAAACTCCTACATAATGCTGCTCCTAACTACCAATCTTTACTAATACACAAGTATGTCCTGTCCAGACCCCTACACTCTGCTGAAGATCTGAGTCTATCCTCTGTTCGTACTCCCACCTCAAATGCACACCTTCAAGACTTCTCTAGGGCTGCTTCGCTCCTTTGGAACTATATTCCTTGCTCTGTTAAACTCTCACCCGGTCTCCGTTTCTTCAGAAGATCATTAAAAACCTTAGTTCTTTAGGAAAGCATATCCATTTAACTATTAATGGCTTTCCCTCCCCACATCTTGGTAACTATTCTAGTGACTTACTTTTTCCTATACCTACTACCCTTACCTCTTTTGTCACTTAACCCACTCCCTCTAGAATGTAAGCTTGTTTGAACAGGGCCCTCCACACCCTCTGTTCCTGTGTATCCAACTAATCTTGTCTGTTAGCCCACCCATTGCACTGCCCTGGAGAATGTGTTGGCTGTGGTTTAACTTTAATTTTATTTTTATTTATTTTTTTATTTTTGCTTTCCTTATAAATTGTTGGGTTGGTGGTTTTTGGGGGTTTTTTTTTTTTCCTCATATTAAATTTGTTTCAAATATAAATTATTTCCGATGAAGGCCCCATTTCTAATGAACAAAATGATAGATGGATAAATATAGAAGCGTAGGTGCACTTATTAAAGAGGTAAATTATGGTTGAACAGACACACGGCTCAAATTCTAGGTTTTGGTTCAGAACTTTTCAAAACAATTTCCTCTGTCCTAACTGGGTTAAAATGTTGAGAGGAAAGTTCTATTCCAATCTATATCCTGCTGTGTGGACAATCTTGTCTGTACATTAACCATATTTATATAACAGAACCTACAATCCAATGTGATGGAAAAACGTGCATAATGGAGATGGCACTTTGCAATGCCACCTTCTGGACATGAGTTATTATTGCAGCCATTTCCATATTGCTAGCAGTATTCAATGTGTATGTAGAGTATTCATTCCTCTGTATTGGTATGTATAGCTTTTTATTCCCAGTTTGTTTAATTTCGTGCAATGTTGGGGAAGAGGTAGAGAAATGCCAGGTGAGATCAAGCCACTCGTTCGGTATTCTGACTTGTTTGCCTGATTAAACCCCTGCCTGCATTAACTTTTCCATGTCCTGGGTTTATTTAGGTCGTCTGACACTTTAACGTTTACATGGATTAAATCCTCGGACAAAAAGACGCTTTGGATGCTGATCGCTGGAAGCTACTGACTTTGGTTCATGTCCCCATCGGATGATGGTCAAATATGTCTTGACAGACACTATTTACACATTTCCCTGCACTGTTTATTTGTAGTTTTTATTCTCATTACCGAGTTTATTATTTATTTATTTTTGTTTGTTTTTGATGAACCAATTATGTATTTTTTTTTCTTTTCATGACTTGCTGTTGATACCCACCTCTTCCTTAATGTTTGCATCCTAAGAACATGTGTGTTGGCCTTTTCTGAACTGCTGCAGGAAAATTTCTGTTTTCCTCTTTCTATGCTAAATGTTTGGCCAATGCCTTGTTTTACACACACCTATGGCACTCCAAAAAATGTATGGGATCCTTGAGCAGTGAGAATACACCGTGAAACGTAACTTATTTAAGCTCTTCGGGCACTAACTGGTAGAAACCGACCTGAGGAGGACAACCAATTGTTTCGTAAACCACCACCTGCCATCTCAGGGAAGTTATTTGCCTCTTACTTTGTTAGTACTTGTTGCTAGTGTTTGGTTAAAAAAAAAAAAAGGGGGGAGGGTTAAATTTTAATTATAACAATGTTTTTCTATAATTTCCTCTCCTTATTTTTAGGAATATAATAAACAATCGCACACTTGCAATTTTAATTCAATTGTACAGAATCACGTTAACCAGGATTTCCACTTCATGTTAAATAATCTTTAAATGCTGGTTCTCTTGATGTTCCACTGCTATAACTATTGAGGGGAAATGTTGATTAGCCATGTTGGTCAATTCATTATGTGAATGATTGTGGTGTTGACTTTAAGATGAACAGTGCATTATGGGGGAAACCTTGAACTCGCTGTAGAGGACGATACATCCAACTATTATTCCTGTGTGTATTTTAAACCCAAGTCCTTCCTTATTTCACTGCTGGTCTGTTCACCTAAGGAGGTAGATTGTTTGTTATTGCCTCTGTGTTTGTACCTGGGCTGCTTTACTTCAAATTCAGACTGACATTAAAGGGACACTATAGTCACCAAAACACATTGGCTTAATGAAGCAGTTTTGGTGTATAGATCATGCACCTGAAGTCTCACTGCTCAATTCTCTGCCATTTAGGAGTTAGATCACTTTTTATTTCTGTTTATGCAGCCCCGGCCACACCTCCCCTGTGTGAGACTCACACAGCCTGCATGGGAAAAAAACCAAAATGGTTTCACTTTCAATCAGATGTAACTAACTCTAGAAGTTTTTATCTCCTGCTCTGTAAATTGAGCTTTAATCACATACAGGAGTCTCCTGTCGGGTCTAGCAAGCTATTAACAGAGGAGATGGGAAATTCTAAATTAAACAGAATTTGCAATAAAGTGTAAACATTAGATTACTTTTTACAGGAAGTGTTTTGGAAAGCTCTGCAAGTCACATGCAGGGCGGTGTGACTAGGGTTTAACCCCTTAAGGTCACGTGACCTGTCATGATTCCCTTTTATTCCAGAAGTTTGGTCCTTAAGGGTTTAAACAAAGTGATTTAACTACTAAATGACAGATACTTTTTAGCAGAGAGACTGCAGGGGCATGATCTGTACACAAAACTGCTTCATTAAGCTAAAGTTTTGGTGACTATAGTGTCTCTTTAAATCAAATTCATCTAAAGATTGAGGACATATACAATCTTCCATTTGGCACCAGAATGTATGATTGTTACGAATTGTTGATTTCCCCTTCCCCAATTTTATTTTATTATTTTTTTCCCTTGTTCAAAATGGTGTAGTAGCCCAATAATCTATACGTAAAACACAACGCAGAGAGTAAAGGCCCATTTTATTTATTTTTATTTTTTTGACTAAAATAGCCGAGCTGAAAGAATGAAGTCCTATTCAGTTTTGGCTATTTTGGCCTCCGATTTGAAATCCACTTTGAGTTCCTGATAATCTTAGTTTTATTGAATAACCCAGAATGTGTGTATGTCCACCCAAGGAACATCAGTGATGCCTAAAAAAATGGATTCTGACGTTTTTTAAATGCATTTCTCAAAGGCCAGTCTATGACCTTCAGAATTCCTTTCGACTGCATGATTTTGATTTGGATGCAGCTAATATTAGTTAAAGGGACTCTTGAGACCTGGAGTTAACTGTGGTGGTTGTATGGTCTCCAAGGATAGAAATGGGAGAGGGTATTTAATAGCAAGGGGGGAACACTCTAGTACAAACTCTCTTTTAGGGTTATTTGCTAAATGGATAATTCAAAATGAATTACAAATTTAAGGTCAAATAGCCGAACCGGAAAAAAGTCAGCAATGCTTTCCATTTGACTACTCTGGCCTTGTATTTTAAATTTACTTTAAAATTTAAATTGAGTGAATAACCTTGTTAAAATCTGCATCTTCTAGTACAGGGGTCCTCAAACTCCTGCCCCCACCCTCCCCAGATGTTGCTGAACTACAACTCCCATGATTCTCTGGCTATCTATGTATTTCAAAGAATCATGGGAGTTGTAGTTCAGCAACATCTGGAGGGCCACAGTTTGAGGACCCCTGTTCTAGTATTTAGAGAGCCTTTGTCAACTCAGACAGGGAAAGAAACATGGGTACCTATTTTTTTTGTTTGTTTTTTTTTTTTTTATACATTCATTCCTTTTAATAACCTTTCCTTTAATGTACGTTGTCACCCTTTTGGGGGCAGGGGGTGCAGGTAAGGTTATTCTGTCCCTCACTGGTTGTGTTTTTTTATTTTATTTTTTTTGTTTTTTATTTTTTATTTTTAATTCGCTCCTTTTCGATTAGAAGATAACATCAATGCTGTACTCTTGCGCATGCGCCAAAGTACAGCATTAAGGTTTATGGAACATCCTGTGGTATACTCAACAGACGCAGCCACCACTGGTGACGACTATCGAGATTGGCTCTTGGACTCCGCCCTGAGTCTATGAAAGTCAGGCCGAGGAGAAATACGGGGATAAAGTAGTCCCAACTTTCGTCTCTGTATATCTCTTAACTGGGTTGGAATTTCAGTGAAATTTTAACACGGTAATACAGAGTATTTCATAAAGAGTCAATCTTTAAAAAAAAAAAAAAAAAAAAATACTGCTCTTTCAGGGGGGAGGGGGGAGACCGTGCCGCTTTAACTGCAAAACTAGCATCATGTGGTCTTATGTTAATTCTCTACTGTATACAATGTGATAAGTTAGCGTGATGTATCTCATTTTTGCAACTAGACTTCCGTTACCACCAATATCATACCTAATATTATTCCACTACAATACCAGCAAATGGGGTGCTGTTATATTGCCTAGACTTTTCCGCTATGTACCGAACAGGGACCATTTCTACCTGGCAAACTGGTGGCCAATTTAAATATATAAGGTGTAAGAATGAATTCTAATATCTGCAATGTGATCACATTCAATGCAACATATCAGTCCTTTCATATCTACAGGGAATATCCCCTAGGCCCAAGACTCTCTCTGCAAAGATAAATAGAGCCTTTTAGTGAATACCTCTGTTTCCCCTCAACTTTTTCTGGGTACATAGTGATACCTGCTGGTTCTCCCAGCATGCAGTTGGTTTAATTGTAGTAAGTTCAGCCTCCGCAAGCCGTGACAGCTAGCGTTTATTATTTATATAGCACCATCAGATTCCGTAGTACTGTACAATGGGCCCATTCCTTGCCATCGTGGCTCATTGAAGGTCTGTTTACATTTTACTTAAATAACTTTACCAGTGTGTCACGAACTTACAGCTCTGTGCTTTAGAAAAATCTAGTAATGATTATGCTGTTTTGTGTGTTAGGTTTCTCTAAAATATTAGAATTACCTCGTGTTTTAGCTAAATGTGTAAATATTAAGCTGTATCTCATAATGCCTATAAATCTGACTTTCATACACTACAATGTAACAATAACGTATACATATGTAATGTGTTTCTATATGTGACAACTGATGTGATGTGAAAATGTAAATGCTGCTGATTATACTGTCGTGACTCATTCTTTTGTAACTTCATGTTTTGTTTGGGGGGGGCAGGGAGTCTGTTTTAAAAATCTGTCCTTACAATCACGATTCAGCATTTTTTTAAATTTTTTTTAATGTTTATAAAAATACATTTTAGATGCTTATATTTTTATACACTGTTATAAATGTCATTTTGGAGACACAATAAAAATTTGTGTTTGTTTTTCAAACTTGTTTAAATGCCTGTTTTCTTTTTGGTTATAAAGTGGGTTTACACAGAGTGCACGTAAAGTGTGTGTGTGTGTTCGTTCGTTCATTTGTTCTCCCCCATTTCCCTATAGCAACTAACCACAAGAGTCTTTCAGGGTTATCTGGCAAGCTGTGAGTGCTCAGAAAAGATTTAGATAATTTAAGGCCAGCACCAACTAAATGTTCAGAATATTTTCTAAAACCTAGGCATGTATCAAGTACAACATTGTTCTCGATACAAACATCTCAAACTCTGGGTGTCCACTCATTGTTTTAGTAAAGTTAAAACCCCAAACTTTTAACATGACTATTGCAGGAGACTCCTCACACATTTACGAGAGCCGTCCATATCCATGTGATCGGAAACAAGAGACATCTCCAGCCAAACTCAAACTTTGTAAATACGCAGTATGGCAGGAGATCGCTAGGCGTGAAGACAGGTGAAACTCTTCTTTTTCTTAATGGGGAAATGGTCGGTAGCTCGGATCATGCCTTCACCCTTTCCACTCTAAATGTAGAATGCCTGCTTTTGTGGTCATCCCACCCCCAGTCTCTTGGCTCATTTTTCCATCTTGGCTAAGATCTGTCCTTTTATATGCTCCCATAAAATAAGGATTAAAGATAATAAAATTGTATTTCATCTCCGCTTCTCTGGCTTAAATAATAGTCTTTTTACACGGTGCATTTACCGCCACATTTATTTTCTTTAACCTATTTATGTTGAAAGTACAATGTCTGTATTTGTAATCTGTGACCGTATTCGTACCAGATCATGGACCTTGAATCAATAAAGGTGAACAGATTTCTTTAACTCAGAGAGCAAGCTTTTGTATTTTATTTTTTTTAATATATTTTTTGTTTTTGTTTGTTTCCCCGCTAGGTGAATGCAAATTAATACCTACATTATTTAAGCTGTTACTTTGCTCTCTGGTGTGTAAGGTGTTAATATCGCCCAGCAGGTGGGATTGTAGAGCTGTTCAAACACTTTTAATCCTAAGTAACTTCACACGATCTGCCCATGTCACAAAGTTATAACAAGACAATGGCTGCTGCACATAGGGAAAGAAACAGATAAGTAATCTGGCCTTTAAAAGATATTTGATATGTCCTGAAGTCACACAACCAGATTTAATTCCTAACAAGCAACAATGGCAACAGTTACTTGTTTATCCAGATTACAGGCCAGGAGCCTGTAGCATTGCTTTGTGCAAAATCACACACAAGTTTTATTCACAAAACCATGAAAAGCTCACAACAACAAAAACTTAACTGTTCCTATGTTAAATATCCCTCCCCTACATTGCTGTTGCATGTTCCCAACCAAGTTTAATGAGAGAGAAGCCTGGCAGTGATCCTGTGAGGACCTAAGATATCATGAAAAATGGGGACCTCCTGTGCTAGTGTAAGAACACTCTAAAGATCACATGGCAGAACCATTATACCGGGGACCCGTACAGACAGAACAGCCTCTGCCTACTGGTAACCAAGCTCAGCAGTCCACAAACTTCATCTAGTGAAGGTAGGATTAATGATACATGATGACAAAGATCAGGGAGAACGTGACTCTAGGGCAAGATTAGGGAAGTAGATAATGATAGTTGGGGTAGAGTCTGAGGGGGGAGAGAGAAATTTTGAGACTGGTTAAGGAGTTGCTTTTAAAAGAATGGGATGAATTAAGTAAATGCACCAATCTGATTTTAATTTCATACACTAGATGCGTTAAAACGTTTTCTGTTTCTCTCTTTAGACGCCGAGAAGGTGGTCAACCAGCTCAAGTGGCCCTATTGCTGTACAGACCATGTTTTACAATTAAAAAAAATAAAAATAAAAATTCAATCTTAAAATATATCATTAAGTGGCATTAAATGTAATAATTTTAAAGGGGGGTGGGGGGATTAAACATTTGATGACCGTCTATTTAAGCTTCTGTCTCACTTCCATGCTCAATTTATCGCAGTGAATTAATCTATACTTCCCTAACAGTACACGTAGACTGGTTCAAGGGGCTCGTTTGATTCTCTTTGAGAAACGCTATAAAACCAGACAGCGCTCCTCCCTCCTATTAGACCTTTCGTTACAATCTTTATTACAACTAATCAGAATGTTCCTCAACATGTTAGGATATTCAATGCCTCGCTATCCATGGTAAGAGGGTATTGTGGCAGGCACTTACTCAAGACTTGATGATAGACAAGATGAGCTCCTTGTTCTTCTTCACTAACAGAGATGAAAGTAGAGGTGGTGTTTTTTTTTTGTTTTTTTTTGACTCCTCAAACAGCAGGTGGCAATGTTTGGGCACTGACCATGTCTTTCTCAATCTGGATCCATTGCTTGCGAATATCACAGCTAATGGTGTTAATTAGATTTATTTAAAGTGACATTATTAGCCACTATAGCTCATTGTAGTAACTGTGATGTGGTCGTTTATAAGCTCAGTTGTCTGGTGTGTGTGTGTGTGTGTATATATATATAAAAAAAACTTATATTTAATTTCAATTTTTGTTGTTAAAACATTTTTAATTGGTTTGACAAAAATCTCTGTTCTCCCCACCAGCTATAGAACACACATTTGATATTAGCGGTGCTAAAAAGTCGGAAACTAATCCTGCAGGTTATCCAGTTTTTTTTTTTGTTTTTTTTTTTATTCTTTATTTTGTTGTGCATAGCTAAAACATATATTACGTTTACGGCAGCAAATGTCACAACAGCTTTCTGCCAGAGTTTACACGTTCATATAAAGACAGTTGTTTGGCATGGTTAAACAGTGCACTTTTTTTTTGTTTTTTTGTTTAAGACCGTGCATCTAGTTTCTGTATGATGTCGGGCTCAGGGTCAGTGCTGTCGGGGGGACACGTGGCGTCCGCCATGACGGCTGATGCGCCGGGTCGTGGGCATTGTAGTGATGCACCCTGCGTTCCCCTCAGTCCCGGGTCCAGAGATCGGCCGCCTCTCCCGCCCGACACTTTCTAGGCCTCGGTGCTCGTGGCCTGTGGGCATCGGGTGCCGTATATGCCGGCGTGTTGCTTCTCAGCCCCTTCGTGGGTCAGATAAGTCGAGTGCTGTTGCTTTGTTTAGGTTTGTTTGGCTTGGTAGTGCCATTAATCGCTCGGTTTGTGTAGGAGCTCTGCTCAGGCACGTCTGTCCTCCATGCGAGACAGGCCCCGCACCCTAGTAAGATTTTTTTCAACCTGGTCATCGATGACCATATGAGAGGACTGTAGGGGTGGGTTAAGGCTGCCCCTATGTCTTTTATAAACTCCATCTTTACTGGAGTGCTAAACTTATAGCTAGGTTCCACAGCTGCTGAATGTTTTTTTTTATATATATTTTTTCTTCAACAGCACAATCCGGTTGTTGGAAACACCAAACCCAGTATATGTTTTACTAATGATCCTTTCACCGAGAAATCTTTAACATGTCAAACCGTCCAGCTGGTGTAAGAAACAGGCCTATAAAGTTGGGTTGTTAAGTTCTGTGCCTCCTGTCAAACCTGCCTCTACGCTAACATGAATAATGTTTGCTAATCTTGCACAAGAACCTTGGACGTGATACAATGTCTTTTACTTGAAAAAGGTACTGGGGGCTGCTGAAATCTCATGTATAACAACACTCTAAAACTGTTTAAGTTACCGAAAACACACCCTGTCAGGACATTTGGAATTGTGCCGTTAATGGGTGCGTTCTGGTCATGGTTTTGCTAGTTTGCCCCTGGTGTGTTAAACACTGGACCCTGGGGTAAAACCGTGCCAACCTTCAAAGCAGTAATGTAAGTGTTCACACTAACTTTCCTTCCAACCTTTTAAATAAAGAAAGGGGTGTGTTTACCTGTATTAGGAAGAATGATAGTTAAAGGTGATTGGACCAGACTTTCCTAGAAAATTGTATTATTATTGTAATAATAGCCATTGTGTAAGTGAGGCGGGGGGGGGGGGGATGGAGAAATGCAGCCGCCATTTTATGGCTGTAGCCAGCACACTGTCGACCAACAAACTATGCACAGAATTAATATTAGTCAGTCTAGAACTCGTGTTACTTTAATGATCCTACCTCTATCAACACAGGGCATTTTTTAAACTGAAATGCTGTACTATACAGACTCTTCAAGCATTATGATAAATCCCTGAAGTGCTTGTAGTACACCTTTTGAGATCATTACTAGAATAGCACTCCAGTAACCGCAGGAAATCTTCTTCTGCTAGTCATCCTCACAGTTAATGTGTAGACTCACATTCTAGTGTCAGAAATTAATATTTAATTTACTCAGGAATATCAGTAGGAAGAGTAACAATATTCTTGCTACAAGAGTTTTAACAGAACTTTTTTTACCATAGATTCTGCAGCTGCATATTTTATTTTTTATAAAATATTTTACCAGGAAAGATACATTGAGATTTCTCTCGTTTTCAACCATGTCCTGGTTACACAAAACATTGCATTGATACAATAGGGTACAATAAAATACAAAACCAATATTAATACACAATATATACCAAATTTACCATAGAACAGGTAGGAAATATATAATAAACCATAACAGGTGCATTCTGTTTTGAGGTATGTAAGTTTTAAAGGACTTTAGGCTTAGGGAATATTTTAAAGTGTTCGGGAGGTCGTTCCATATTTGCGGCGCTCTGTAGGAAAAGGAGAATCGGGGACGCTTTCTTTTTGTATCGAGGTAGCATAAACTATTAACGCAGAGAAAGTAGGGAAATTTCTGTAATATATTAGATTTAATATATTATTCCTAATATTTCACCCATATTTAAATGTCTTTCTAAAAGCAGATTTAGCATGCATGTTCTTTTTTTAGACACGACAATGATTCTGCATTTACACATGCCTAAAATATTGATCACTGACAATCTATGACTTAGAGCAACGCTAGGCATTTAAAGAATTCAGGCTGTTTGTGAAAACAAGTTGAGTCGGTCATGTTTTACAGTACTGCCTCTGCCTCTTGCTATGTCCAGAGACACACGTTGCTTCAGTAACCATACAGTTAACCTCCACCCATTTTAAAATGCTATTGTAATGAAAGGTGTGTGCTTATTTAAACAAATTTGCTTGCAGTCATCTGCATTTCACAGCCAGAGACATTGTAAGCTGTGATCGCTAATCCTTGTTGGGTCCAATGTTGTCAACATGGTAAAGATTTCGAAAGTCACTCGCCGCTGTGCTTTTTGCTTCATAGCGGCAATCATATTTGACGTAGTTGGAATCATCCTGCTTCTCGTTGGAATATTTGCCGGTCTTCAATCTTTCGATTTCTTTCTTTTAACGGGATCCATGATTATCGCTTTAAGTTTGGTGCTTTGGATGCTATGGTACACGGGCAATGTGGAGGTATCCTACAAAGAGTTCGGACTGACGGTGTAACTTCTACGTTCAACATCCACATTTCACGGTAAAAATAAACCTATAATTCCAAGTTTTCAGATATGACGTTATGGCTTTTCACATCCTGATCCCATCATTGGAAGTGGGGATTTTTTTTTTTTTTTTTAATGACTGACTCCGTTCAGGTCCAAATTCGTTTGTTTTTACTTAAACTGGGATTTGTGTAGAATTTATTTAAGCCTAAATAGTAAAGATGCGCTAAAATAGTTGGAAACGTGTATAGAGATGAAAAATTACCTGATTGGACACAATTCTCCTGTCTGTTAACAGCTACAGAGGAAAAGTGGTGGGATTTCCTGTCAGCAGTGGAGGATGTACTATAGCTATGTACAGTGTCCATTGCTGCCGTTTTTGTATTTTTTTATTATATCATTTTGGACAACAATTTGGGGTACAATATAATTGTCCTATGGGGCAATATTCTATATTACAATAGAGTGTGTTTCTTTTATTAGTGCCCCCAGACAACACATTATGGTACTATCATCTGTGTTTCTTATACTAGCCCTCTCAGACAAAACTCTATGGTAGTATTGACAGTTCTTACGCGATGCCTCTTGTGCACTACTCTATGGTACTAAGACTATTTGTTTTTTATTGTAGTCCTCTCAAATAATAGCCTGTACAGTATTGTAAAGGAGTGTTTTGTGTTGGTCTTCTCAATAATACCACCGAGTAGAGTTTACCGCGCTGTAAAACCTGGAAACTAATAATCAGGCTGACTGTGGGAATCTCAAGTTCTGAGTGGCTCTGTGCATCACATGCTTTGTTTAGCGTTTGTCTTTTATATTATATCTATTTATACCACTTTATGACTTTAACAATTGTGAATTAATTTCACGATGGCTGCATCACAGCTTAAAACCTGATTACTTCAAAAGAAGATTTAATTTACATGTACTAGGGCTCAGGTGAAAACCATGTCAACCTGCTATGAACATTGTTTTAAAGTTATGCATTAAAACATAACATTTGCAACTGGAGAACAATTTGAAGGGACCAACTGTATCTGACTGTAAAACATAATTCCAGTAAGAAAGCTCTGATTTATAGAGATTTATGTCGGAAAAACATAAAGGTGTTTATTCACTAAACCTCGAATTCTAATGACATGAAAAGTGATTTGGAAGTTTAAGCTAAAATAGACAAGCTCTGACTATAGCTGAGTTTGAAAATGTGTCCACTTCAGCTATTGGCTGCCTAAATGTTGCTTTAATTCAGTTTTCAAATCACTACAATTTGCTGGTTATTGAATAAACCAATTTGTGTAATTATATGTGTATTTATATAAAAAATAAAAATATGGTAAGCTGTGTTTGTTAAAATAGGCGTAAACGGGTATATTTTTGCCTTCCATAATCTCTGTTGCTGGATTCTGTATTCATAGCCACCCAGCCATCGTTAAATATTTCTGCAGCTGTAGAATACTTTTTTAATGAGCAAAAATCTGTATTTTATGGAAAGGCAACAAGTTAACCGTTTGTGTGTGCTGTACCATTTCACATCACGTTGGCACACACAGTGTTAACCCGCATGAAAGATCAGCCTTTGACATTTGTGTGGCTAAGATAACACATTATCCCGGTTTAACAAGATTTCTTTTGAACAATGTGAAAAATCTTTAAATAGCTCAGGTGTTTTTCTTTAGTCATGACATCCTGGAAAAGAGTTTTTGTTAACTAGAATAGTCGGTGTCTTTTGAACACTGTTTGAAAGCTTGCTCTTCGGGTTCAGAAAAAAAACACGACCATCTTGAATGACCACAGATATTACAGCCTCTTGTAGTGGTTATGGTGCAAGAAGTACATAGGTACTGGTTTGCTTCAAAATAATTTGAGTTAATACAGAGCATACCAAGCAAGGAAGAATTAATGCAGGAAATAAAAAATAATCATTAAAAATATCCGCACGTTAATGTGCAAACAATTTATAAACTAGTAAAACATGCTCTAAAGTAAGAATGCTTTAAGAATGTAAACATGTTAATTGTTTAGTTTAATTTGTATCAATTAATTAAACTCAAAGTGAGTAAAAATATTAAAATTCTAAGGCCAAACATTAATATGTTGATTCTCTTATAACAGCATCAATTATTCTAGGTACACTTGCAAAGATCATTTGTAGACATATAATTAAGTGCACAACTAAACAATTAAGTGCTAATGATCATCAAGTGAAGGTTTAACCCCTTAAGGACTGAGCCAAATGTACATGTTGTGATCAAAACAAAACGTAAACAAAAACTTGAATTTGTGCTATATGTCTGTTCAGGCATAATTCACATTTTTAAATATTATGTGCACCTACATTTATATATCATTTTATTCAGGGGAAACAGTGCTTTCATTTAACATCAAACATTTAGGTATGAAACATAATTTAATATGAATAAAATATTTTTAAAAATGGGAGAAAATAGAAATTAAAAAAAAAAAAATGTTAGTTCTATGTGACATTTTAACTGTGAATGTCATAATACTGTTTGCTTTTACTGCAATAAAATCCACATGTTTGTATTCAGCCATGTCTCACGTGTAAAACAGTACCCCCTATGTACAGGTTTTATGGTGTTTTGGGAAGTTACAGGGTCAAATAACATGTTACATTTTCAGTTTTTTCACATTGAAATCCGTCAGATTGGTTACGTTGCCTTTGAGACCGTATAGTAGCCCAGGAATGAAAATTACCCCCATAATGGCATACCATTTGCAATAGTAGACAACCCAAGGTATTGCAAATGGGATAGGACCAGTCTTTTTTAGTAGCCACTTGTCACAAACACTGGCCAAAGTTAGTGTTAATATTTGTTTGTGTGTGAAAAATGCAAAAAACTAATTTGAACGCCAATTTTGGCCAGTGTTTGTGACTAAGTGGCTACTAAAAAAGACTTGACATACCCCATTTGCAATACCTTGGGTTGTCTACTTTTGAAAATGGTATGCCATCATGGATGTAATTTTCATTCCTGGGCTACCATATGGTGTCAAAGGCAACGTAACCAATCTGGCGAATTTCAATTTGAAAAAAACTGAAACGCAAGCCTTATATTTGACTTTGTAACTTTTGAAAACGCCATAAAACCTGTACATGAGGGATACTGTTATACTCAGGAGACGTCGCTGAACACAAATATTAGTGTTTCAAAACAGTAAAACGTATCACAACAATTATATTGTCCGTGTAAGTGCCATTTGTGTGTGAAAATTGCAAAAAATTTAACTTTCATTGGTGATATCATCATTTTAATTCATTTTACTGTTTTGAAACACTAATATTTGTGTTCAGCTGAGTCTTCCGGGTAAAAAAGTACCCCCCATGTACAGGTTTTATGGTGTCCAGGAAAGTTACAGTGTTAAATATAGTGCTAGCAAATTAAATTCCCTGGACTTTCGGCCTGGGTTGTCAGGCAGGTCCCGCAAATTGTAATTAATAAAATGACCTAATTATGTAACATTATTACATAAATATATACATAGAATTATTATATATATACATGTGTATATGTGTTATATGTTGTCTTTTTGACCCTGAGGAAGGTCCCGAGCGGGGACCGAAACGTTGGTCATTATTTTTAATACTACTTAATAAATTTTCGTTTTAAAGTCTGGAGAGCAGCCTGCCTTGTTGGATTCTTTATCTATTGCAGCTCTGGTGATGCGCCCAGTATTGGAACATTTTTCAAGCATGAGTGCAGGGGATTATTGCATTTTTATATATATATGTGTGTGTGTGTGTATATATATATATATATATATATATATATGTATATTATTTTTTATATATAGGTATATATATATATATAGTGATATATACGTATATACTTATGTATATAGATATATATATTATTTTGTTCTACGTGTATTTTGATATCAATATATATATTAATTTTAAAATACAATTAGAACTAAATTACTCATACATATTTAATCAATATCATTGTACATGTACTTTGATATTAATATATATATATATATATATAAATATTAAAATACACTTAGACTGTGTATGTGTATTTATGTGTATGTATGTATGCATACATACATATATATATGATCTAAGTATATATAATGTAATTTTAAACTGTATTAAACTTTTATTTTTTTTTCTTCAGGCAGATGGGGAAGTACCTGTCATTACAGGCACTCCCCCTGCTGGCACTGCCTTGGACAGCTATGCCGTCCATGTGATTGTGAGGTCCTCGCAAGGATCTTGCGATCACGTGGCCGACGAGGACCGGAGAGGAAGGAGGGGGACTCCCTGGGCTCCCAGGTGAGTCCCCATACCGCGATCGCCGGCGTGGGATCGCCGGTGACCGGGTAAGTACAAAGGATGGCGGGGACGTGCTATGCCACCCCCCCGGCGTTTAGAGCCAGGTCCCTAAGGACGGCATAGCAGGCCCACCATCCTTAAGGGGTTAAACACAATTACTAAGTGAAAACTGGCTCATACACCATGGGAAGACTGAGCACATCCACAAGGTCTCTCCCAGGCAGACGTTTTTAGGCAGACAGGGATACCGGATGTCCTGTCCAAGCTCTTCTGAAGAAACGTACAACGTTGAGTGTAGACAAAGTGGTCGGCCAAGGGAACTTCGTGCAGAAGATAACAAACGCTAATTACCCTTCACAATAGGAATATGTCCCGCAGGGCCACCATCTTAGAATTGGAAAAAACTACACAACATGTACACCCACATTTCAAAGACAACACTACATACAAACACACCGTTGCAATCAACAGAAACATTACATACAAACACACCCCTGTATTAAAACAGTAAAATGATATACAAATACAAACGTATTAAAATGCTAAAATTATATACAAAAACTTCCCTGTATCAAAATGCTAAAATGATATACAGACACTCTCCTGTATTAAAACGGTAAATTTATATACAAACACCCCTTCATTCAAACACCAACACTACACACAGACATACCTGAACTTTAAAAGCCAACATTACAAACAAACACACCCCTGCATTCAAATGCAAACAGTACACACAAATACACCCTACCTGCACACACATACATTCTATACAAAAACATGCCTTCGTTCACATGTACAAACACTGCTCACAAATGCAACCCTGCAAGGATGCGCAAATGGTAGATCCCCAGCTGGTATAGCATTGAGGGGGTTGTACGACAGATGAGGATCTACCTTTTGGCCACTATGGCACTAGAGCGGGGGCCCCCAAAAAAATCTATTGTTCTAGGGCCCCTCTGTACATTAGTTCTGCCATTGCTCAACTATGCACTTAAACATAGGAACTAGGGTGCAGATAAATGGCAACAGGTGCTCTGGACTGATGAGTCCAATGTAAACTATTCGGCTGTAGCGAAAGGAAGTTATTCACCAAAGGGCTGGAGGACAACAACAACAAATATCTGCAGGCCACATTGAACCATGGTGGAGGTTCCTGGCATGTTTGGGACTGCATTTCTACTTGTGGGGTTGTGAATTTGTTCAGAATGAATGGTCTCTTCAATACTGAGAAGCACAGGCAAATAATTATTCTTTACGCAATAGCATCAGGGAAGCATTTGACTGGCTTCAAATGTATTCTGTAGCATTACAAGAATCCCCAAAAAACTTTTTATTTTTTCAATCATGCCTACTTTACACTCACAGATTATTAATATCAATTTTGTCCAGTTTTGAAAAGCATTTATTGGTTGAGCTCGTTGACTGGCACAATGAATTCTGTCCGAATATAAAAGGTCATGTCTGCATCAGCCGTATATGAGCAAGGAGCTGGTCTGTTGACCCCTGGGGCTTGGGAACCTCATTTTGCGTCAAACTGCCCAGAAATTGTGTGTCACAAAACCAAAACAGCAGCCAAGATAAAAATCACCATGGGTTGTAGTGGTTGTGGTGGCTTATAGCACTCCCACGTGATTCCTTCAGTTATCAACACAGTAGATCACAGTATTTTGAAGAATCGATAGATTAGACTTGTAATTTCACACGCAGAGAACTACATATCTTTCTGCCGTCATAAACTTCTATGCAAAGTGACACTTAACCCAAAAAGAATACTACACTCAACCACAAAAGGGTGTGTTGGAAAATAAATAGGCTTTATATCTATTTTTGTCAATAGTTCCTTTGAGAGAAAATTATGTGGTTAGCTTTAACAAGTATGTCAATATTTTTAATGATTTTTTTATGTGCATCCAGACAAACAATGCTGGTACAGATGCAAAAAATTGAAATTATTCACTAAACATTGAGTTCTATTGAACTGAAAAACTCAATTCAAAATGGAGGGAAATATATTTCAGTAGAAAACCATTATCTAACTCCGCTATGGGCACAGATCGACTATTTTAGCCAGGCCCGGACTGGCCATCGGGCATACCGGGCAAATGCCCGGTGGGCCGCGATGGCCGTGGGGCCGAGGCCGGCAGGGGAGATCACAGGATCTCCCCGGCCGGCTCCTGCAGGGCCAGCGCTACCCGAGCGCCGGCCCCGCTGTGTGCCTCCATGGGCCGGTGGGGAGATCAAAGATCTCCCTTTACCGGCCCAGAGACACTTCCAGGCGGCCGCTTGCTGGGGTGTGAGGGAGGGAGGAGAGGACCGGCGGAGCTCTATCCAGCAGCTCCGCCGGGTCCTCTCGCGGGATTCTGAGCGTTGCCGCGGTTACCGCGGCAACGCTCAGATCTCGCGAGAGTGAACTCTAGCCTACAGGCTAGAGTTCACGCTCACCACTAGGACCACCAGGGATTAGGCAGCATGGCTCTCCCATGGCAGAACGGCCCCCCCCTCCCAGGCTAAAGGTAAGAAGGGAGGGGGGGGATATAACTTTTTTTTAAAATTATTATTATTAATTTTAAAAAAAATCACACTCACACACATCACCCCCAGACACACACACAGCACCCAGACACACACACAGCACCCCCAGACACACAACACCCAGACACACACAGTACCCAGACACACACAGCACCCCCAGACACACAACACCCAGACACACACACAGCACCCAGACACACACACAGCACCCAGACACACACACAGCACCCCCAGACACACACCCCCCAGACACACAACACCCAGACACACACAGTACCCAGACACACACATCACCCCCAGACACACAACACCCAGACACACACAGTACCCAGACACACACAGCACCCCCAGACACACACAGCGCACTCAGGCACACAGCACCCTCGCTCACACACACACACACACACATATATATATATATATATATATATAAAATAACTCTCAGTGAGTTAACAGACAAAGAAAATTAGAATGTGACGGCAGATAAAAACACCCTCACACACAGCACCCCTCTTACATACACACACACTGCGCCCCTCACACATACAATACGTCCAAATATATATATGTATGTATATATATATATACACACACACACACACACTACAGCACTACATACATTACGCTCCAGATACACGCTAGATCCCTTACCTTATATGCACTCTTAATCCTCTATACACACACACACACACAATCTCCTATACACACTCTGGGTCCTTTACACACTAGATCTCCTACACACACACTGCACCACCTACACACACACTACATTCCTTGTCAGCAAACACATACAACATTCTCTAAACACACCCTCTCTACAACCCCTACACACACTAAGTCACCTATACACACACACTACAGCCCATATGCACACACTCGCTACATCCCCTATAACACTATGCCACCTATACACACACTCTCTACAGCCCCTAGCCACACATATTACACCACAAACACATATGAAATTGACCTATTTACACAATACCACACCACACTCTACACACACGCAATTCCACAAGCAGGCTCCAAACACATGCACCATACACTTTCCTGGCCCTTTTGTCCTCTGGTATCCCACTTGTTGAGACACCAGAGACAATTTAAAAGCAAACACAGCGCAAGCATGTTATTAGATTTGCTTGCGCTGCGCAGAACAAATACAGGGCCATTTTCTAATGCCAGAGCTCTAAAGCGCAGCTCTGCGCATTGAACCAACATGCTCACTTTGAGAGGAGGCGTGCTTGTCATTAGTGATGACAAAACACACCCTCTCTGGCCCCGCCCTCTTCTTAGGGGGCCGCTCTGATTGAAAAATGCCCGGGCCTAATTTTTTCCCCAGTCCGGCCCTGATTTTAGCCTTTGTGCACTTTCGTTTTCGGTTAAACTAAAAATCACAAAAAAAATAAAATAACTAATACGTAGTGATTACTCACAGATTTTAAACAATTACTATTCACGGTTTAGAGAATAAAATTCTAATGTGTTTTTTGTATGAATTTTAAATGTAAGCACCAATGTTTTCGTTACAATACGGATCATACATTTTAGATATATTCTGCATTTAGGCTGAGTGTCCTGGGATTTGTAATTCAGCAACATCTGAGCGACCATCCTGAGCCACCCGGAGCATACAGATGGTACTTAAAGGGGCAGAGCTAGTTACTATATAAATATCCTTTTTCTAGACGCCTTATAGAACTTAGAGGTAAAAATATACAAGAAAACAAACCAAAATGTGATGATTTAATTCTATAAATTCTCATTTGACTTGTTTATAACTTCACTTTCTGTGAATTAGAATTCATATTCTGCTTAGGAACTAACTATTTTTGTTAATCGTTTTTTTTTCTGCAGGAGTCAATGAAGGTTATTCTACAATGGAAAGCACTTTATGCCCGCACAAGAAGAGGTCCGCCAGACCATCCCATTACTTAATAAGATGGAAGCCACCACCCCATTAAAATGGAACAGGATAGCTGAACAACATACATTTTTACATGCAAGAAGGTCGTCATCACGGATTCATAAAAATCAGCCCGGCCATGGACTTTTCATTTTACGATGGCTGTAGTTTGCACTAAATTTGGTCCTCTCTTATCCCAAATTCGTAAAAATGCTTTTGGTATAAAAAGTGTAATTTAGTTAAAAAAAATATGGGTATATGGTTGATTCAGAAAATTGCACATTATTTTGGACAACGAGATAACTGTTCGTGTAGGATTTAAGGCATTCTGGATCCAGAGCACCGACAATTTTTTTTCATATGAAGGATTTTTTTTTCTTTGTTTACCTCAATATGTAAGTGACTTTACACAAAACTATTTGTACTTGATCTTATTATTTTCAGACAAGATTTCTAGCTCTTCCTAACTTATGGAAGTGGTTATAAAGTCTGCACCTCAGGGATTTCAGTTTGGTCCTATTTCAGAAGAAGGATACTAGCCTAAATCATTGGCTAAACGCTTGTGCCCTTGTATATGGTGTCCTTAGTCCTACGATAATGCAGGTGCACTCAAAGTCCATCAAAGTCTATAAAATTTGAGAACCTGGAACAAAAACTGTGACCTATGACCAGCGCACACATGGAACCAACTTTATCATTAGTTCTACTGCGTGAAAATATCCAGATTCAAAAACACAACTTGACTAGTGTAGTTTAATTTCAGTTTCACTAAGGTACCATATAAATGACAGGATTCCATGAAGTTCCCCATGAAGTTGGAAGGATTATCAGCAAGGCTAGTCTTGTATTCTGGACTCCAGCCTGCCTCAGTACATCCATAGTTACTTTACTTTTCCTTACATATATTAGCTGATGCCACTGAGATTTTTTTTTTACTCTAACAATTTTCATAAAATGACGATGATCCCAACAGATTCTATTTTTCACAAATAACAGTGTATTCCTCCACTATGTATTGTGTGAAGGTATCATGTTTATCATCTTTGTTTTTAAAACTGCATTTCAGATGTCCATAACTAAGCCCGTGTAATAATTAGAGTCCCTGGAAAGATTTATTAGAAAGGGATATTGATCACTCCTCATCCAAACATTAAAGGGGCTCTCAAAGCAACATAGCTACGATACCGTCCCCAGTCTAATATCAAACCAATGAAGGAAAGTTTGATGTAAACCAAAGTTCTTCCTGACATCTACGTACCGCCCCCATATTGACTGCACTTATAAGGAGCTACTCGCACTTCCTGCAATTTAGTATGCAATATTCGCACTTCCTGCAATTTAGTATGCAATATTTGCACTTCCTGCAATTTAGTATGCAAACTAGACTGCTTTGATTGTCCGAGAATTCTGGGATAAATCTCTCTCAATGTTGCTTAGACTGCTCCTTTAGCTCCTTTAAATCATTCTATAGTGAATCCCCACTATAGATCTGGTATGATAATTACCATGAATCCATTAATAAAGCCTATTCGAGAAACACAAATTGATGCACATTTTTATTAAAAAAAATTACTAGATGCCGTATATTTTATCTTTACTGCTGTGCCGTACAGGTTGAGAGGGTAAAAATAAAAATAAAGGTAGGAATTAGGTTTAAACTACCAATTTGTGTAGCACAATGTATGGGTGGAATATTATTGAATGTGAAGACGCATCATGTTATTATATTTAAGGGTACATTTCACGTTAAACCAGATAGCTCATGGGAAGGGATCTCATCTCCTATTGTTTCAATGTCTCTAAATATTTATCCCTTGTTTGTATAATTACCAATGTTATTTTTGCATAAATTTGAAAGTGTTCTGGATATGAGCACAATGTTAAAGAACTGTTAAATAAAAATTCCATCCTCATTTTCCTTACTGCTGTGTCACATGGTGCATGAATTGATAGCTGATCGAGTTTCAGTAGAATAGTTGCCAAAGCAAAATTCAAAGAAAATTAACAAATCTGAACCGTGGTAAAATGCATTATGGTATGGAATGGAATTATTCAATAGCGCAGTGCGACGCTACAAACAAATGAGTACCTCCTCGCGGCACTGACTGGGATCCAAACAAAATCTATAAATAGACTGATTGTCACTGACTAATATATTTACATTTCTCGTCTGACCTTTGTGTGAATTTTCCATTCTCTTTGTTTATTTTTCCATCATGATACATCCATCCTTGCATGAGTAGGTAAACTATAGCTTTGCAGCTGTCGTGGAACATTCTATTATAGTATTGTGTACGTCTTTCAGAACTCGTCACAATAGCTTTATAACAATATCAAGTTTTCCAAACTCCTAGCGATAAATCCCGTATTATTAGCCCGTCTCCCAGAACCCTTGCCATGACTCCCAAGATTCTAACTCCCAAAACTCTAAACACCAAACCTAGAACACTAACTGCCATAACCGTCACAGTTGTGACAGTGAGAATCTTCTCATTCACACTGAGACCTTGTGGATCTGCCCATTCATTCTGTTACTATGATGCTCTGTCCATTCACGCTGAGAATCTCCCCATTCAATGCAAAACTCTATTCACTAAAAGTGAGCACTATTGGGGATTCAGAGTGAATTTCTAACGTAAATACTTCCAGTTTGACTGCTTTTGGATTTCAATTTTAAATTCACTTTGAATTCTTCACTATTCTCACGTTAGTAAATAACTCTTGAAGAATGTGCCCATACACCTTAAGAGTTCACCGATTTACAGCTTAGAATTCATTTATATAGTGGATATCATGTGACATGTGTACAATAGTTGTGGTTTCCCACTGCTGGCATAGACGGTGCAGCCACAAGGAACCCTTCATATAATTCTGAGGGTGGAATCCCTCAATGTTTTGCATGCAGTTACTCTTGGCAATATTACCGATTCAAATTGTAGCCAGTTATAACATTGAAGCTTTACATTTGCTTGTGATTTTGCTAGTTCAGTATAGGTATAAAATGTGGCTCTTGTTTACTACATTTACACCCTGTTCCAAATTATTATGCAAATTCTATTTAAGTGTCACAAAGATTAAATATTTAGTTTTTCAGTTTAACTCATGGATGGCATTGTGTCTCAGGGCTCTTTTGATCACTGAAAACAATCTTGGACACCTGTGATAATTAGATTGCCAGGTGAGCCCAATTTAAGGAAAAACTACTAAAGGAGGGTGTTTCACATTATTAAGCAGAGCACCATTTTCATGCAATATGGGGAAGAAAAAGGATCTCTCTGCTGCCGAATAGAGTGAAATAGTTCAATGCCTTGGACGAGGTATGAAAACATTAGATATTTCACGGAAACTTAAGCGTGATCACCGCACTATTAAGAGATTTGTGGCTGATTCAGAGCACAGACGGGTTCGTGCAGATAAAGGCACATTGAGGAAGATTTCTGCCAGATCCATGCATTGGGTCAAGAGAGCAGCTGCTAAAATACCATTACATAGCAGCAAACAGATATTTGAAGCTGCTGGTGCCTCTGCAGTCCCACGGACATCAAGGTGTAGAGTCCTCCAGAGTCTTGCAACTGTGCATAAACCTTCTATTCGGCCACCACTAACCAATGCTCCCAAGCAAAAACTGTGCATTGGGTAGAAAAATACATGAAGACTAATTTTCAAACAGTCCTGTTCATGTTGGAGCATCCTCAAGCAAAAGATCTATGAGGGTGGGAGGCGGTTTACATCCAAACAGCAGCTCTGGGAGGCTATTCTGACATCTTGCAAACAAATTCAAGCAGAAACTGTCCAAAAACTCACAAGTTCAATGGATGCAAGACTTGTGAAGCTGCTATCAAATAAGGGGTCCTATGCTAAAATGTAACGTGACCTATTAAAATGTTTAAAAAGTTAAAATGTTGTTATAAGTTTGATTGAAATAGCTTTTGATTTCAGTAAATATGCTGCAAACACAACAAATGACAATTTTCAGTTCTTTACAACCTATAAAGTGTTTTGAAACTTACTGTGCGTAATAATTTGGAACAGTGCATTGTAAGTTTTTTATGTTTAAAAAAAATACTGTTATCATTAGGAGGTTTGTTCAATAACATTTGAATTGTGCTCTTAATAGTTGATAACATGAGAATTATGCTGACTGTTATTTACATCAATTATTTAGGTAAATGAGAAAAATATAATTTGTATAATAAATTGGAACAGGGCGTATAAGTGGATGTATAGACAATGGAAAAATTCTGCAATTAGTCAATAATAAGGAAGAAATCCGTATGGCCTAGAGGAGTTGCAAAATGTTCTACAAAAACATTTCACCTTTGCGGTGTGAATCCCGAAATTCCCAATATGGCAATCTTCAGTCAAAGCTGTCTAACTCACCAAACAGGTTTAATAAGATAACATCACATTATTTGTTCTGTTGTAAGCTGATGTCATCAAGTCTTTGCGTACAAAAAAAACAACATATAAATAAAAAAATAAAAAAACATCTTAAACATGACAAGGGTAGTTTTCTCAATAATTCAGACTCATGGCAGTTGTGGATTAAAAAAAAAAAAAAGAAGTTTGCAAAATGCGTTTGTAGTTGCACTGGATGTTCCACCAGCAGCTCCTAAACCAATTTAGGGGTTCACTACAAATGTTGTTGAAATTGTTAGGGTATCTGCATATCATTCACATGGTTTACGCTAATATACAAAATAAAGAACCATTGTCTCAATCTTCATTGTTTCAGAATCTAATGTTGGGAATGCAGTGCCATTCTGAATGATGGTTTAATATGATATATTATATTTAATTTAATTCCGTCTTCCAGTCTGCCAGAATGTCTCAACCCGCTCTGATGCAACACACAGAAATAAACCAGTTAGTACAGGATAGAGCAATAAACTGTTGGATCTAAAAGAAACTGAGGATCCAACTTGCCCGGTTGACAGACCAGGATTGTCCAAGGGCTTCCCAACAAGATGAATAGTCCAACCTCTTAATAACTAGATCCCTTAATAGATACTATGTACAGTGTAACATAGAACCATTATCTTGTCTATAAAAATCCCAAAGTAGCAATGTATGTAATTAATCAAATAAAGTATCAAAATAGGGGTGGGTCACCATCATGCATTAATCCCTTATTGCCTATTTAATCAACCTATAATCAAGAGCAAAATTGTTTTAATTAAAACACCTGCTAAAATTTGAAATAATTGTAGGCAAATACAGGGTGGAGGGATTCGGGGGGGTATGAAAAAAAATATATAAAATATATGATGTGTAATGTGAAACAGTGAACAAAACTCATTGATGCATTAGTATTCAAGCCAAAAGTCACAGTATAGAGGGCTTGAATTCCCATATTAAAGGGACACTATAGTCACCAGAACCACTACAGATAAATGTAGTTGTAATGCTGTGTATAGTCAGTCCCTGCAGGCTTTTCAATGTAAACACTGCCTTTTTAGAGAAAAGGCAGTCTTTATAGTGCTGCCTAGTAAAACCTCTAGTTTCAATCACTCAGACGGCCACTAGAGGTTCTTCCTGTCTCAGTGCTGCATAGTGTGCAGCATTGGCATTTAGAGTCCCCACGCTCTGCATGGAGATGCTGAACGTTCCCCATAGAGATGCACTGATTCAATCCATCTCTAAGAGGAGATGCTGATTGGCACAGAGCAGTGTTTTCCGCGCATGCACAATAGCCTCCCAATGCTTTCCTACGGGAAAGCATTGGATTCGCTGCGATCATCAAGATTGATGATCTCAGCCATTGAGGCGGAGCCATGCAGGAATTTACCAGAACAATTAAAGAAGAATTCCCAGTGAAAGCAAATTGTTTCTTGTGACAGTAAAAGTATCAGTCTCTGGCTTATATCTTAATGGATATTATTCCTGGAAGCTCGAAGATGCAAGTTAAGACTTCACGTGTCAGCCGGTGAAATGCTTAAAAATCTAGCATTTAAATATTTGTCACTGGTTCAAGCCTTCTTGTTAAATGGGGGTTCATGTACTAAACAACACATTGTCGTAAATAAATAGCCAACGTGGAAGATTTAATCAAAAACAGCAGAACTGGGGGGGAAAAAAAATCGGTTGTCACAAGTCACTGGAATTATTCACAGCATGAGAACTGCGGGGAATTGACATGGGAATCAAATATTTTGTTTTATCATACTAGCAAAGTTAGAAAGATAGTTCCAAATAGTTGGAGAATTGTTTCCATTTGTGATTGAAATTTTGCATTGTTTTTTTTTTTTTTGCCAGTGTTACACGATTCCCAATTTAGTGATGATGGAAACTACGACCACATAAAAGAAAATACAGTCACTTTGTCTCTCATTGAAGTACAGTGCCCCTTATTAAGGCTGTTTGATAATGTGTTTGCAGCCCCTATGGAACACAAAAGTATTTAACCAGGAAAGACACATTCAGATTACTCTGGTTTTCAAGTACGTCCTGGGGATGTTACCTTAGCCCAACATCCATGGGATGTTACTATTACCCAATTTAATGGTACTCATTTTATCTACCTCAGAAGGATGAAGGGCTGAGTGAACCCTGCTGGGATTTAAACCTGCAACCCAAGGGTTGAACAGATTCTACAGATGATGCATTAGCCCACTGAGCTATCTCACCAGCCTACATACAGTTGATACTCGAAAAATTAGAATATCGTGCTCAAGTTCATTTATTTCAGTAATGCAACGTAAAAGGGCAAACTAATATATGAGACAGACACATTACATGCAAAGCAAGATAGTTCAAGCCGTGATTTATCATACGTGCAATCAGTGGTGTATCCTGGTTTTGTGCTGCCCTAGGCATGACAAAACTCAGGCATCCCCCTCTTTCCCCCCTACCCCGCCTTCTAAATACACACACACATTCACTAACAGACACGCATACACTAGCTAACAGACATACACACTGACTAACAGACACAGTCACTAGCAGACACACACATTCACTAACAGACATGCATACACTTTCACTAACAGACACACACATAGTAACAAACTCCCTGACATACACACACTCACTAACAGACACACACACTAACAGACACACACTCACTAACAGACATACACACACACTCACTAACAGACACACACACTCACATTAACACACTCATATTTTTTTTTGATTCAATACCCCCAGCCTCCTTACCTTTGGGAATGCTGGGGGGGTTCTCTCTTTCCCTGGGGTTCAGTGGGGCTGCTGGGCAGGCGGCACTGGCAAGGGAGCACTGATTAGTGAGCCAGCTCCCAGCATCACTTTGCGGCACGCGAGGGAGCTGAGCAGAGAGCTCAGGGGAAAGTGCTCCCTCGCCAGCGCCGGCCACCCTGCCGGATTTTTAGTTAGCTACCAGGCTAACAAGACATTTGCCCTGGACATTTGGGGTGGCTTTTTTTGATGCCCCCTGGAAAGTGCCGCAAAAGGCTAATACGTCCCTGAGTGCGATAATTATGGCTTACAGCTCATGAAAACCCCAAATTCACAATCTCAGTAAATTAGAATATTGTGAAAAGGTGCAATATTCTAGGCTCACAGTGTCCCACTCTAATCAGCTAAGTAAGCCATAACACCTGCAAAGGATTTCTGAGCCTTTAAATGGTCTCTCAGTCTGGTTCAATAGGAATCACAATCAGGGGGAAGACTGCTGACCTGACAGTTGTGCAGAAAACCATCACTGACACCCTCCATAAGGAGGGAAAGCCTCAAAAGGTAATTGCAAGGGAAGTTGGATGTTCCCAAAGTGCTATATCAAAGCACATTAATAGAAAATTATGTGGAAGGGAAAAGTGTGGAAGAAAAAGGTGCACAAGCAGCAGGGATGACCGCAGCCTGGAGAGGATTGTCAGGAAAAGGCCATTCAAAAGTGTTGGGGACTTTCACAAGGAGTGGACTGAGGCTGGAGTCAGTGTATCAAGAGCCACCACACACAGATGGATTTGGGATTTTCATGAGCTGTAAGCCATAATCATCGCACTTATGACAAATTACGGCTTGAACTATCTTGCTTTGCATGTAATGCGTCTATCTCATATATTAGTTTCCCCTTTCACATTGCATTACTGAAAAAAATGAACTTTTGCACGATATTCTGATTTTTCTAGTATCACCTGTATGTGCCCTACAAGTATATGGAGAGGGTCCTTATGGGGGTAAAGAGTAAAAAGAGACAGAAGGAAAATACATCTTAGCTGTCAGTGATACAATACTGACAGCCAATATACCAGCCCTCTCTCCCTGTAAATCTAACTGAGCGGGATGGTATAGAAAACATTAATATCGTGAGAAGTACATGTTGTACAAGTGGGACATGGTCATTTAAAGGGTATACCTGAGGGGAGTTTCTAGAAGGTATCCAATAGCCTGCTGAAACCGTGAAAGAGACGTCTCAATGATCACACCTACATATGGGAGGTTGTCGTAACACATAACCTGTTGGCACCATAACAACTTCATTTTGATTTACTTTTTTTTTTTTTTTTTATTCTTTATTTTCATAGATTGCATTGATTGACATGCAAGCTTGTCATGCTACAACAGCATTAACAAGCAGTTGTGAACATACATCTAGATGCAGTTTCATAGCGTGTGAGAAATTTGCACATTTTTTTTATGGTTTTAGTACACAGGCTAAACTAGAGCATTTTGATTTACTTTTAACAATTTCAACTGGTAAAGTATTTGGCAGGAATTCAAAACACATTAGGTTACATGAAATACCCTGGTACACATGCACCAAAGCCGATTGGTGATACCATTAGCAGTCTCTGGCACTGTGCTAGGTAAGGAAACGCCATGGGGGTTTGCAGCTTAAAAACTGTCCCTGTGATACTGGGCCATAATACTGATTGGGGTTCAGAATAAGCACAGAATGTCAAACCCAGCATGATGTTTCAAAAGCAATTCACATGGAAACAATTCTCCAACTATTTGGATCTATTTTTCTAAATTTGCTACTAAGATATAAAAAAATTAATATTTGATTCCCAAGTAAATACCCCGCAGTTTCCACGTTGGGAATAATTCCAGTGACTTGTGACAACTGACCTGCAAACGGTGGAAATTCTAGGAATTTTATTTCCAGTTAAGCTGTTTTAGATCAAATCTTCCACTTTAGCTATTTATTTACGACAATGCATTGTTTAGTAGATGAACGCATTCTTGAACCATCACAGTGACAAATATTTAAAGCAAGATTTTGAAGCATTCACCAGTCTGGCATGTGAAGTGTTAACTTGCATCTTCGAGCTTCCAGGAATAATGCCCATTAAGATATAAGCCAGAGGCTGATACTTTTACTGTCACAGGATTTAAGAAACAATAGACCTTCACTGGAAATTCTTCCTTAATTGTTCTGGTAAATTCCTGCTGGGAAGAAAAATATTAATTATCTAACAAAATTAAAGGAGAGGTTTTCATTGGTTGCACATTAAAGCATTACTGAAGGGTCCAAAATAAGGCAATATGAAGAACTTAAATGGAAATTGGAAAGTTTCGACCAATATAACAATATTCGAACATTTTCTGGTCTGGTTATTTCGACCTAAAACTTAGTGACTTCCATGTCTTCAAGTCTCCAAGTCTACCATCTATGAAGGTCTGGCCAAGGGATATGTACTATATCTCTCCAGTCCCAACAGGCTTATTCCTTACTGCAGGCTTCTTTGAATTCTGGCCCTCCAGATGTTGCTGAACTACAACTCCCATGATTCTCTGGCTATCTATTTCGTTCAAAGAATCAATGGGAGTTGTAGTTCAGCGACATTCGGAGAACCAGAGTTTGGAGAACCCTGCCTTAATGGAAGAAACTATTATACCCTCTTATCACTCTAAAAATGCTTTTAATTCCATAAAACAACATTTTATTATTCCATAATACATCTCCACCAGCACTTACATGTTCCACACTGCTTTACAAACACGCGGTGAGGATCTTTATCTTCTATCCGTATTTGTTAGATAATTATAGGCTTATCCCTGTGCTAATTCCCAGGTTAAAACTGTGAAGACGTGACCAGGTAGAAAATTTTAGTTGAGAAAAAAATGTTCCAATTCAAAATCCTCAAAAAAAAGCTAAAAATTCTCTGCTTACTAAATAAACTCTTCACAATAGATCCCTTTCACATACAGTTCCAACAGAGGTCCATCCTGGTTTAATTACTTTTAAAGAAACGCATTTAATGCTGCATGTTCGTGTTTTCAATAATGTTCCATTAATTTTACGAGCTACGATAATGTATGTATCGTACATTGTTCTAAATAATTCATCAATAGGAATTAATAAATATGATTTATCTATGTCCAAAACTCAGAGTTCTTTAATGGCACAGCTATTTCCATGGGATGTGAAGCTATAGCAGCCCCTCTCCTAGAGATTGACTTCAAACACAAAATATTCAATTAACGCTGCCTACGTTATGCCATTACCATCAGAGTCATCACTTGCTGAATAATTAAAGCAGAGTTGAAGGAAAACAATGAATCACTGTGAATAGACTTCTCTCCAAAATACCAACAGTAAACCTACTTTGTTCAAATCATTGGTGATAGACAGACATACATGCAGAGAGACAGACAGACAAGTAGTGATACAGACTGATAGCTGGATATCATTAAACTTCTTTATTTTTATATTACATTAATTTCTCCAATTCTGGCCTAAGGTTGCCATTTCACAAGGTATATGAAATGAAAGCTCCAAAAATCATAACCACAACAGCTCTCTGCAGTGGTTATGGTGCCAGGACCATTGTAAGGAGTAAACCATTTCAGAACAATTTGGTTTTATAACTAGGTTTGCCGGATGTTTTTTACCACCTCCACTACTGATGACAAAGATTCTGAAGCTCCTAAGCAGGAGGAGTTGTAAGCAATCCTGTGCTGCCAGGGCTAGCTCTTTGGCTGTGATATCTCAGCTAATAAACTGAACACTGTACTGCAACATTTAGATCAGGCAGAGACCCTCTTTTTTTATTTTTGTGGAGACAGGCTCAGGCACTAAGTGTAGTGGTGTTATGGAGACAAGCTTGGTCACTAAGTGTAGTGGTGTTATGGAGACAGGCTTAATGCACTAAGTGTAGTGGCGTTATGGAAACAAACTCAGGCACTGAGTGTAGTGGTGTTATGGAGACAGGCTCAGGCACTGAGTGTAGTGGTGTTGTGGAGACAGGCTCAGGCAACGAGTGTAGTGGTGTTGTGGAGACAGGCTTGGAGACTATGGTGAGGCCTAAGCAGGAAGAGGAATTGGATGTACTTTTCCATCTAGAGACAAATGACTTGGATTGCAATGAGGTTTCGGAGGTAAAGGAAGTTTTTTGTGGTTTTGCCAATGAGATACGGCAGGTTGCTTCCACGCTGTCGTTCTCTGAAGTTCTGCCTCTGCATAACACTCAGAACGACAGGCGGATGCGTATTAGGAACTTTAACTTGTGGCTTGGTGAATGGTGAATGAAAATTATAATAGCATTGATTAAAAAATGTCCTTGTCAAATCATGGCAGCATTAACCCATGTGTTAGCTCCTCCCCTCACAGCAGAAAGGACAGAAAATACCGTGTTTTCCCGAAAATAAGCCCTACCCCGAAAATAAGCCCTAGCTGGATTATCGGGGTGGGCTGCAATATAAGCCCTCCCCCAAAAATAAGACCTAGGCAGGGCCGGCGACTGCCGGCCCTTTAAATGCCACAGCCGACTGAGCGCTCTATAGAGAGCGCTCAGACAGCTGCCGCACTGCCTCACCTCCCCTTCCCTGTAGCGTGGCCGAGCTCCTCTCCAGTCCGCGACCCGGCCGGACTGACAGGAAGTGCACACTGGGTGTGCACTTCCTGTCAGTCCGGCCGGGTCGCAGACCGGAGAGGAGCTCGGCCACGCTACAGGGAAGAGCAGGTGAGGAGAAGATTGGAGAGGGGGGAGTATTACAGGGATGGGGGGGAGAGTATTACAGGGAGGGAGGGAGGGGTTGAATATTGGAGGGGGAGAGTATTACAGGGAGGCAGGGAGGGGGGGAGAATATTGAGTATTACAGGGGAGAGTATTACAGGAGGGGAGGGAGGGGGGGAGAATATTGAGGGGAGAGTATTACAGGGAGGGAGGGGAGGGGGGAGAATATTGAGGGGGGGAGAGTATTACAGGAGGGAGGGGGGAGAATATTACAGGGAGGGAGGGAGGGGGAGAGTATTACAGGGAGGGAGGCGGGTGAATATTACAGGAGGGGGGAGAATATTACAGGGAGGGAGGGAGGGGGAGAATAGCAGGGAGGGAGGGGGAGAATATTACAGGGAGGGAGGGAGGGGGGAAAATATTACAGGGAGGGAGGGGGATAATATTACAGGGAGGGAGGGGGAAGAGTATTACAGGGAGGGAGGGATCGGGGAGAATATTACAGGGAGGGAGGGGGGGATAATATTACAGGGAGGGAGGGTGGAGAGTATTACAGGGAGGGAGGGGAGAATATTACAGGGGGGGAGGTGAGGGTCTCTGGGGGGGTAACACAGCGCGGACACCGGCTGACAGACTGGCTCTAAGCCCTACCCTGAAAATAAGCCCTAGTGTGTTTTTTGTAACTAAAATTAATATAAGACCCAGTCTTATTTTCGGAGAAACACGGTAGAACTCTGAAATTAGTATAAATAGAACGACCCCTTCCTATCAGCCAGACCTATTTCCTGTTCCTCACAGGAGTTAGAGCAGGTTCTCTCTTATTTCATTTTATCCGTACCATGACAACATTCACTAGGCCCAGCCAAGACAGTATACACTCTATTTATACTCTTTATTGACTGAGCTGTGATATGTACTCTCTCCTTCTGGTGATACATACCTCCCACTTTTGGCACCCTGTGAAGGGAAATGCTGGTGGGAGAGGTAAAAGGTGGCTTGACGGTGACAAAATTGGCTTCACTGGCTATACCAGGCTGCCTGATAATCAGTAGGCAAGGAGCACTGATTCCATGCTGTCTGCGGGGTCCAAATGCCCTGAGCACAGCAAAAGTGAGTCTATACTTGCTGGGGACAGTGTTGGGCACAGTACTTTTAGGCACACCAGGAAACAAGGTTAGAACAGTAGGAAAGGACCCGAAAATCTGGACTGTCCAGCCGAAATCGGAACGGTTGGGAATCCTGCTGATGACAAATGACATGGAAGCCTATAATTTAACCACATTAGGTTGTCAGTTGTTCAAATCCACATTTGCCAGTTAAGGGCAGACCTGCAGAAGTCCACCTGCCTCTATGGCTCTAAACTTAGTTTTTTTAACCATCTCAGATAAGTACTTCAGTAATTTCAAATTACTAACTGGTATAATTATAGGGATTTCTTTACATTATAGCTCACTTTTGACTTGCTTTTAACATATAGGTTACATTTAGGTGGTTCTTGGTGAACACTGGGTACAATTCTTGTTTTATAAAAGACTTGCTGCTAATGGCTATACTCCCTGTGTCAAGTCTACCTACCTACCAATACTACAGTCCTAAAGACAAAGAGAGGACAGAGGTCAATATCCATGGTAAGAGAACTTTTTTTTCTGGGGTGACTAATAGTGTGAAGTACACACTCAGGCACTGTGGTGAATATTTGTAGTGCACACTATGTACAACATGTGTTCAAAATCCTGATTCTAAGCACATGTTTCAACAATACAATATATGGAAACAGGACAGGCACATAGGTGGGACAGAAAGTCTAAAGAGAGAGTGGTTGTCCAACTGACAACTCTGTTGTCTTTTTGAGTATGTTTGGTAGGTTTGTGCAATAAGTAGTGTTTTTTTTGTTTGTATTAACTGCATCTCTCCAACTGTACTGCTTTGGTATGATCCATTATTTAAAGGGAAACTATTGTCACCCAAATCACTTCAGCTCATTGAAGTATTCTGGGGGCAGTGTCCCTGTCCACTTAACCCCACAATGTTAATTATTGACTGACAATCTGCAATGATTACATTGCGGTACTGGGACTGCCTCTTGTGGCTGTCAATCAGGCACTTCCTGGTGGCTATCTGACTCTTGGTTGCCTAACTGATGCTGGACTTCCTCACGCTCTGCATGAGGACAACCAGCATCAGTAAAATCCCCATAGAAAAGCATTGCAGCAATACTTTCCTATAGGGAGGATCTTATGCACGCGGAACGCTCACTGTGCATGCGCATTAGCGCTCCCACTGTCCGATAATCATCGGCTCTTTAATCTGTAAGTGACTAAAGGTTTTTTAACCCTTTAGCTGCTGGGGGGATAGGGTGCGATGGAGGGCAGGACCACAACAGTGTATTCCTTACACGCTAGAGTCCCTTTAATGATTGATCAGGAATAAGGAAAACTGTTGTCACACAAAGCTGATGCAAAGATTTATAGCTGCAGAGGCTGAGATCCATTTTGCCGTCCCCCATGCTCTTTACACTTCTAAGCCCCCACACTCATCGGACTCTTCAACCCTCACAAATAATTCCATCAATGTTTTTTTTCTACAACATGTATAAGCTGTTAAATTATGTTAACTTCCTTGCACTAGGCAAGAGGCAGGTTTTATATTTTAAGGTTTAGCGGCAGCTAGGTAGAGAGTTGTGAGTTGAGGCTCCCGTAGAGAATAATCGGGGCCCATTAGCCCCCTGGTAGTGCATGACTTTTAGTAGTGGTAGCTAGTATTTCCCTGTCACTAACTGTGAAATGTCGCCGTTGGTTAACAGCTGCTACTCAATACCAGTAGCATCAAGCCCTTTAACAAATAGCGACTGGGCCTGTAAAAGGTATCGACAAGATTGAAAACAAGCCCTTATGGTGTATAGTTGCGGTCAGGTATCTGCTTCCGTACGGACTTAAAAGCACTCTCGCTATTGTGAATTATTTCTACGATGCTTTACACCTGCACGACATCATGTGGTTTATAACTTGATATCTCATTTGCATCATATGCCAATATGTGCCATTCTCATACCAGAATGTGCCAATGCAAAAAAATTTTAATAAAAATTGGGTCTTTTTATATTAAATAAATAGCACAGCCCATGGCTAACCTTTAGACATTGGGTTATGTCACTCTACTGGGAGGGACAGTTGTCCTTTAGTCATATTTAAAGAACAGTCGAGCCTATAAAAATATATGTCACATGTTTTTTGAAGCTCTTGAGGTTTTCGAGGTGACATAAAGCTGTGACTTTTGAATTTAACAGACTGGTCACTTTGTATATCCAGCTATGAATATCCACAATAACAACATCCTGCTTATATGTAACACTTAGTGTGTGTGTAACGTCATGTGTTATGTAACTAAAGCATGTTTGTGACATTTCATACAGTAATTCCAAATTCTTAATCATTTCCTCTTTGTAGCATGACGGCTATACCTAATGGAGACTGCCATCTAGCTGTGATGGGGTGAGATGTTCCCCTTGGCCTTCAGTACAAAACAGCCATGCATTCAGTCTAGTGCCACCTGCTGGTTGAACAAAGGAATGAAATCTAAAAAGTTGGAAATGGAACTCTGTAGCAGCAAGGGACCACGTTCAGCACTGGACTTGTTATAAACTACATTTCCCATAATTCAGTGCTAACAAGTGCCCTCTATGACAATCAATGCAGAATGAAAGACCTTCCCACTTAGTGTACTCTCCTCAATTAAAGGAGCGTTCCAATGACCATAACCACTACAGCACACTGCAGTGGTTATGGTGTCAGGAATGCCCTGGCACTCCCTTATTGTAAGTAGTTAAACTGTTTGCTAACTGTTTGACAATGTACTTGGGGTCTTACGGGTGCCAGTCACCTCCCCCGCTGGAAGTTCTCTGTATTGAGTTAAGCTCGGGGGTGCAGGATCTCCGCAAAGGAGCTGGCTGTGCATGGAGCATCTGGCTCTAAACGGTGGTAGTGATTGGCGCCTGGTACTCAATGGGTAACAAGTCAACCACTGGCAAACAGTTTGACTACTTACATTGGTGTGCTGAAGTAGTTATGGTGCCTGGAGGGCATGGGGTGTTCTTTTAAGAAATTCATGGCTTTCTAAACATAAACCCACGGCCAATATATATATATTGTATTTCCCTGCTGTAGTATAGGGCGTTTAAAAACCTTTCTTTTATGTCTGGGGAACACTTTACGATAAGGCGTGTAGAACCCAAGTACATCTTCCAAAAATCGCATTTTTTTCCAGTGTATCATGCTGTGAAACTCTTTGTGTGTGAATACTTATACATGCCAATGCGTGTCTGTATGCGTGTATTTATATGTGCCTAATCTACGTAGAGGTATATATATTCAGCACTGTGGAATATGTTGGCGCTTTATAAAAGCCAGGAATAACTATGTGTGAAAGCACAGTGGCTAAATTAATTTACAATGTTGGTACAAGTATAAATACGTATGTATTTATGTGCAGAAGTTCTACATTCTACTTCTGTTGCCATGGCAATGTATTTTCTTATCAAGCAACACTATCACCTTTACCTGCCTGAGTGACTAAAGTAACACCTCCAGCCCCAGAGGTTGAAGCTCTGGAATTTTATGTCTACATGAGCAGCTAGCCAGTGAGACAAATTAGTAGCCAGAATCCAGATTGGGTCAGCATTGTGACCATTTCAGAGCTCATTTACAGGATCTGTAATACAAACCAGTAATATAAAGAGTCAGTCTGGGTTGGTATGAAGCTTAACTTCAGTAGGATGTATTAGAGGTGTAACTAGAAACCATGGGGCCCCGGTGCGAAAATTGTCCTGCGCCCCTCCCCACCATACATCTCAACCCCATCCCCCCTAGCCCCAGGGTAATTGTGGCATGGTTGGGGGGGGGGAGGTGCGTTTCACAGAATTGGAGGGGTTCATGTGATAGAGTGAGTGTGGCAGGGTGAAAGGGGATAAGTGTGACAAAGTAATGGAGAATCAGTGTGACAAGATTGGGGGGAGGGGTCAGTGTGACAGTGCTAGAGAAGGTGAGTGTGATAGGGTGCATATGGCAGAGCGATTGGAGGTCAGTATAGCATGGGTGTGTGACAGGATTGGGGGAAGTTATTGTGAGTGTGGCAGGGTGAAGGGGGGTAACAGTGTGTGGTGGAGTGACAGTTACACAGACAAACATGCAGATACACACCATATAACATATACAGATACATACACAGACACACATACAGATACAGACACACAGATACAAACACATAGATACAAACCGTGACAGACACACAGATACAGACACACAGATACAAACAGTGACACACATACAGATACATAGGGCACACACTGACATACAGATACGCAGACATACAGATACAAATACAGATAAACATATACACACACAGACACACATACATACAGAGACACACAGATACATACAGAGATACACACACATACAGACATGCAAAATGTTTTAATCACCCTGTTTCCTACCTTTAGGTGCAGGAGGGTGACTTCCCTGGGGTCCAGTGGCTTCTCAGGCTGATGTGAGTCAGCGTTCCCACTCGGACTCCCTCCTCTCCTTCTCCTCCCACGCGGCTCTCGGTGGTTGCTGGGAGGAAGTGACCAGGGTTGTGACCTCATTAAAGGGGGCTTGGTCGCACTATAAAAGCGCTGCAGGAGGAAGCATGCCTCACCAGCTCCTGCAACTTAGGGCAAACAAAGCCAAATTAAGACTCCAAAGAGGCACTAAAATGACCCCTCACGGCCACCAAGCGACAGTCGACACTGGTGCGCACAAACAGACACCACACAAGCGACGATGTCCCTCAGATGCACCCAGACTCATGATGGGGCGTACCAGCCTGGCGGGCGCAGGGAGGACGGCCGCTTTCCTGCTGCCTGTACCAGCCAAGTGCTGGCCCCAGGGCCCTTGTCCGTCCCCCCCCCTCTGGACCGGCGGGGGTCATCCCGGTCCAATCCCTCACGGTTCCCTTGAAAGGAGATGAGCGGACGAAACAATCGCGCGGTGTGGAGGCTGCGGACAAGGCCGACAAAATGGCGGATGGCAAACATGCCTCAGCTCTTCACGAGGCCAGACGAGACACAGAGCACCGGCTCTCCCGCATCTTTGACTCCTTTTGGGAGCAACTGGGGAAACTAGCGTGGCCCCTGGAGCCTGAGGACAAGCCGGAGAGCAAGCCACGAGAACCCGCACGAAAGACCCCGGAGGTGGCCCCAGCATATACCGCCAGCTACCCTCCCGGGCCCTACAGAGAGACCGCCCCACTAGCGGAGACCCGACGCCTCACTTAGAGCAACTACAGCCGTACCAAGACAAAACGAACTGGAGGCACTGCAGTAAGACGGCGGCACAAAACCCAGCCTCACCGCCCAGCCATGAAACAGCCTAAGAAAGGTACAGACCACCCCACTCACGCCAACAAAAGGCAGACCACTGTTCTCACCAGGGGAGTCGCGATAACACGACGCCAAGGGCACAGATATAGCCAACAAACACGCATATGGACAAGGCCCAATATCAGAGCCACATCATACCTATCACCGCAGATACTGGCCCACGCTCAGACACTCCACCCATGCATCACTGAGCAGAGGGGACCGCAGATCAAAGCACAGCCGCGACAGACAGCACAGGGGGAGCACACCCAGCCCCTACAAGGCATCGGATGAACCACACAGCACTGGGACTTAATGTCTAGAAAAGAACTCATCACCTCCTTCATTTTTATTTCGTTTTACTAATCCTTCATGACCCAGATATACTCCCACAACTGTCTGTATCCCACTGACACTTTTCACTCCTCCTGACAGCTCCAATAGGGGACCAAAGAGAGGTATTCCTCGAGATCAAGCGACCACACATTAAGCATGAATATGTATAGACCAACTCAAACCCACACAGGTTTCTATGACTATTCAACACACAAATGTTTGCATTTCTGGACACACTTTTGGAAATAGCACTGCATAGTTGTATCACCAGATTAGGATATTTACATGCTTAGTTTTAATAGTTTTGATTTAACCTAAGCCTAGGTTGGTAGCATGTATACTACTGTTCTCCTATGTGGTAGTTTTAAGGTATTCTGTCCTAGCTAATTGTGAACCCTGAACAACACCACTCTCATTAATACTATATAAGGGCAATATCATCTAATACTCACCTAATGCAACACCATGCTACACACTGCTCACATGAGCTGTGTTGGTCGTGTTAGCCTGTGTAATACTGCACTAACCTGATCTCCAGTTACTTCATGATATTACTTGCCACATATGCTCTCCTGCTCTAACTAACCTTGCATCTCACTTCTGATAAGCAGAGCAGGAGTAAATAAATAAATAAATAATTGTTGAGCGACGTTACTGTATATGACAAAAAAAAAAAAAAAATGCGCAACATCCTCCAATGCCTAACTATTGTTAAACCATGACAACAACTGTTTTTCTTACTGTTGAGGCACTGTAAGCCTGTTATGTCTTTCATTGCACAAAGAAAATAAAGAATAATAAAAAAAAAAAAGCGCTGCAGCGCTCACCGGGCCCCTAGAACTACATTACATCGGGTGGCCCTAACAGCATAGGGCATTCAATGGGCCCCTAAACGTTCGGCCCGGCAGGCAGTAGTACCACGCGTGCTGAGACAGCACCACATGGCGGCGGGCACCCCGGTCGCAGGGGTCCACAGGGTGGCCAGTCCCCATGGAGTGACAGCCCGTTCGCACTTGCGACCCCTGCGACAGCGGTAGGTCCGCCACTGGGATGCAAGTATGTTACATAAGCAGGATTGGCAACAAAAAGATAATCTGGTTACATCTTCTCCTAGCATTTAGTAACTGTTCGAAATGCTTTATATGTCAGCTCGGAAATGTAGTACAGTGTTTATATCTAGAAAGGTTAACCTGAATAGTCTTAATTTGGTATGTGGTAAGAGACCTAAATAACTTTCTACTCCCACCTACACTACCTGTTGGACACGTATCATTCCTCCGTCCTTTTAGAAATCAATGTTTTTCAGTCTAACCCGGTTTCTTTCCTTTTCAGACATATCTTTACCACTGTTAGGACACATGACAGAGGGCCATACTCTATCTATCAGTCTATCTATCGATGTTTCGGTCACTCTATCGATGTTTCTATCTGTCTATCAATGTTTATATCTATCTATCTAGCGATGTTTCTATCTATGTATCGATCTATATATGTTTCTATTTCTCTATGTATTGATCTATGTTTCTATCTATGTATCAATCTATCTATGTTTCTATCTCTCTATATATTGATCTATGTATTGATGTATCGATCTATCTATCGATGTTTCTACCTATCGATCTATCTATGTATCGATCTATCTATGTATCTATCTATCAATGTATCTATTTATTATTATTATTGCCATTTATTTAGCCAACAGATTCCGTAGCGCTTTACAATATTATGAGAGGGAGGAGTTAACTATAAATAGGACAATTACAAGTAAACTTACAGGAACGATAGGTTGAAGAGGACCCTGCTCAACCGAGCTTACAGTCTATTGGACAATCTTACTATCTATCTGTCTGTCTATCTATCTACCTATCTATCTATGTATCTATCTATCTATGTATCTATCATTTTAAACTAAATTCGTTCAGGAACCAATCTAGACCCATTAATGGCAAATAATGTTATAGGCTTACTTTTCCTGAAAGCCTTACTGATGCTGTGCGGTCTTATTACATCTACAGAACAGTGCTTTCAATTCTACTACGCTTTCTATATCACTGTTGGCCTTCACTGCATCCACTGTAAGGTAATCCCAGGTATCTACTACCCTTTCTGTATCACTGTTAGTCTTTACTGCTTCTGCTTTCACTAGAAGGCCAAGCCAGTTACCTACTAACCTTTCTATATCAAGGTTAAGCTTTACAACTTCTACTGGAAGGTTATATCCTGTATATACTGCACTTTCAATATCACTGTTGGCCTTCACTGCCAGTGCCAGATTTACACATTAGGCCCGAGCTCAGACAGGGACACACACGCACACACTTCAGCCACTGTACAAACACTGGCTTCGTCCCTTATACACAAATACACTACGGCCGCTAGACAAACTCAGCCTTAATCAGACTCATCTAAACACAAACAGTTCAGCCACCACAGACATAGGCACACTCAGCCTTCCCTTGCATACAGCTCTCAGCCTTCTGCACACCCACAACACTCAGCCACTACACACTCTCTCACACAACACTCAATCTCTCACACAAAGTACAGCACTCAGCTTCTCCCATTCACAGAACAGAGCCCAGGGCTCTGCAAGGAGCTTTAATCTGGTATCTGAGCAATCTTAACCCAGCTCGGTTTACAGCTTCCACTGGAAGGCTATTCCAGGTATCTACTACAACTATTTGTGTACAGTAGTATTTTTACTTCACACATATTCCATAATAATGTCAGATGGAGGAATGAAGAACCTTGAGAATTCAATTTACATTAAAACAAAACATTTTTTAGAGTGTCAACATATTCAGTTGTGTTGCGCTATGGGTAAGAAAACCATACAAAAAAAAATTACATTATGACAATTCAGTATAGGTGAGCAAAAATGCAGACCGCCTTGGTTAAATTATCTTATAATCTAGCTCTAAATATTGCTTTACGACACATTTTCTTTGAGACGGCCACCGTGACTTTCTTGATTTTAGCACATCTTACTTATGTGAGGTTAGCTATTGGTTGAGCAATTTTTAACTCTTTACATTTTCTGCATAACTATGTGGCTACTTTTAAGAGTCATAGAATAATCCATCCACCAAATGGACCCGGCGATGTTTGACAAGGACGTTGCGTAAAAACATTTCTGATTGCATTTATTGGATGTTTGCACAATGAATATTCCTCATAACCCCTAATCTTCATTGCTTTAGGAAATTCGTAACTGCTGCTTGTCGCCACATTGTTATATATGATAGAATGAACTTTAGAACCAGCGCAGTAAACATAGAATGGTTGGCAACGCTTGGCACCTCTCCTCCTATAGTTGCAGTTACACTAGAAATCACATTACCACTTGGATGAAGGGAGATGTAGTCCATAAAAAGCTGGATCTGTAGAGTTACTCAGCCCTGGATTAAGGAAAAAAGACAACAACAACAAAGACAAAAATAGTACATTTGAGTCAGAGAATTAAACTCGATAAATGATAATATGCTGAAAAGTAGTTCTTAAAATGACCACTAAAGGGCGCCATTAGTGCAGTAAACATCCCACATATTTATTCACTAAGAAAAAAAAATGTTGTTAAAGAGCTCTGTCATTTTTCAAAGTACAGACTACTTTGTCTTATGGACAAACCTGAATGTTGACAAAAGGGGGCGCTCCACCGACTTTTGTCCAATCCCAGCAGCCGTCACAAGTGACAAACTACGGGATTCAGGCATCGTCCTGCTCATTGCTAGATGGGATCCTGCGATCTCAGGGGATCCTTAATAGACCCCAGTGTTGTACTCTCACGCATGAAAATGTCCACAGGATATAGATGGTGGTGGCTGTGAGAGACAGCTGCACGTACCCAAAAAACTAGCAGGTCCACTCTAGCTACCGGTAGTTGTTGGTAATAAAATGTCTGCACTCGCTGAGACACCAACACACATGGATTTTATTCATTGAACAATGAATGTTGGTGAGATAATCAAGTTCAGCCCAAAATTGCAGAGTTGGGAAAAAATAAGGCACATCCTGAATTATTCAACCTTATATTCAATTCAGTATCACAGTTTGCACTGCAGAGCTTAGCTCGGTTTCTGGTTCTCTGTTGTAGTGGAGGGGGGAGCAGCAGAAAGTGATCCCTAGGTATGAAGTCAAAAGATTCTAAAATGGTTTGACTCTCTAAAATGGTTTGACTCCTTAAAATGGCAGGTGGGGGGCAGGGTATTCCTATAGTGTTTATGGTACTTGGCGTGTTGGTTTAAAAAAATATTATGTTTGGAATGACAACTCTGTAAACACTTTTAGATCAACAAAGCATCCTGTTAGGGAGCCAGTTGAACATGAGGCTCACACGATTTTAAATTTGGTGTATACCTGTCAGTATCACCGATATGTTGGCGTTGTGGTGAGTGTATCTTGTTGCACATGTCGTGGTCCTGTAAGAAAATAGGATCCTTACGGAAAGAGGTCGAGGGAGTTCTGTCTAGAGTGTCTATACCTTCTATCCCTTTCAACCCCTCTAAATATCTTCTATTTATGTTATAGGCTCCCACCAACGACCCACACAATATGCTACGCATTCATGTTTTGTTAGAGGCATGCCACCTTATTGCTTTAAATTGGAAGCAACCCACAACTCCCTCTATACACAACTTACTGGAAAGAGTAACTTTAAACTATGTCTTTGAACTTATGGACGCCAATAATATTACTCAACGACTTGAGCTTGAAAAACATTTGGCAATCATGGCAGCGATATAGATCAGAATGTTTTCAAATGTAACCACTCACAGCAAACGTGTCACCACACACCTCTTGCAGACATACCTCTGGGATGACCAGATACTAAGCCCAACTTATTACACTGGATTACCATGTGTGTTATGTTTTTTCATGACTCTAATTCTCTTATGTTCTTTTTGTGTTCATTTTTTTATGTTATATTTTGCTGTCACGTTGTTTTTATTTTATTTTATTATTGGCAGAATACAAGGCTGTATCGCTCGTGATCACTGTACCGTGCTTATGATAACTGCACAATTTGCAAATTGTTGTAAGACTGCCAAAATGTTTTTTTAAAAATAAAATAAATTCCAGTAAAATATGAGAGAAATTTTTTTATATATATATTTTCTGAATTTATTTAAAAGCTAAACATTGTTTCACTGTGCAGATTTTCTCTCTTTCTTCTTTTTCATCACCTTCCCAATGACAATAATTTATATATTTTTTCCTTTTCTATTCAGGGAGGACAGGAAAAGTTGTATTTGTGTAAAAACAGCGACACAATATTCTATCATACACAGGCAGTGTGTGATGTGGAATAAATATATATGGCCATTTTGGACATCAGGGTTGGTAGTTTACTCATTTCACTCTTTGCTGAACGGGAATTTGAGGTGAAAAATCTTAGGGAAGATCTGTGTGCTTAACTGGCGCGACCATCTCTACAGCACAGGATACCCACAGCATGTATTTGAAAAGTATCTCCTGCGGGAACATTCCTTGGTATAATGGCACCTCAGGCTTTTTTCCCCACACTACTCGAACATGTTCCTTTAAGGTCCTGATATTTACACTTGGGGAGAGAGAAAAGGATTTAGATATTCTCTATAAGAAATACAGGGTGGAACGAAATTCAGAGTAGGGTTTGAGGAGTCAATAACTTTTATTAATTAACCATTTTCAATGATGTTACATACAATGAATGCTTAGCGTATGGAGATTTGCTTGACTAGGTACGGAAGATTACATCTTTTAAATGAGCTCCATTTGCCGCCTCACAAAGTCGGGCTCTTTCAATTGCATTGTTCAAAACATTAGTTAATTTAGAGAATCTAGCGCTTTCATTTCTGCACAGATATTCTCTTTGAACTGCTCAAGTGTACGCGGTTTGTTCACATATACCAGCTCCTTCTGATATCCCATCAGGAAGTAATTAGGAGCTGAAAGACCAGGTGAAAATGGCGGCCAATTAATTGTGGGAATTTCTTGAAATTATTCCCTCGCCGAATGGTTGTCTCGGGAGGTCCACTGTGGCCCTGGCTGTATAGGCAGTAGCCCAATCCTGTTGAATCTACATTTCAGGACGATTTTCCTCTTTGTGTCAAAATAATGGACTGCCAAGTTGAATATAAAATTCCACTATTTGTACTTGTTATTTTCTCATGAAATTACCCATAATGAATCTCCCAAGACTCAGTTATGATATGTACCGGCAACAAAAAAAATGTAACTACTAACAATAAGTTATTTACCTGTCAAATCCTACTTTTAATTTTGGCCTACCCTGTATATTTTAACACAGTGAAGGAGTTTAAGCATGCGTGGGATGGGCATAAGGCTATCCTAACTATAAGATAAGGCCAGGGACTAATAAAAGTATTTAGAAAATTGGGCAGACTAGATAGGCCGAATGGTTCTTATCTGCCGTCACATTCTATGTTTCTATGTACTTCTTGAAGAGGTGCAAAGAAGTTTTTCTCACAAGTTAAAGTAGCTGTTGAAATAAAAAAATAATAAAAAACTGAGCAAAAAAGTGTGTTCGCAGACAACTTTCACTGTACTAGAGGATCATGGGAAAAGTAAGTTAATTTGCATTCCCTTCTCTTTGCCTTTTCAGATAGAAGCTGTGATGTTAAAGGGCGATTTTATTAATCAAAATTTAAGGGAGCTACATATTAAAAAAAAAGAATGGATAACACGATTATCTGACAAGCGCCAGATACACTTTAACTGTCCTTCCTATTGAACCTAAGTAATAATACGCACTCAACCAATTTCTATGTATAAAAAACCAGCAGGGCTACGACATTGGACTTGTCTGTTGGAATAAAGACGGATTGGATTTGATCTAAGGAAGACTTGACCTTGTCACATAAAATTCAGAGAAGATAAAACCAATTTACTAGTGTTACGAAGATTTATGCCCTGCTCGTTGCTTTTACTTTCTGTTGGTCATGCACCAAGTAAGTTTACAGGTTTTCCAAATCCATTTTTTAATTTTATATAAGGACCATAGATTAGTCTATCAGAGCAGATGATAAAACCTACTTATGTAATTAACACAATTAACATCCTCGTCATACACCTTAAAGGGAAACTCTACTGCCCACATAAAAAAAAAAAAAACACAGTTTAGTAAATATATCCCAATGAAAAAGTGCATGTATTAAATAATGCATTTTTATTGGGGGTCTTCCTTAAAACAGATCTCTTGGCTGCAGCCTTTGCAAGTCCTCCCCTTCTAATGCTGCTGATTGGCTGGAATGTTTCTGCTGACTGTGAGGTACAGGGTCAAAGTTTACTCAATGATGACGAATAGGGGGCGGACCGAACAGCGCATATGTTCGCCGTCCGTGGCGAACTGTTCGGCGAACCCTTCCGGACATCACTAGCTAGCAAGCTTTTAACAGAATAGGAGAAAGGAAGTTCTAAATTAAAAATAATTTGCAATAAAGGAAGTGTTTAGAAAGGATGTGTAAGTCACATGCAGGGATGTGTGACTAGGGCTGCATAATCAAACTCTTAAAAGGCAGATAATTGAGCAGTGAGACTGCAGGGGGCATGATCTATACACCCAAACCACTTAATTAAGCTAAAGTTGTTTTGTTGACTATAGTGTCCCTTTAAAACTCTGAATTCCCTAGGTAATGTGCTTGCATCATCATTGCATGCAATAAATAGTGAAAAGCAATATTTTATGCTTAGAATGTCAATATGTAAGTGGGTTTAGCATCCACCATCCCTCCCAATCATAGGATAGACAAGTTGGTCTATTTTTACAAGCATGTCCACTAAGATACGATATGCATTTGTTGATTCAACTGATATATCCTGAGAGGAACCGGTTTGCGTAGATTTCCCTCTGGGCGGCAGTTAATATTGCGCAGCTGGGTCGAGCTATTGGTGCGAGCTGGCTGCCGTTTTTTCAGGCTAATTTGGTGAGTTGGTGTAGACTCACTCGATGTGCAGCCAGCCGCCAGGATGCCCAGGCCCCGCCCCCCTAACATCCATTACTAACTGGAGTGTAATAAATTGGGGAATTACTGAATAAAATGCTAAAATATATAGAAAGATTCTACCCTCTTCAGACCAAAAAACATATAAGGATTGCCACGGTAACATGGGATTTGCTTATCTCTATTCTTGGAGAGGTTAATGAGACATTAATAATGTAAAGGGTAGTACAGTATGAGCTCACTTTTAGGGATATTTTGACGGGATGTGGTTTGACACGGCACATAACATCCACGTTAAACTTCTGTCCTACACGTTCATACACTGAGATTTGGTAAAACCGGCGTTAGAATGTCAAAAGGCAATACAGGCAGCCTGGAATGGGCAAGAGGCTTCGAAGCCAGATTTGACATGCTATGCCGTAACCTCTGGGCACGCATAGCCAACAGATCCAGCATCCCCACCTCACCTACCCAACTCCACCACAGAAAGCAGAAGCATGCCACGACAGTTCCGACCCGCTCGAACCCACAGCAAGGTGAAGCTACAAAAACACTGCGGAGAAACCAGTCACTCTGCCAAAAGAGGGAATACAGAGGCGAATACCTCAGACGCTGCCATGCCGCCAACAACTAGGGCATCCTGCAAGGTACCACAGGCATAGGCACAAGAACCGCAAAAGAGGCCCTCACACCCAAAGCTCATGACCCCATATGACTCCAACCCAGCATGATGCGGGGACACAGGCAGTCGAGAGACCCGCGCAGAACTAGCAAACGCCGCAACATCTCCGACAACCTATTATCCAATCTCGCAGCAGCCTCCCTGTGTGCCATACTGACGGAGGCCGGGTCCGAGCTAACAAGCAGCAATGTGGTCTGACACTCACTCGGCAACGCCGAACACGAGCACCCAGACACTCTGGCATGGCAGATAATGAACACTCTTCTTGGCTGTCAGGACACTACTTATAGGGCATAGGCTGAACTAACAGCACACTGCTACCTGTCGGCCACAAGGACTCAGGCCATATATGCACCCCAGCTTATTCTCAACCAGTGGTATTTTGTTCTTGTGTCCTTTTTCTTATGTTTTTGCTTATGTTTTTTTTATTATGCTTTTTCTTAAAGTCACATACATACGGGATACCTGCAAGTCTCACAGACCATGTTAACACGTAGGGCAAAATGGAGCTATTTCCAACTAAGAAGCCTGTTACCAGTACCCAGTGGCTCAATAACAGTATTGTTTAGCATAACAACTCAGTATGTCTTTACTAGCCATTAGCTTTATGCATTTCCTCATGCGTTACTTACCATATTACTTTGAAATGATTAGCAACATGCCTATGAATAGGCAAAGCTCAGCCACTCTCCCTTAACAGTAGCTTCAGACATCTACTACCGTAGTTAGCCTGTAATTTAAACAAAATATATGCGAATGCCATAACTCTGTTTTATATGACTTGTTATCAATCTGTGTACAGAGGCTGTTGTGGCTTACTGAACACTATGTTATTTCTTTGCACTCTATAAATAAAGATTTTTTAAAAAAAAATGTCAAAAGGCACAAATTGTTGAACATTTTACGTCAATTTGAAGTTTTAAGGCAAAATTAAATAATTGAAATTGGCAGTTTGGCTATTTAGCCTAAAAAATTGAATTCATTATGAATTACCAGAAATTCACACCTTAATAAAAAACCTAGTAAATGTGCTTAAAGGAACACTTGAGGCACCATCACAACTTAATTAAAATTCAGTTGTTATGATACCAGAAGGCCCCTAGCACTGGTTGACCATTCTCTAACAGTTTAACCCCAAAGTCTGTGTTCCAGTGTCGAATCTCCCTGCCTCTTTGCCCTTACATTTTCTAAAAATCTGTAAACTGGAAGGCTTTTGCAGAATCGGGCAGTGGCAGGGACCTTCTGGAACCATAACGACTTCATTTTGATCAAGATGTTATGATACCCAAACTGTTCGTTTAAAGGGCAGAAACCATGATTTGTTAAAATTATTCATCTTTATAGTCATTCGTTAAGAATTCTTATTATGAAAAAAAACTAAATGGAAAATTGCCACTGCTGCAAAGACCTATTCACACCACTAGAGGGCACAGTAAACAAAAACAAAATAGCACAAAACCAAAACAAAACATGCACTTTATACCATTACAAACTTTCTGTAGATAGTTTTAATTTTATTGTTAGCACAGATCAGAGGCAGTTCTGTCTGACATTAAAATACAGATCGCCTTATACATAATATTCACAAATTCAAGATGTCCAAATATTATAATAGTTAGCCAAATAAACCCCACAAATACAATACTGTGCAACATACAACACTATAAGTTCTACTTACAAAAGTGGGAATTAAGGTGAATTTCAATTTAAGGCCAAAGTAGTCGAACTGAAAGCAAAGCTGGTTAAGAGATTTTCTTTCAGTTCAGGCATTGTCACTGTAGTAAAGAGCCCTGCATATGTCACTCCATTAAGATAATTAAATATAATTAGAGTGATAAACACTAGAGTACATTCTGTGAAACAGTCAGAGGTGTGATAGCTCTAATAAGGCTGCATTTTATCACAAACAATCCTGTGCTAAACTTAAAAATGTGGTCAGATAGAATCATTACATGAAAGGCTTTGTCCTTAAAGCTTAAAACTACAGTCACCAAAACAACTTTAGCTTAATGAAGTAGTTTTGTTGTATATATTATGCCCCTGTAGCTTCACTGCTCAATTCTATTTCTATTTAAATAATTTACCAGAAGCCAAGTTCATTGGAATATTTTGGGGGGGAAAAAAAAAACAACTATGTTTGAATTTTTTTTTCATAATAAGTACCATAACCACATCAGCTGATTGTAGTATATATAATGCAGTGTCTTGGTGCCAAACCCCACATTTTTTGTTTCCAGGGACCTTCAGTCGACCACTCTGCGGCAGCCCAACAAACGTAGAAGTGAATTTTTGCGTCAGCCTGCTTGATTTTGGGTGGCTGTTAAAAAAGTGACAGAACTATGCATGCCGAGGAAAGCCCCAGTTTTTTCGGTAGACTACATTAAAATGGTTTGACAAAAAAAAAAAAAAAAGCCATAAGCACTATAACAAGTGTCAGTGGTGATGGTGTGTAGAATGCTTCTGCAAAGTTTGACTCAGTGCAAAGAGAAATTAGTGAAGGATGATTAGAAGTTCATAAAGTTGTAACTTTTGTGTAGACGCCTGGGTATAAACGTCTCTTTGCTAGAGCGAAGTTATTTTAGAGTAACACACTAGGAACGCAGGGCACTGGTAGGATCTCATATTACCGCCAAAGGCATGTCTCCAGCATGTGCACTGTCTGAGAATGCCCTGATTACTCTCTCCAACGCCCCCTGCACTATTCCTCCTTCATAGAAAGAGGAAACTGATCCCACCTCATTCAAGTGAGGACAACAGACAGGAGCACAATACAAAAAATAATGAAACTGGTTTTCACTTTGTTCTGTTCAGATTTCTATTTCTTTTAAATAAAAAAACAATATAAAGTTTACATTTAACCAACACTGTATAAAACTATCTTACGTGAACAAAGTGTATTTACATGGTTTTACACTTACAATTAATATCTTACATTTTATATTTATTCACTTACATTATCTTATGTTTCTCTTCCTAATGGCTACTTTTTCTGTATCTATTTTTTAACTCCCTCATCTGGATGGATGATGCCATGAAATTATTTAATTTGCCTAATGCCTTCTCGTGAAGGGGTTAAACCTTTGCAGCTTGTTTCTTTTTGGGACACGATAGTCACCAGAACAAGTCCTCTTAGTGCAATTCTTTTGGTGTCTAGAGCCTGTCCCTGCAGGCTTTTTTAATGAAAAGACAGAGTGCCTTTTCAGAGAAAAGGCAGTGTTTACATTGCTGCCTAGGAACTTCTCTAGTCGCTGTCACTCAGTTAGACACTATAGGTGCTTCCTGTGTCAGTTCTGCACAGTGTAGTGTAGTTCTTCACGTGGAGACACTGAAAGCTCCCAATAGAGATACTTTGATTCAATGCATCTGGATGAGGAAATGCCAATTGGCGCAGTGCTGCGTTTTGCTGCGCATGCACAATAGCCTTCCAATGCTTTCCTATGGGAAAGCATAAAATTTGATGAGCACAGACAAGGAGGCAGAGTGGGTCGGAGTCAACCGCAACAAGACGTGTGCTGGAAATAAGGGGTGTAAAAACACAGTTTATTCCTCTAACAGGATGGCCAGCCGCCTAAACTAGGTTTTCAAAACTATAGTGTCATGAATACACGTTTGTATGCCTGACACTATAGTGTTCCTTTAACTGATGCAGGACTCTTGGGGTAATTTAGGCAGACACACACAGCATAAAAGTAGGTGGGTTGACATTTACAGGGTTATTTGCTAAAATCTAACTACAAAATCAAAGCATTGTTCATTCTGTTATCAGTGTATTTTCTAAATTCCAGACCAAACACTGCTGGATTTTAAGAAGAAAAAAATAATACAAAATTGAGCTCTTTGTCCGCTATCTGCTAGCGCAAATAATTAAAAACTTTTAACACACAATCCGAAAATTAATGAAAATGGTTCTGTTCCTGTTTTATAGTTTCGTAAAGGGACACTCCAGGCACCCAGACCACTTCTGCCCATTGGTGCCAACTCCCACTACTCTTAACCCTGCAAGTGTAATTATTGCAGTTTTTTATAAACTGCAATAATTACCTTGCAGGGTTAACTCCAGCTCTAGTGGCTGTCTACTAGACAGCCACTAGAGGGCACTTCCTGGTTTCTAGCACAGAGTCGCTGGACGTCCTCACGCTGTGTGAGGACCTCCAGCGTCGCTCATTTCCCCATAGGAAAGCATTTTCAATGCATTTTTAATGCTTTCCTATGGGGAGCGCTAATGCGCATTCGCGGCATTGCCGCACATGCGCATTAGATCTCCCCGGACAGTAGGCGGGATCAGTCTCGCCCACCGGCCGACGTAATTCAGAGGAGGAGAGGCGGCAGAGAAAGAAGCAGCGACATGGGACATGTCGCTGCCTCTGGTAAGTGACTGAAGGGGTTTTCACCCTTTCAGCAACCGGGGATTGGGAGGTGGGAGGGAGAGGGGAACTGCAGTGCCAGGAAAACTGATTGTTTTCCTGCCACTGGAGTTTCCCTTTAAAACAAACAAACAAACAAAACAATATAAGTTTATAAGCGAATTCTGACCGTATTTTTCCTTAGTAAACATGAGAATTGCCATTGCTGCGGAATTCGGACAAAATACAATGTTTAATGAATAACCCCGTTAATATTAAATATGTGTTAAACATTATTGAATTCCATTTCAATTGCTAATCTAACCTACTCACAATTCATCATTCACTAGAAACCCACAGAATGGCAAACTGAAGAACTCATAGACAGAGGATCACAAAATGGAGGCAATCAGATATTGACATACATTAAATGGAAGAAAATATAAATATATATATATATATATATATATATATATATAGCCAAATGACAAGGAGGGGAGTATAATCTAGAAAAGATTAAAATAGTAATTTGCCTAATTTTAAAGAGAATGTTGATTTTCCTATGAGGAGTTTTCTAGAGATGTTATTACAGGGATACTATCATCACCATAACCGATACAGAGAACCACAGTGGTTATGGTGCCAATTTTCCACAAATGGTTTGACATTTACCTGACTCTGTGGGTTTCCCATTGGTCCTTCTGGCTTGTACTTATTTGGGACAGCAGGTGACTCCTGGTAGTGGTGTAGCAGCTTACTTTGGGACTCCTGGCACCATACCCACTACAACACTGCAATAGTTATGGTTCATTTAAAGCACTTCTTAAAAACATATGGGAATTTATTCACTAAACTAGCGATTGTAATTTAGAACAAGAGCAATGTATCTTATTTACACAGACTGATTTCTAAACACATTTATTGTAGTTTAAAGAGTATTATTACTGTGGAGCTCTGTTTTACACTAATAATATGGAGCTCCCAGAAAAGAAGGACATTGGGATAGAAACGAGGGGCAGAGAGATTTGAGCCCAAAATAGGGACTGTCCTTCCTATATACGGACACTCGGAAGAGATGGTACATCAATAACTTTACAACATTGAAATATTGCTGATGACAAAAACTACTAAAAAAACTACAGATTCCACAAATATCCTTTTCTCAGTTACCGATCATATATGGCATCCAAGAGATGATCCCAGATAACATGGCTGACCTGGATGACTTGCGCAGAATCAATCTCATGGTCCTTTGGATACTTGATAACAGCAGCCACTATATAGTACCTTCACATCCTCTATTATCTGTTTGGCACACTTATGGGTGAAAGCCCTAATGCTAGAAACTATATTTAGAATCCCTAAGTCCCCACAACCAGCTACAGTGGGCTCTAAAGAATGTCTGAAATCTAACAATGGCTCAATAAGGCCCTTAAAATAGGGGACTTTGCATACTCATCAGTCTGTATATTTGTAGATAAGTTTTGTAGGTGATTGTGCTGACAACATTTTTTTAATTTTGGGCACCTTTCGTTGATTTCCTAAGACAATTTATCAATCAGATTTTTTTTATATCACTCGAAAGGTGGTTGTAGAAGACATTATATATTTTATTACATATCTTATAGTTCTTGAAAAAATGTTTTGGACACACTTGGCAAAATGTTTTTTATTTTTATTTTTGCTAGCTTTGTGTCCACTCCCAGCGAAAGCTTTTCTACCCACCTTGGTCGGTCATAGGATGTGAAGGCCTTTGTATTTTTGGCTCCAGTCTCATATCAGTCTTCCCACCCTGCACATCTTCCCAGATTTTGTTTGTCTGTTTTGGTTTTTTCTCATCCCTGTCTGTATCGTAATGTCCTTGGCTTGAACCTCTCGTAGATGCACACACAGACCTACCACATGCTGATAATGGTCATATAAATATATGGAAAATAAAACACACATTCCATTCCATGTAATCACTACATGCAAAATATAAACATCCAACGCTACATTTGTAGATGTTCTTAAAATAAAAGAGTCATCAGTTTTATTTTTTATTTCAAATACAAGATTTCATGGTATAGCTGCTCTGCATTATTTTTGTAATACCTTACATAGTGCATATCTGGCTTATCCTTATTATGTGGGTTGCCTACTTTAGGTCACAATCTTTGATCAGATAGGCGATGCTTTTGCTAAAAGACAATGGCTGCACACATGTAACAAGGCATTACAATGTAATACACAAAGGCAATATTTTATTGAAAAAATGATTACCATTTAACTTTAAATTGGGTGAATCTAAATAATCTGTTTTCTCAAGAAAATTACTTTACTAGCTTTTCCCGTGGCACTAGAGACGCTTCACTCTCAATGCAGCCTTCTATATAACTAAAACAATATTATTAAATTCATGATAACTTGGGAGGCAAATGTCTAATTAAATTTGGACGCCAGAAAGTTAAAGGGACACTACAGTCACCTGAACAGCTTAATAAAGCAGTTTTGGTGTATAGAACATGCCCCTTCAGCCTCACTGCTCAATCCTCTGCCATTTAGGAGTTAAATCCATTTGTTTATGAACCCTAGTCACACCTCCCTACATGTGACCTGCACAGCCTTCCATAAACACTTCCTGTAAAGAGAGCCCTATTTAGGCTTTCTTTATTGCAAGTTCTGTTTAATTAAGATTTTCTTATCCCCTGCTATGTTAATAGCTTGCTAGACCCTGCAAGAGCCTCCTGTATGTGATTAAAGTTCAATTTAGAGATCGAGATACAATTATTTAAGGTAAATTACATCTGATTGAAAGTGAAACCAGTTTTTTTTAATGCAGGCGCTGTCAATCATAGCCAGGGGAGGTGTAGCTAGGGCTGCATAAACAGAAACAAAGTGATTTAACTCCTAAATGACAGTGAATTAAGCAGTGAAATTGCAGGGGAATGATCTATACACTAAAACGGCTTTATTTAGCTAAAGTCATTTAGGTGACTATAGTGTTCCTTTAAATTAGGGAGTTTTTTTTTTAAATCTTTATTTGTGGTATGCAGGTATAAAGACATTTATGTGGAATTATCAGATAAATAGTGTCTGCATATACTATCTAATTTGCCTAAATAAACTGTAGCAGTATTAAACACAAAAATAGTGTGCCAAGATAAATAAAACAATTAACTGGTACTGGTGTTAGTGCTATATAATAACAGCACTCAAAATACAACTACCATAGGTAGGGTTGACTTATTGAAGAAATTAGTAAATAACGGTATGGCTCAACGATGTAGCACGATTATAAGAACTAAATTTAGAATGTTTGGGGGTGATAGAAGAAAAGCAAATAAAAAAAGGACACATGGGGCTTTTAGGTAACAGGTAACTTCAACAAAAAAAGTATTAATAGCGAGTGATAGCTTGATTAGGCCTCTGTCTGTTCCAAAAGGGTAGGTGAGATGCCCGGCAATGTTCATGTAGGTGACCCTGTGGATAGAGGTTAAGTGCCAGCCAGCGCAAAGGTAGGGACAGAGACTGCATCCTAGATTATCTGACTCAGATCAGTTTTTGTCATGGTAGGTTGCAAAGAAAGTCACAACTCTTTAAAAAAACTCTAGTGCTTTCACTGCCTTGACCATTTCCAGCACCACTCTATTCCGTTCCACTATTAAGGACCTGGGGTTTCTCCACCGATATGCGATTCCGTTGTCTCGGAGTAGCTGGGTGACATGTCCCAACGAGCCCTCCATCTCAGGGTGGTCCTGATAAAAGGAAAAATTATTGTCCTCAAAGTTATAAGAGGGTGTGCTTCTGGCAACTTTCTTTGTGGCCAACTTATCTCCCATGCGGGACAGCTGGGCGATCACATCACAGGAACCCTTAGACTTTTCCCCAGGCGAGTTGGAGACTCTAAAGAGCACACGGGAATAGTGGCTGTAGATTTGCAGAGCAACATGGCAATAAATAAACGGTTGATATAAGCTGGCAAGTTGGCCACAGTGATGGAATTAGGAATATCTCTGATCGTAAGGTGTTTGAGGTGACTGCCATCTTCTAGGGCCGCTATTCTGGCCTGTATAGCCTCACAAGTCCCCTGAAGACCAGATATGGTGTCAGTGGTTTTTAGTGTGGTATCGAGTGAGATCCCCACTTCTCACTCCACTACTGTCATGTGGCCTCCAAATTTGTGTGTACCTCTACCCAGACCTTCCCCACCTTGTCGCTAGTAGCTGCTTCAGTTCCCTGAGAAAGGGCCGTAATGTCCTTGGCTTAATTCATGGAGGAAATTGTGTCTTCCTCAACCGAGGAAGGTGGGTATAAGCCCGATGAGGACAAGTCACCGGGTATATCCAACACCTGCTCCTCTGAGTACAAAGGTTCCATCTTAGGAACATGACTGCTTAGGCCTCGTGTCAGATAGACCCCAACATCTCGGGAACTTGCAGCTAGTGGGGCCTTCTTTGAGCTCCTTCCCATGTTGGTAGGAATAAAATATAATCCAAAAACCAAAGAAAGTTACCTGCGCTCTCTCCTTAATCCCTATGTATATTTAGACAAATGGAGGTTATTTAGTTACTCCAATGGCCATTGGAGGGAATGCCCGCCTGCCAACATCAAGGCAGACCCCCCTAAGCGGGTCCTACACTGACCCTTCACCTTGCTTCCTTGAGCTTCTGGCAAAGATATCTCCACTGAGACAGAGAGGGGTATTTTTTATATACACCCCTATATACTTATTAACCCTTAATAGGGAACACATGGGATGGGCGGCTGCATTGTAACAAAGCTGTGTGATACAAAAAAATGAATACAAATACAAAAAAGATAAGTCCTGTGCTCACTCCCATCACTCCTGGGCGGCAGCAATGACCACAGTACACATCAGCCCCAATATATAGTAAAACCAAAGAAAAAAGTTACCTGCGCTCTCTCCTTAATCCCTATGTACATTTAGACAAATGAGGTCATTTAGTTACTCCAATGGCCTTATAATAGATAAGGTGGTTTATATTAAAAAAATACAGGCTTTTGAAAAGGTTTAAGCCAGCACTCAGTCGTGGCATGTCTTGCCAGCTCCAGTGCTCGCTCCTCACCCCCTTTTGTTTTTATTTTGGGCATCAATAAAAATCTACAATAACAGCAGGATGTAAAATGCACAAAAATATATATACTGGTCCATTTTATTCTGACCAATCTATAGTTTAGCTACATTACCACTTTCACAACTATATTCTGATCCATTTTACAAGTATATTCTGTCTTGGAGTTTGACTGTGATTTTCACTATTCATAAATTTTTCATTATTCACAAAAATGTAATGTAACAGGCATATGTTGTTACTAATGTTGTAAAGCCACAGGCTTCTATTCCATTTGATTGTGCATGCATAAACTCTTAAAACATGTTTACACATTCATACATTATATGTATATTAACTGTGCAATTGAACTAGACCATTAAAAAGATGTAAAAATAAATGTAAAAAAACAAAAGCTGCCACTGCAACTGAAAATAGTGAATTCTAACAGGTGAAGTGAATGGATGCAGTTTGCATTTGCTACCGACTGGATCGGCTATTAAAGGAGCAATATAGGGTCAGGAACACAAACATGTATTCCTGACTCTATAGGGTTAAAACCACTATTTAGCCACCCTGAGCTCCTCATGCCTCCATAAATATAGAAATCTTACTTGTTTTCAAGTCTGGAGCTGCTGGCTCTGTCCCTGTTTCCTTTAGACCTGCCCACTGCCTGATGACATCAGCAGAAGCAGTAGCCTGATCCAATCACAATGCTTCCCCGTAGGATTAGCTGAGACTGCAAAAGGCAGATCAGGGGCAGAGCCAGCACAATTCAAACACAGCTGTGGCCAATCAGCATCTCCTCATAGAGATGGATTTAATCAATGCATCTCTATGAGGAAAGTTCAGAGTCTGCATGCAGAGGGAGGAGACACTGAATGTTTGGATGCCGTTTAGGCAGCCATGACCCAGGAAGGATCTCTAACAGCTATCTAAGGAGTGGCTAGTGAGGTTATCACTAGGCTGTAATGTAAACACTGCATTTTCTCTGAAAAGACAGTGTTTACAGCAAAAAAACTGAAGGTAATGATTCTACTCACCAGAACAAATTAAATAAGCTGTAGTTGTTCTGGTGACTATAGTGTCCCTTTAATTGACCTTATCACACCCTTATTCACTTTAAACAATACACAAACTGCAGGAGAGTCTCTTGCAAACTACCATGGGTCGGACGACCACGAAATCTAAGCAGGAGTATCCGCAACACAGATTACATATCAGAAATCATCTTTGTCAGGTGCAGAGTGCTGCTAGGCCCAAGATGGCTGAGTTTCAAGTAGAAGGTTCTGAAATCTAAGAGGAGCTTTCTTTTGGGCCTGAGGAGGCGGTTACTCCGAAATCGACTACTGTACTCACCTCACCAAGGCAGGCAGACTTGGCCCCATTAACGACGGCAGTCTTAAAAGTGAGTCTGGCAGACCTACAGAAAAAACATCCTAGCAGATGCATTACAACAGAATCAAACCCAGTTGTCGATTTGCAACAATTGAGAACATGCAAAGAAATGTAAATCTTAAAATCAGTGTGATTTCCAAAAGGATTCCAGTGGTATAATTTACTCATTTCCGAAGGCGTTTATTTGCATCTGTAACCACAACTAAGCAAGCAAAGCCACCCAACCACATGGGTTATTTCGGCTACCAAGCCTGATAAAGCACTTGTTGATTCTAGCAGAGACCTGGTGGTCCACTTTCAAAATGTCTGAGATAGGGCCACGGCTGTGGCAGCTCTTAGAGAGAAGTCTCTCTTCAATTTAGAGGAAAGTATGTATCTCAAATTTTTCAATCTTTCTACCTCCACTCTGGTGTGGCAACAATCCCTCCACACCTTTACAGCTCTCCTTCGAAAATCCGCTTTCGGTGGAGCACGTCCCGAATCTTGATGGTAACCCATGAGAATTCTATTATTCGAATTCGCAATATGCAGCAAGTGGTGACTGCATTAGGGCCTCTCGGAATGCCGCAGGACTCTCCCGAGCGGACAGAGAGGCCTTCCGAGAGCACAACACCGCTGGAATCCAGCTACTGTTACCCCTTTTGTCCCTCGGAGATTAACACCAAATCCATATGGTGCAGTTTCCATCTAATGATATTTCGATATCCAGCAAGATTTCCAATTAGAAAGATCAAATTCCTTACGGTTACAGTGTACCTTAAATAGTTTGTTAATGCTTTATTTTAGTGTATTTTGGTTATTATTTCTGAATTTGGTGCATAAGCCTATAGGCTGCTTTCTTCCCCCCAGCCCCTTGTTTTATGTATAGTGTTTTGAAAACTTAGAGCACAAACAGAGGTGTGTACACCCAATAAGGATTGCTGTTTTTTTAGTTGTTAGCTAAGTTTACTATCTTGCAGTAATTTATAAAGATAGCCTGGGACATGTATTCATTTTATTGGTAAAACAATAATTATAAAACCCTCAATTCACTATATAGCAATTTCATGCATGCATAGTAATACCGCTAACAAATGACAATACCTAGTTAGTCCTAACTGATGTGAAATGTCTGTGAATTGAGTATTACGAATTAAAAAAAACAAAAAAAAACTGTGGATGTAGTGGAGATTCATTATCTGAATGTAAAGGAAAATCGCTGTGTTATGGAAGCACAGTGGAACAAAGAATCACTGTATTCTAGAAGCTGGGACTTCTAGCATTCCATAATACATTATAAAATGCAGTATTTTCATACTTCCCAACTGTTCTACCCTACACAGAGGTTCTGATTTTGAACTGGAGTCTTTTTTTTCCAGTTTATTTTGCTGTGATTCTGGTTTAAAATTTAAGGTCATATACCACAGAAACATAGAATGTTACGGCAGATAAGAACCATTCGGCCCATCTAGTCTGCCCAATTTTCTAAATACTTTTAATTAGTCCGTGGCCTTGTTTTAAGTCTAGGATAGCCTTATGCCTTTCCCACGCATGCTTAAACTCCTTCACTGTGTTAACCTCTACCACTTCAGCTGGAAGGCTATTCCATGCATCCACTACCCTCTCAGTAAAGTAATACTTCCTGATATTATTTTTAAACCTTTACCCCTCTAATTTAAGACTATGTCCTCTTGTTGTGGTAGTGTTTCTTCTTTTAAATATGGTCTCCTCATTTACTGTGTTGATTCCCTTTATGTATTTAAATGTTTCTATCATATCCTCCCTGTCTCGTCTTTCCTCCAAGCCCACCACTTGGCTTTAAATGTTACGCGGCACTGTAAGTCATAGCATTACCCACCAAGAGTAAATTTCTGCTTAAATTCCCCTAAATTTTCAATCGCCAGCGGCTAATGTTAAATGGACATTTTGAGCATGGATTATGTGACTGTACGTGCTATCCTGCCTCAGCAACAATGCCTCCTTCGCTCTCCGCCATGGGAATCCCTAACGCAATGGCACACAAGGCCGCCGGCGGACCTTGCAGATACGTGCGCCAGGCTCGTCCTACGGGTACGTTTTCCCGGTGCATTTCGCCAGTGACTGAACCCGTTACCCAACGCCCCTCACTCCAAGTTCGTACTTCGCAATTTTAGAAGATTCGACGTTCGAATACGGACGATCCAATACGCCCATTTTCGCCTGCGGGGGGAAATACATACCTAATTAAATAATATTTTATTAACAAAAAATTATAATAACAAAAACAAACTAATAAAAAAAAAAAAAATTATATAACGATATCCGAGTTTAATCGATTACATTTTAATTTATTTAAATTAGACCTCATCCCTGCCCGGCCCCATTAAATCCTGTTACTGACGGACTAGCTGCACCCAGGCTGCCTCTCTACATGTTTATCCTGCAGCCTCCATGCTTCATCTGACCCCTCCCTTCCACATTGCAGCCATAGGCCTCTAACTGCACTGCAAGCAACCCTGCTAGTGACAACCTAACTGGGCCACGCCCCTCCCGGCTGTGTCACCGCCCACCATGCCTTCTCTTTGCATAAAGATTGGATGACCACGCCCCCATTTTTTTTTCACAGTCATAACCTCCTCACCGCCACATATTAAGCCCCGCCCACCATGCCTTTCTCAGAAATACAGCGAGCCTGCTGCTGACAACCTAACCCTGGCTGTCACGTTCGCTAAGCCCCGCCCCCTCCTCACCATTCCAAGCTAAGCCAGTGCGGCGCAACCGAACCTTAAGCCCCGCCCACTTCAAATGACAGACAGCTTGTCAGCGCCTCAGCCGGCTCCTCCTATTGGCTGCCGCCCGCTGGCTGCGTGCGCTTCACGTTAGGCTGCGCCTCCCCCTTTCCTTTTCTCTTGCTTGGCTGAGGGGTCGGAGCCGCCGCCGGTCCCCCCCCCCCGTCACCCGCCCGGGCGAGCCACGGCAAGATGGCGGCGGTGAGCGGGGTGTCGGTCGTGGCCCGGCTGGAGGGCCGCGAGTTTGAGTACCTGATGAAGAAGCGCTCGGTGACGGTAGGCCGGAACTCGTCCCAGGGCTCGGTGGACGTGAGCATGGGCCACTCCAGCTTCATCTCCCGCCGGCACCTGGAGATCTTCACGGCCGAGGAGGGCGGCGGCGAGTTCTACCTGCGCTGCCTGGGCAAGAACGGGGTGTTCGTGGACGGCGTGTTCCAGAGGAGAGGGGCCCCACCGCTGCAGCTCCCCCGAGTGTGAGTCACAGAGCCCCCCATAACGGGCTGGCCCAGAGCCCCCCATAACGGGCCGTGCAGGGACCGATGGGGGGGCGGGGGGCGGACACACCGACATGGAAACTGGGGGGGGCACAACGACATGGAAACTGCAGGGGGGAGACCACCACTACACACAAGGGGGGGAGGGGAGAGGGATTGCAAGAGAGGGGGCCCCCCCATGCTGAGTGCAAGAGGGGAGGTGGTATAATAAGAGAAGGGGGGGGGCTCTCATGCAGAGGGGAGGTGGTATAATAAGAGAAGGGGGGCTCTCATGCAGAGGGGAGGTGGTATAATAAGAGAAGGGGGGCTCTCATGCAGAGGTACAAAGTGGAGGTGGCATAATAAGAGAAAGGGGGTCTTTGTACAGAGGGGAGGTGGCATAATAAGAGAAGGGAGGCCTTTGTATAGAGTGTAGGTGGCATAATAAGAGAAGGGAGGCCTTTGTACAGAGGGGAGGTGGCATAATAAGAGAAGGGGGGCCTTTTTCAGAAGGGAGGTGGCATAATAAGAGAAGGGAGCTCTCATGCTGAGGGAGGTGGTATAATAAGAAGGGGGGCTCTCATGCAGAGGAGGTGGTATAATAAGAGAAGGGGGGGCTCTCATGCAGAGGTGGTATAATATAAGAAAGGGGCTCTCATGCAGAGGGAGGTAATTATAATAAGAAGGGGCTCTCATGCAGGGGGAGGTGGCATAATATAAGAAGGGGGCTCTCATGGGGGAGGTGGTATAATAGAAGGGGGCAGCACTGTATAGAGGGAGTGGCACAATAAGAGAAAGGGGCCTTTTCAGAAGGGAGGTGGCATAATAATAAGAGAGGCTCTCATGCAGAGGGAGGTGGCATAATATCTGAGAAGGGGCTCTCATGCAGAGGGAGAGTGGCATAATAGAGAAGTGCTCTCATACAGAGGGAGGTGGTATAATAAAGAAGGGGCCTTACTCTGTACAAGTGGAGGTGGCATAATAAGAGAAGGGGTCTTTGGCTGGGGGAGGTGGCACTTAATAGAGAAGGGAGGTGGCATAATAAGAGAGGGGAGGTGGCATAATAAGAGAAGGGGGGCTCTCATGCAGAGGGGAGGTGGCATAATAAGAGAAGGGGGCCCTTTGTACAGAGGGAAGGTGGCATAATAAGAGAAGGGGGGCCTTTGTACAGAGGAGAGGTGGCATAATAAGAGAAGGGGGGCCTTTTTCAGAAGGGAGGTGGCATAATAAGAGAAGGGGGGGAGCCCTCATGCAGAGGGATGGTATTGCTTATAGGAGACGTATTGGTAGAAACATTAGTGCAGTGGGAATAAGAGAGGGCGCATTTATGCTCATAGGTGATAGGAAACAAAAGGATTTTATCATCTATCCATCATCTTTGTAAAGGGACATTAGAAGTGCCCTCCCTTATGGTGCATCACTCCAGTATGTCAGATGCACCAAAGGGGGTGCTGAATGGGGCCTGATCATTGGGCAAAGGGTAATGCAGGGTTCCATTGAACAGGGCTGTATCTGGAACTGATAGGGTTATTAATATTGGAGGGTAAATGTACTTGCTGATTGGAGTAATGGGAGAGGAGTGCCATTTATGTTATCTGTCTTTCTGCCAAATTCAGTCCTTCAGGCTTTGAACACTGAAGGAAGTTAGTTATCTGTTTGTTTTTGTTTTTTCCTGCCCACATTGTGTTTTGTCTCTTTTCTCAGAGTTGGTGATGAAAATGTTTGGGTTTACATTGGTTTCTGTGTACTTTATAGGAATTATTTTTCAGGTATGTGCAAGCCCAGCAACAATACTGAGGCCAAAATGCCAGCGAGATGTCACAAGCCACCAAAACAATTTTTTTTTTTTTGGCTTGGATTAAATCCTGGCATGCTTTCATTCATTCACTAACTGCATCACATGGTTGAGATAGTAGGATAATAGGCAGTGCAATGTTTACAGTTTGAACTCCCAAGATGCACTTGGCTTCTGACTTGTGTGATAGCTATGTTCATGTGCTTATCCATTACATTGTGTTTCCTGTTTAATCAAACTTCATTTTTGTGTTTGGTTCTTCGTCCATGTGTTTAAAATTTTGATTAGCTGCTTAATAATGAAGTGCTGGCTCCTTTAGGAAGGTTGCAAGTGATACTGCCTTGTCATTGTGTAGTCACTCATAGTGTGTACTTGTGTTGCGTATCTTACGAACACATCTATTGGCTCTCACTTGCTGCAAGATAGTATTCCTGCTGCCATTAGCATTATTGTACATGATTTTACAAATGCCTTTTTACTTAGGAAACCTGTTAAATCTTGAGTACTTGTAGTTTGCTCTCTCTGAGTACATATTGAAGGGATATTTTGCTCGCCTGCGGAGTGGTTGCAGTGTTTAACTTTTTTAGAATGCTACAAATGTGTTTCTTACCCTTGTGATACTCCTAAATTGTCTTGGCAGAGAATAACTGTATATCATATATTGTCATCTAAAGATTGTACAGGAAAGTAAATATGATACTCTGTTGCTATTGCATGCTTGCGTTATGCAAACCAATGTTCATACATCTTGATCTGTTATAGCTTGCAGTCTGAGCACATGGAAAGAGTAGACTTTGTTGAAAATAATAGAAAAGTGGGGCAAGGTTCTAAAAGTGGAGCAGTCTCCGTGGAAACTAGTGGAATGTTCCTGTTGACCCCTTTTGAATTCCAATGTGATTGCTCCATGTTTAGAGCATTAACTAATTGCAACTTTTTTTTTTTTTTCTTTAACTGAATCCATTGTTATTGTAACATCCAAATTCATTGTTATATCTCCCTTGTGCTTTGCTTGGTTATATTTACGGGAGCAATCTGGTTTTATACACGTAATCACAGTGAGTATTTTGCATACTTAATGTCCTTGAATGAACAAATGTTGCTTTTATTTACATATTCGTTGATTGGCATGACCTTGTTTGTCATTTTCTTCTGATTCAAACATTGTTTTTCATTTTATAGTATTCACTGAAAACAAGGTATTTTATATCATTGCCTGTTGCATGTGAGAGACTATATACTTCTTATAGATATGCCTGATGGATTAAACTCTACATAGGTCATTACATGCTACTTAAGGAGGGCTTTAAAAGCCCAAAATTTTAAGTGAGAAATACTTAGAAACTATTATAGATGACACACTAAGCAAAACACTGGTTAATGTCAGTAAGGTACAGTCATGTATAGAAATGTTTATAAAAACATTTTTAAAACACCATAATCACTTCAGCTTCTTTTAATGCCAGGTGTGCTCTGGCACCATCCTTTGGTAGGTTGTCAAATTGGCTTAGTGTGGTTTGACTGCACACTTTGCTTTCATGAAGCGCCTACGCTACATCTGTTCTTCTCTAGCAGGACACCCCGGTAAGTTGTCAGACCATGCTAAAACTATTTGACATTTTATAGGGCACTTCGGGCACCATAACCACTGCAGCGTGTTGGAGTGTTCCTTTTATTCACATGATAAATATATTTTGTCTTTTTATGAACAGATGGAAGGACTTCAGTTTCAGTGTGCTTTGCATCTTGCGCATTGTGTTTATAGAAAGCTATAGCAGAACTTTTAAAAGTTGGTACAAAGTTAGAAGAATGGAAGGCTAGAATGTAAATTTTTTATTTTTTTGTTTGCTTTAGAAAGACATGAGTGGATAAGACTGCACTATACAAATAAATACTGGGCCTCTGTTCCTCCCCCTGTAATCTGTTAATTAACAGGACTCTACTTACATACTTCTATGTGATACATTCTCTCTCCTTCCTCACATATTTTGTACAGTGCACAAGAAAGATTGGTTGTCTGTGCATTTTTTATGAAGATGTTTGAGCTGCAGTCTTGGTTAGTTAGCAATCTGTCCTTTTCCTTTTGTAAAACAAATACGTTTAACTGCCCGTACCTTTTTTTTAAGAACACGTGATTCAAGCATGTTTCTGAGTGTCGACCTTTGATTCTGACAGCAGTATCTCCTGTTTGTCCCTCCCATTCCCAACAATAATTTTCCTCTGGTTGATTATGCCGATTTGGCTGTGATTTCAGACTGCCCCCACTCACCTTAATGCAGTTGTGGCCTTCCACCTGCATCCTAAAGAGCTTGGGAGTGTGTGCAATACTGGCAGCCTAAAGCTTCACCTATCAGTTTAACGTTAAACATGACTCATTACACAAATTGCTCATTAAAGTTTTACTTTCTGTGGTTTATTTAGCAAGATTTCTGCAGAGCCTTAGATTGTTCTATTTAACGATTTTTATATCCTAAATTGAGCAGCCATACACTGTGCACGTTTTACTAGGTTTGCTAATATTTTGCTTGAAGACACTCGAACACAAGGCTTTTGTGAGTTTTGGTCTTGCTTAGATCATAGATCTTAAAGGGACACTATAGGCACAAAAACAACCTTAGTTGAATAAAGCGGTTTTGGTGTGTAGATCATGCCCCTGCTGTCTAACTGCTCAAGTCTAGTTAAATCACTTTGTTTACACTGCCTTAGTTACACCTCCCTTCATGTAATGTACACAACCTTCCTAAACACTTTCTGTAAAAAGATCTATTGTTGCTACTTTCTTTTTTGTACATTCTGTTTAAATTAGAATTTATCTCCTGCTGTATTGGTAGCCTGCTAGAGCCTTAATTTGCGTCCTGTATGTGATTAAAGCACAATTTGCACTGCAGAAGACATAGACTACTAAAAGTTGATACTTAAAAATAAAACCATTATTTTCATGCAGGCTGTTTTAGTCACAGCCAGGGGAGGTGTGGGTAGGCCTGCATAAACACTATAGTGTTAGTGATACATGCTTGTGTTCCTTTAAGCTAAGGTTGTCTTGATGCCTATATACCTTTTAAATATATAATTCAAAATAGGGTTTCTAAACTTTAATGTTTGGTAGTTGTTCCCTACAAGGAATTAAGTGGTTTTATCAATATTACACAGGTCTGAGCTGAAATATATTTGTTACAACATATACCCACATCTTTTGTGTGTGTGTGTGTGAAGCAGGTTGTTTAGGAAGTTGATAAGATGTTGCATGAATAAAAAAAATCTCCAATTGGCTCCTTTTGTATCTAGCACTTGGTCTGCAAACATCACATGGCAATACAGATAAATGCAGAACCACCGGATGTCATTGTGGTGCAGTGTTGTGCATTGCTCCCCTGTGTTTCACTGCCTGAATCCTATCACAAGGCCTCAAAGGAACACTGAGAAGCCATTGCACAAGGTCAATGCACACACGGCTTTAGCTTGAAATAGTCTGTGAATTGGTCATTCACACTGCTGGGCCTGCGAAATCCCGCTATCCCAATCAACTCTACTGCCCTTGAGTTCCCCTTGTCCGTTTTTGGTACCCCTATCCACAAAACTGCACCTCCCACCTTACTGACTGCAAATTCCAATGAAAATATGCACTTGCATATAATCAGCACAGCATCGAACATGGCATATAGTGTTATCCCATTTCCTATATGCAACAAACCCCAGTGTGGACAATATCTGTATAACCCCATGCTAGAACAAAATGACATTTCTTCTGAATATTCTGGAAGTTTCTCCTGCTGTCACAGGATTTTCCTGAAATGATTGTGTACATCTATCAGCCTACGCCGGCATGTACATTTGTTTACCCCAGGACTGCCTGGCAATGCTAAAACGATACACTTGCAGAATGAAAGCAAGATTTGTTTCATATTTAATATGCTTTTTTTTTTTTTTTTTTTCCTCTAAGCATTTTCTGTGTGTGCATAGCAGCACTGTAGTGTCAGAGAGCAAAATATAGAAATAAGCAGAGAACAGCTTGCTTCCTGAGACCTGCATGTAAAATGCATGGTTTAATAAAGACAATAGGGGATATTTGTCTTAAGATCTGAAATGTACAGCAAGTTTTGAAAGTGAAGACATAAACAATGGAAAATGCATATTATTGTTTTGTGCCAGATTTCTGAACATTCGACTTTGACGAACCTCCCCATGAGTTTATATTTTAGCCCCAGGTCTCAGTGGAGAGTAAAATGTTGACAATTTCTTTTTTGTATTTGATCACTGTTTTGTAAGCAAGTTTTGTTTTTGTTTTGTTTTTTAGTTGGAGAATATTCATGAAAAGGGGTGTGTGTTTGTGTGTATGTAAACACGCACTATTTGCATGCTACAAACTGACCTTTGTATTTACCAAAGTGTTTGTATAAGACCAACATCTTACCATAGATGGTATTTATGTGACAATAACAATCAAACTGAAGTACTATAAGTGCAAACTATTTCTACTAAGGCTTTACAACTAGGCTGTCTGTAAACCACCTGTTAAGGCGGCAAACCTTTAATTTTGTGCTGCATTACACAAACTGTTGTTGTTTGCTAGGACTGTGTTTTGGACCTTCTCTGGAAGCAAAAACCTTGAACAGCAACATGTGAACAGTCCCCTCTGTGAGTGCAGCCAGGGGTGTGATGTGTCAGCAGGGAGTGAATGCAGCCGTGGCAACCATATATAAACAATGCAGAAAGGCAGCCTTATCCAATGTTGCCATGTACGGGATGTTTACACTCTCCTCCCCTCCCACCCTCTGTGGGCACAGCTTGTTTGTGACTGGAGCTCAGATCCCTCCCTCCTACCTCCAAGCTAATTTCAGCTTTGTTTACACCAGGCACTGCTACAAATAAACAGCTGTCCGTGTTTTCCATATACAGAACAATAGGGATTTGCAGAGCAATGTTTATATCCAATGCATATCAAAGAATGTTCTGTATAGAGAGGATTAAAGGAGAACTCCATTTTATTTAACGTTTTAGTACTGTGCACATGAACTAGCACTTTCCCCTTTTCATTGTAAAAAGATCAACATGACTTTGTAAAGCGTTTCCCTTGATAAAATGTGTAGTTGTTTGTTTTTGTTTTTCTGTTATATTATTTTTTTTATTGTTTACATTGCCAACCTATTTAACTGCTGAAATATACAAACACGTTGTTCTAAATATTAGCAAGCTCTAAATAAGAATTCTGTGACACTAAACAGCCCTCTAAAAGTTATTTTACACAAGAATTTCAGGTCTGGTAGGTTGTTGGCAAACAAAAGTGCCTCTCCTGCTAACTTGGAGGATATGGTGAAATGGCTGAGTGGGCGGAAGAATGTGAATGTTGGGAATTCAGTATGTGGGCCTCATTATTTTTAACACACTCTTGGTGATACCTTAATTTTAATGGGGTCACTCGTTGCATATGGCAGAAGGTGCCCCTGAGGAATGATCCCAACTTCTACACCGTTATTAGACTCTTCTAAATTGGGCCTGTTCTTTTTCAAACATTGTTTTGGCATATCTTGAGCTATTCCCAATCAATATGAGAATAACTTCTACACTAGAATGAATTTGTCAACTTGTAGTATTGTTTGAACTGCTAAGTGCTCTCGCTGTGAAACATGTATTTTGGCTAAGCAGCAGCAACATTGTAAGAGATTGAATGGTATAGCTCTGAGTCTTATTTCCCCCCATATTACTGTTTGTGTGCTAATTGGAAACTTTTTTTTTTTTTTTCTCCTCCAGTCTGTTGGCTCTCACTGTGTGTAAACATTAAGAGGAAATGTCTCCTACAAACTTGAGTGAATGAACAGCTCATAGCAGGAAGTTACGTTATACTCAAACACGTGTTTGTATATGTGGCTCAGCAGACTGCATGGTCTATTCACTAAATGGCTAATTGTAGCCAAACTATGACTAACACCTTTTTGTTTGATTTATTTTTCCTCCCAACTTTTAGTTCACTCCAAAATGGTGTTCCCTTAGTTTCAGGCATTCTAAGCATGTACAGTTGTTGTTAGGAAATGTGGTCGCATGTTGGGAACCTTACATTTTTGCTTTTCATTTATTTTTGAATTCTAAATATGTCAGATGTTTCAGATTTTGAATTACTTCTAAGTCCAGCTAAGTTTTTGAATCTTTTTAGGGTTTATAACTAAATAGTGGGTTGTCTGAAACTTGATGAGTGAATGTATAATTTTTAGCCACTGTAGCTTAGTTAAAAACCTAGCGTAGTTGAGCAATTTTTCCAGTTGGAGTGTTTTGCCTCAAATTTTATTTGGTAAATTTCTGCCAAATAATGGTTTTATGAAAAACTACTAGAAAGCACTGTAGTGTCTATGATCTGTAGACTATACCTTGTAATGTGTCAAATTTTTGTAAACAAACCTTTTTTTTTTTTTTTTGGAAAACATTTAGTTCAGACAATTACTTTTTAACTTCTTATATACCATGACGATGCTTTTCCCTACAAGTGTGCTGTGTAATTGTCATTGGAGAAATTTCCAACCGTTTTAGGTGTGTCTGTGATTTATATATATATAAAAAACACATTCCCATGATTCTTTGGTTAGTTTACTCACATGGAATCATGGGATATTTGAAACGGACGCATGTCAGATCAGTCTTGCATTCAATACAAATTTGAATACAATAGCTTTATTTAAAAGCACTAAGTAGCTCATTTTTATTAGATCATTAACATGTCCATTTCAAAAATCTGTTTCTCTTACTGAAAAGCATATTCCCAGTACATTCTATCTGTATGTGATTGTACATTTAAATACATTTGCACCTTGGCTTGTATACAGTGAAGCAGTGATTTCTCGGTTTTAATCAATGGGCCTCACTCACAGAATTATTTTGCAAGCCCGGATCTCTCTTTCCGCCCTGGCCGATAGGTACCCTAATATGCTGCAGGAGTTACACCTCTGGGAGAAGAAGGGTTAATCAATGTATGTGCAGCGTTTCACAGCAGATTCCAGCCACCACGACCACTTGAGATGACTTAAGTGGTCATGGTGCTTGGAGTAACAATTTTAACAAATATATATATAAAAGCTTGAAGAAAACCAAAAAAAAAATCCCGTCTAGTTGTCTCACAGGCACCCTTATCAATGTCTTGTGAGTTACACTAGCTTCAAGCTGTGTGATTAACCCTCCTTGCAGAGTATATTTTATACCACCATGGTGGCTTCCTTGCCAGCACATGTTCTTGTGAATGTAGTGTTGTCCTTCACTTGGTTCTTTTGGCAAAAAGCAAGTGAAACAATGTAATTGTTGTGACTGTGCCTAAAGGTATTGAGTTTCTCCTGCCTGACAATCCTTTTTCTGCATACAGGGTTAGAATGAGAATTGATTGACAGGTGGGGAGGTAACGCCTAGATTTACTTAGCCTTTCCTTTTATGTATTTGCTAGTAGCAGAATGTCACACAGTGCCCTGCGTTGTAGCCGAGGGCAAGTTGGGTATATTTTATTGGGACTCTGAGGCTTAGAGACCTGTTAAAATCTACCTGACATGCCATCAACTACAATCCAAGGGCATTGTATAACATTTTAGTCTAACCATTGCAGCTCATTGTATGGAACAAGGCTCTCCTGACACCCATGGCTGGGCTCCTCTGCTGCCTTATAAATAATGTATTACTTTCGCTTTCAAATTATCCGTGCAAAAACTTACACATTTGGATGTCTGTGAGTGCTGGGTGCTGGAATTACTATAAGCAATATGGAGCACAGTCACATCCAATGTTTTCTCCAGATGCTAACAATTCAGATTGTATGTTTTTGTTTTAGTAGTGCTCTGTATATGTTTGATTATATCACTCACTTTCCATCTGCTGCTACGGGACATGCTGGGAGGAATTCATAGATTGTATCCTGCTGACGTTAGCCTGCATATCCTATTTCTTAGGTGTAGCAGATCAGGCATGGTTTTCAAGGCTGTGCTTTGCAATGTCGCTAAAATCTGCAGGCAATCTAGTGACCACATCACTCTGTATTGTGAGTGTGGTTTTATGAACTGTACCCTAACTTACGGTGGGAAATAACAAGCACTACTTTTGCAGTCTGTGGCCTGTCTACCACAGTCTTCTTTTAGGTCGGACTTTGTTTAATGTTTGAAACGGTCTTTGTCCACCAGCTCATCCAGTAACTGTAAAAGAAAGTGTGAGTGTTTTTCATTAATGAAAGCACCTGATGTGTATTTTGACTTGTTTACAGAGAGCAAAATCTTAACTTTTGTCAGTGATTTGCTTCTCTGGCCAGTGCCCAGGGCAGACACAGCACAAACTTCAAATGTTTCCAATGTTAGATATAACATGCATAGTGTAGTCTTGTAGCAAGTTAGGGTTGGAGTTCTGTGGTCAATTGAACCCATATTTCCACGGACACTCAGTGCTGCAGTGTGAAATATTAATCTCTAGCTGCTAGTGCGTAGGCTTTGTGTTATTGAAGAAGTGCATTTGAAAACTACCCTAGGTGGGTTTTATAACCTAATAACCTAGAGCAAATCTACACCAATAGTGTCAGGAAATCATCATCTGTTCTACTTGCAAGTAATGTCTTTCTGGCCTTCAGACATTTTCATAACACTTTTTATTTTATTTTTATTTTATTTATTTTGTTCACATAGCACAAATGCCCAGCAGTTCTGGATAAATGTCTATGCCGGACTTGCATACCGTCTCCTGCCTAAATCTGCCCAGATCTCTGGCTCTGTAAAGCTATTACAATATTCCAGGGCTCATACCCTGTCCTGTATAGTGTGTGTGTGTGTATGACGCCATGTTGGCGTAATTGCTATGGTGGTATAATGTTAATGTTTATCGTTAGGGCAGTGAAAATGGAACCTGGAAAAATAAACTTGCCCTTATCACACCTAAATGATATATTTGGTGTAAAATATTGAGATATGCTCAACTCGCCTCTGTTCCAGCACCACCATCTTCTGAGCATCGTGGTTTACTCTTCATGTAACACCCACCACCAGTATGTCCTCGGCCCCTGATACTGGTTTCTGTAATTTGGTCCTCAGTGATGACATGCTGGCTTTTTTTGCCAGCATCTGAACTAAGTGATGTAATTCACGGTGTTCCTTTATTCCCTTGCCACCTCTGGCAGCATCGGCTTAAGAGTTTTTAGCAGAGCAAACATCTTCATTGACGCCATCGTGCTGGCTTCATTGCCAGCCTGCCGGCATCTGGAGTGATGTCGATTGCTCTGCTTCAATACTTGATAGCCTGTGGGACCTACATCGACTAAGGAGTTTACATAGCAACCACAGTGCATGTGCTGTGGTTGGCTTGCTTGGGTCAGCAGGAAGACATTTTATCCCTTTGTCAAATTGTTGTAATTTTGGTTATTTTGTAATAGGTTTTTCTCCCAATCTATACACTTGCTAGCAAATCTGTTAGCACAAGGTATAGAAGGGCAGAATAGATGCCCTTTAAGGGGAGGACTTTAGTGTAATTTCAACATACATGTGGAAGTTAGTCCATTCAAGGCCAAATGAACAGAGTTGAAATTGTAGGTAGCTTTGAGATTTGTTTCCAGTTAAAGGGACACTATAGTCACCTGAACAACTTTAGCTTAATGAAGCAGTTTTGGTGTATAGAACATGCCCCTGCAGCCTCACTGCTCAATCCTCTGCCATTTAGGAGTTAAATCCCTTTTGTTTATGAACCCTAGTCACACCTCCCTGCATGTGACTTGCACAGCCTTCCATAAACACTTCCTGTAAAGAGTGCCCTATTTAGGCTTTCTTTATTTCAAGTTCTGTTTAATTAAGATTTTCTTATCCCCTGCTATGTTAATAGCTTGCTACAATCTGCAAGAGCCTCCTGTATGGGATTAAAGTCCAATTTAGAGATTGAGATACAATTATTTAAGGTAAATTACATCTGTCTGAAAGTGAAACCATTTTTTTTTTTTTTTTTTCCAATGCAGGCTCTGTCAATCATAGCCAGGGGAGGTGTGGCTAGGGCTGCCTAAACAGAAACAAAGTGATTTAACTCCTAAATGACAGTGAATTGAGCAGTGAAATTGCAGGGGGATGATCTACACACTAAAACTGCTTTATTTAGCTAAAGTAATTTAGGTGACTATAGTGTTCCTTTTAAACTCCTCAGCTAGAGTTGCCATGTGCTATTCAGTCTTTTCCCAATGGTGTTCTGCTCTTCTGTATCCTCATCTCATCTGCCATCTTTTACTTATTAAAACTAGATCTCTAAAGTAAAAGATTCCGACGCTGGGAGATCTAGAAGCAGATTGGATAAAGTTTCTTTTTATTGATTGAGCCACTTTAAGCAACTAAATGTTTTTAACTTGAGGTTTTTTATTTTATGTTCAGAATGCATGGTTTGTCAACTATATTTTTAATAAGTTGTATTATGTTTCATCCATCTGAAGTATTTCCTTCTGTTGGCTTTCTAACGGTACATGTGGTGGGAAACTGTACGGAAGGAATGTGATCAGTAAGTGGATAGTCTCCTCCTGAGCATTGTGCTTTTAGGAGAAAGTGTGTTTGTTGGTGAGAATTGGGGTGGGGAGGGTTAGTCAGGAAACTGTACAGAACCTGAGAGCCTGCTTTTCCTCATTCACGATTACCGCAGCTTTCAGAAGTAAAGAATGTAAACAAGTGATACATACATTTGTGGAAAGCAGACACACATTGCTTTCAGAGAACAAAATCTATCTAGCTATGTATCAATTTTCCCTTCTTATTGTTGAGTGGATACACAGCCCTGGCAAGTAAATATTGCCTTTTCCTAGCCATTTAGACCTGCTGTGAGGAAGCAGATTTATTCAGCTTGAAAGAACCTAGACAGCTGGTTTTAAGCTCCAGGCGTTAAGCCCTCTTCCTCTCTAACTAACCAGCAGTTGGTTTGACAGTCATGTTTCCCGTACTAAAGCTGCAGCTCCAAACTCTTCTAGCCCAAGCCCTCCGCTGAAACACACACACACACACACACACACACATCACAGGGAAGCTAGGGTCGTTGGATACGCCATGTTTCCCTGGGTAGACATCACTTGCACATATTGATGGGCAGCATTTTGAAAGTGCTGCCTTGCAGTATGTAAGATTAAAATACTGCTGGTCGGAAATAATCATTGGTCCACAATGAATCCGACAATTTGAATTCCTACTAATATAGGGTATCCCTTTTTAATGTGCTGCCCATGAACATTATGTGATACATTCTAGGAAAATTGTGGTTATGTAAAGATCAAACAACAAGCAGGGCCATGTTCTCTAGGCTCCTACATTCCAGGCTGACTTGCAGGTGTGACTGTTAATAACATCAGTTACCATCAGAGTAAAACATTTTCATCTCCTGACATCACTGTGAGTAACCTTAAATCATATACATGCCCAATTCTTATCTCCAGTTTGCACTTTCCATTGGCCTGACCTCTTAATGTCTGCTTGTTGATGGCACACGCTAACAACTCTAGCTTGCTGAAGCAGTTTTGGTGTATAGACCATGCCCCATGCAGTCTCACAGATTAATTCTTTGCCATTTAAGTGTTAAATTACCAAGCAACGTGTAATTTTCAATCCGATCGTACAGCACGTTCCATAGTAAACACACTGTGCAATAAAGGTAGCTAAAATGTAGACTTATTTTTCAAGAAGTGTGTAGGGAGGCTGTATGAATCATAACCAGGGTAGGCGTGGCTGCATAAATAAAGGGATTTTTTATTTTTGTATTTTTTTTAAATTTTTTTTGTGTCTTCTAAATGGCAGACAATAGAGCATTGAGACTGCACAGTATTATCTACACACCAAAACTGCTTCATTAAGTTAAACTTGTTTTGATGCTTAGAGTGGCCTGCCTTTATAGTGAATACAGTTTGTTTAGTCTGTTCCTTGTGCTTGAAATTGAGATGTTTTGTGGAATATAACGGTTTAAAATATTTTGGAAGGATTTTGAGAGAAGTGTTAACTTAATCCTTTTTAGTCCACTTAAGTATTTCTGGACAATTATCTGTTTAGCCCAAACATCCGCAGAGTGTTACAATATTGTAAAGGGGAAATTAAAACTGTAGATAACTGAAATGCAAAATTACGTTGATATAAAAATTCCCTACTCAAGGTTAGAATCTAGGAAAATAAATTCTAAGTTTTGTACATGTAAATGTTTTTAATAGTAAGCAACCTATGCACATAAATGTGGCTGTGTCATTGCCATTTGCTGGCTAGGCTACTGGTGTTTTAAAATTCATTTAAAGGAACACTATAGTCACCTAAATTACTTTAGCAAAAATAAAGCAGTTTTAGTATATAATTTACCTTAAATAATAGTATCTCAATCTCTAAATTGAACTTTAATCACATACAGGAGGCTCTTGCAGGTGCTAGCAAGCTATTAACATAGCAGGGGATAAGAAAATATTAAACAGAACTTGCGACAAAGAGCCTAAATAGGGCTCTCTTTACAGGAAGTGTTTATGGAAGGCTGTGCAAGTCACATGTAGGGAGGTGTGACTAGGGTTCATAAACAAAGGGATTTAACTCCTAAATGGCAGAGGATTGAGCAGTGAGGCTGCAGGGGCATGTTCTATACACCAAAACTGCTTCATTAAGCTAAAGTTGTTCAGGTGACTATAGTGTCCCTTTAATTCACTATTTTCCAAGGTGTACACCACAGCTTCTCCTAGACGTGTCTTCAAGAGTCTGATTTTATTTGAATTCCAAAGGTGTGTTTACCCAGAAGATGGGCATCTCTCTCACTTATTGGTAAACTTGAACTGTCGGTCTGTATTTTGGCAGGCCGTAGTTTGTTTGATTTACATCTGCAACCGTAGAGGTGCTGTAACGAGGTTGGTTAACATGAAAAGGAACTCAGAAGAGATTTATCTTGTTTGACCTGCAATTCAGTTTCTAAGAATATTCTTGGAAAGCCCAGAGTAGATTGTGTGTGTGTGTGCTCTGTGGGCTGAAAATACTGCAACATTTCTTACTGGTAAAGGCCACGATCGTCTCTTCCTGCTGTGGGTTTTCGGCTTGTAATGAGGGGTGTCTGTATTGTTACACTTTTTTATTTTTTATTTTATTTACATTTGTCGTCTTTTGTGCAGCTTTTTTTTTGGTTACAGATGAGGCAAGACTCAGAAGGCTGTGCACACATAGTTTGTAGCACAAACCAAAAATAGGCCATGTTTACAAGAAGTGGGTGTAGGGACATTTGTGTGGAGGCAAGCAATAGGAAAGAATTGTGTTCTATGGAAAGGCAGTAAATGCAATAAATCCTTTTAGAAGGCAGAAAGTGCAACATTTTTATTTACATCCATCTGTGACTGTTGGTGGCAAAACATATTGCTCTTAACCCCTATTTTGTTTAAAAAAAACAAACCATAAAACATTTTCCTTCTCGAGATGTAGAATCCTATTGAACTTTCCTGTTCAAATATGTATTTCAATTTCCCTTGTGTTTAGAACTCATTTCTCTGGTTTTAGTTTGACTGACCTATTTGAGCTGCCGGGTAAATTAATCTGGCAGATTGCTGTCGGCTGGGTAAGCATTCTAGGTAAATGTACTGCAGAGAAAATCTGGAGTCAGAATTTAGCTGCCACAGTTCTAAATGAGCGATAACCAGCAGGCCTCATCTAGACAAGGTTCTCGATCACAGAGCTGACCTTCAAGATGTCTGCCCACTTCCTCGCTATTGGAGTGAAATCAGATCATGCCGTATGCTTGACTCCCTGATGACAGGAGGCAGGGAGGAAATAGTCACACTTGTTATGTAACTGTGCCGGATATTTAAGCATTGCTGGAATGCTTTTCCTCACACTGCTCCTGAAGCGTAACATGACTGCATTAACCCCTAAGAAGAGCAGCATGCAAGAAGCTTGAAATGTATTGAGACTAAAGGCAGCTCACATTCACTAGTATAAGGCTTAGTATATGGTTACTTGTCCACAAATTCGGATAAACTTGGTTTATTTACCCTATTTTCAATGTTTCCACTGCTACAGGCTCAATGCAAACGTCATAGTTTTGACTACTGATCAGAGCTTCAGTTTGACATTTTCTGTGTAAATCTTTTAGACCCTGATGATCTTTCTTTACACACGGACAAAAAGAATGGAAACCTAATTTCCGGGCTCCCAATCTTCACTAGCCACAGGGAAGTGAAAATTTAGCCATAGTGAATAGAATTGTTCACCACGGTGTGTATGTTATGGCTTGCTGTGGCGAGTACCTTTTTTAAAGGAAGGCTCTGGGCACCATAACCACTTCAATGGAATGACAATGTTATGGTACCAGGAGGTCCTTGGCGCCAGCTTCCCTAACTGTAAATCCCAGTTCCTGCATCACGCACCCGATCGCTCTGCCCCCTGTCCTTCTGCTATTCAGAATTGTGAGAAGTCTTGGCCAGGGGTTCCGCTAATTGACTGGTAGCGTCAACTGATGCTCTAAGCCAATCAGTAGATCCCTCTTTCAGAAAATGGCTGCAGAAGCGTACATAACTTTTTTTTTCAAGGCATTGTGAGTGTGGAGATACACATTGGTTTCAAACAAATGTTTTTCTCTTCATCTATGTTTACCCTGGCTTTGCCTTGTCTGAACTGTTCATGATGTAATGTGCTAAATCGTTAATATAATTTATAAAAGCAAACTAAGCATCTCATGGAAAAAGGTTCATAGGCCAGGGCTTGACAAATCTCCTTGGAATCTAGGAGCCAGGTAGAACAGTTAGGAGCCAGAGAAATCTACGCCAAAAATAAAATTCTTAGAGACACTATGGTCACCAGAACCACTAATTAATGCAGTTGTTCTGTAGTCTAATATCCTGTCCCTGAACATTGTTTAATGTAGACATTGACTTTTTCAGTCAAAAGGCAGTGTTTACATTGCTGCCTGGTAACACCTCTAGCTGCAGTCACTCAGACGGCCTCTAGAGGTGCTTCCTGGGTCAGTGTTTCACAATGTGCAGCACCTACGTTAATGTTCCCTATAGAGATGCAGTGATTCAATGCACCTCTATGAGAAGTTAAATTGGCGCAGTGGCATTTTGTTGTGCATGCGCAATAGTTTTCCAATGCTTTCCTATGGGGAAGCATTGGATTGGCTGAGATCGTCTGAGATAATCTCTGTGACTTTCCAAGACACCCTAAAACCTGTACATGGCGGTATTGTTTTACTTGGGATACTTCACAGAACACAAATGTGTTTCAAAATAGTAAAATGTATTACAACGATATCAGTAAAAATGCCGTTTTTTGCATTTTTTACACACAAACGGCACTTATACTGACGATATTGTTGTGGTGTGTTTTACGGTTTTGAAACCCTAATATTTGTGTTCAGCGAAGTCCCCTGAGTATTACCGTGCCCTTTATGTACAGGTTTTATGGTGTTTTCAAAAGTTAGTCAAATATAAGGTTTGTGTTTCAGTTTTTTCACATTGAAATTTACCAGATTGGTTACGTTGCCTTTGAGACTGTATGGTAGCTCAGTGATGAGAATTAGCCCCATGATGGCATACCATTTGCAAAAGACAACCCAACAAATTGCAAATTGGGTATGTCCAGTCTTTTTTAGTAGCCACTTAGTCACAAACACTGTCCAAAACTGGCGTTCAAAGTATTTAAATTTTTTTTTTTTTTTTTCACACACACAAATATGAACGCTAACTTTGGCCAGTGTTTGTGACTAAGTGACTAACATGCTATATATGACCCTGTAACTTCCTATAACACCATACAACCTATACATAGGGGGTAATGTTTTACACGTGAGACATCGCTGAATACAAATGTGTATTTTATTGCAGTAAAAGCAAACAGTATTATGACATTCACAGTTAAATTGTCATGCAGAACTAAAAAAAATTTTTTTCTTAATTTCGCACATTTTTTTTATATTTTATTCATATTGAATTTTCATAGCTAAATATTTGATGTTAAATGAAAGCCCTGTTTCTCCTGAATAAAATATATGTGTGGGTGCACTTAATATGAAAGAGGTGAATTACGGTTGAACAGAAACCTAGTCAAATTCCAAGTTTTGTTTACGTTTTATTTTGAGCAAAATGTGTACATTTGGCTCAGTCCACAAGGGGTTAAGAATCCAGTATTTGTTGTCTGTGTAATCATCTCTCTGTCTTTAGACATGAATATGCAGCTTTATAGACTGCAACTTTGTGTTTGTTCTGCACGCTGTTTACATTGGTGGTTGAGATTTGACTTTGTTATTGGGAAATTATGTATTTTTTACTTGTCTCTGAGATTTGTAATAAATACTCCACCCTCCTCTTTTAACCCTTACCCGATGGTTATAATGAAACTCCACACATCTCCTGTCTGTATGTACTTTACATGACATTTTTTATATCGCGTATCATAGGGGGTTTAATCAGCATTATTAGGCCTGGCTAAACAGTCATGTTTGTAAATGGCTAGAACTGTGGTACTGTCAGAGCTCTATGGCCATTCAGTGATTCTTTTGTGTGTTTTGTTAGTAGTTGGAATTATCAGTTTGTTTGTTTTTTTTTGTTTTTTTTTACAAATTATATTGTCACAAATGTCAGAGTATCTCTTTAGGGACTCTTCAACTGCCCACTTTATTAATCAGTAGGCGTTAAAGGGACATTCCTAGGACCACAGCTTCCTTTGGGATCTTTAATTCTGTGTACAGTTTGTTGTTTTGTTTCTAAACTGCATTCTACCACCCATATGTTAATACATAGCTTGTTCTCATTGGGAGCTGCATCCTAACACGTTGCCTTTGAGTCACTAACAGGCAAGGTGTCTGTTTTGCTCCTGGGTATATAATACAATTTAAAGCTGGGCAGTTGGCTTATAATGTCTGCACTGTTTTTGTTTACTGTTCAGCACACTGGTTAGCCATTGTTTTAGTTCCAACATGAAACTGCTACAACACTTTAAGGTATTGTCTAGGTGGGGCTGCATTCTTTAAGGAAAACCTGTCTCTTTGTTTCCCCTTATTTAGATAAGTATTACAGCCTGTAAACATACCTATGTACAGTGCAGCTCCCACCCCTTTACTGTTGGCATTGCAGTGTCCTCTGCCAGGTTCATTCTTCAGTCTACAAGAACTCCTTGCCTTTGCTCAACTTTTGAGCAAAATGTCTTTTTCCTTTTTTACAATTTTTTTTTTTTTTTTTTATTCACAAAATTAAAATGTAATCTTGTTAAACATCAAACAACGCTACAGGAGAAGCAGCATGCATTTTCAGTTGAAAAGCTCTTCATTATAATCCGCACATATCCTCTATTAATAAATACTGACCAGATACAAGATGGTCTCTGTTGCGTCTGGCATCTAATAGTTGATTGAAACTTTAATTTTCTCATAGCATCCAAACTGAGCTGCCAATGTGCTGACCTTTTTTTATAATGCATTTAATGATCTTCTCATCTGCTTATTAGATGGATCAACTACTAGAGCAGTGGCCTGATGATTCTGGGTAAAGACCATCATTGGACAAGTTCATTCTTTTCTGGAACCTAGATTCATGTTAATTTAATTCTTGCACAAGCCTGACACTATTCATAAAATATCGAAACCCTGTATTTTGGTTTCTTACCCCGCTCCCTATTGATGTAGCACAGAGCTGGAAAAGCTTGTATGGTTTTAAAGCTTATCCAAGTCTCTCTGCGGTTTGCATGTAAAGGCAAAGCCATGCTTGTCAATTTAATGTTTGCTTATGCAGGTAAATACAAATGGGAGCTATGGCTCAGCACATGCTTACTCTTGTATCTTTCATTTCCTAGCTGTAGCCAGCTTCAGTACCCGAGGCGTTATTACATAATCCTTATTGTTTCCATTGTTATTAATTGCAGTTTAGTTTGTTAGAAACGTGCCTTGTATTTTTATCTTGTAATCACACCCATTTTAATTTTTACTTTTTTTTTTTTGTTTACATTTTTTGAGTGCCGTGTAGGCGTTGTCTTTTTACTGGAGATGCAGTTTAAGGCATGTTAATGTTTTGTACTCTGAGATCCTGGATAATGTATGAACTTTTAACCACATAGATGCAAAAACAAAACCTAAACCGGTTTCTAAAAATTAAGCAAACTCCATTTACAAGAAAGAAAAGTGTAAAAGAAGTTAATACTTTAGAAATATATATGCTTTAGGGCTTCTCAAACCCCATTTGTAGAGAAACTGAGTTCTAAAATATTGCTGTAGCTATAGGCCATGCTCCAGGCTGGAGAAACAGAATACTTTAAAACATTAAAGGGACACTCCAGGCACCCAGACCACTTCTGCCCATTGGAGTGGTCTGGGTGCCAACTCCCACTACCCTTAACCCTGCAAGTGTAATTATTGCAGTTTTCATAAACTGAGAGGTCTAATGCCGCGCATGCACATTAGGTCCCCCCCCCCCACTGGAGGGCAGACCGGAAACCACCGCCATGGGACATTGGTGGGGGTCTCGGGTAAGTCACTGAAGGGGTTTTCACCCCTTCAGCAACATGGGATGGGGGGTGGGAAGGAGAGGGTACCTGCAGTACCAGGAAAACGGTTTGTTTTCCTGGCACTGGAGTGTCCCTTTGAACAATATATACATAAAGGAATTCAGTTGATGCCATTGTGTTCGTTTATTTTTTTTTTGGTTGGTTTCTCCCCCCCCCCCCCTGCTTTAAAGGAACGGGCTTAGCTCAGAGCTTTTGGCTCTTCGTTGTTGGTCGTGGAGATGGGGAGCAGTGCCCAATGGACCTTGGGTAAGAAGTCGAACTGTTCTTAAACAATGTGGCTACTTACAAAGGGCAGTGGGGGGGGTGAAAGGGTAATCCTGGCACCATAACCACTATAGTGATTATGGTGCTTGGAATGACACTTTAATAGTCTATGCAGGCTTGCCTGGGCACCTTCTCTCCATTCACTGGTGCAGCTGGGAGGGACAAAAATAAATATTTGTAATAATACTGTTACACAACACTTTCAAATTCCTTTTTTAGTGTTCAGCTCCTCTTGTTTTTTTTTCCTAAATCAAGCAGATTGTAAACCTTTTTAACTTAACAAAAATGAAATGCTTGCCTGGAGTGTCCCTTGGAGTACTGTGAAATAGAACTCTGTAAATGTACAATTGTACCTCTGTCGCAGCTCAAGTAAATAAAATCAGTTTCTTATTAACTGCTCCAATAAATTTGTTGACCCCTAAATAACATTAACCTATAAAACAAAACTTTTTAGCTCCCTGTGGTGACAATCTAGTGATGTGTAAATTAAATTCTAGTCCACAGAAGTAATGAGATCTGTCGGAATCCTCGATAATCCTGCGGGTAGCTGAGAATTCTTGTGGAGCTCACTGATTCAGGTAAACAGACATAAATAAAAGGAGGGAAACGTTTAAAAATAGTAGAAGGCCTGGCAGTCTAAAATTATAATACACCACAAAAATGTACCAGCTAATGTGGGGTATAGTCCTGAACTGACAATGGAACCAACCACCTGAGGATTAGGATATTGCTACAGTCTAGCTCAGTAGTTGTGTGTTTTTGTATTATAAACCTCCAGGCCTGAACCTGAAATTGGATAATAATGCCATTTCATAAAGTTCCCAATAGTTGGGACGAATGCCACAATTAATTGTTTATTGTAGTAGCACTGTCTTCCCTGTTGATACTGGGCGGGGGAGTCAAATCCAGAATAGGCTTTCTGCCTTGAGAAAAGGCAGTGTTTACACTTGTGCCCAAGGCCACCTCTAGTGTCTGTTCCTATTTCAATAGTGAACCCAGTCCAACATGTACTGTCTTCTGAGATCCCTATGAGATGTAGGGTAAGTAAATCTTAAGGGAATGCATCTACATTGGTAATGGAACACAAACGCGATAGGGTTACTTAAATTCAATATCATGGACTATGTATTGTGTACTGAATTGTAATACCAATGGATTATAGAACTATGATTTTTAGGACAACTACGTGCAGGTATTTTCTGGTTATAGATCAAATTCATTTTTAAATTTTTCAGCTTTCAAGTAGGCAGTCTCTGCGTTCCTATAACAAAATGACTTGTTTTTTTAATTTTTTTATTTTAGTAAAATCTTTTTTTTGCTTATGAGTAAGTGTGTTTTGGTGGTCGCATTTTCTCCCCCTCCTCCTTTCTCATAAAGCGGTTTGACAAAACTTTGCTGTCTGCACCCAGATCCTGGCACCATTGGCCTTCAACTTTAGTTTCGCAAAAGGTAGATCCTTATCTGTTGTTCAATTCTATTGACAGCTGGGGATCTACCATTTGCCCTTCCTCCCTGGGTTTTATTTTTGAACAGTGTTTGTGTGTTTAAATGGTTTTTCTCTATAGAGTATGTGTGCATGCAGGTGTGTATTTGTATGCGGTGGGGCACTTGTGTGTGGTGTTTGAATGCAGGGGTGTGTTTATATGTAGTGTTGGATTTTAAATATAGGTGTTAAATGTAGTGTGCTTTTGTGTGTAGTGTTTGTGTTTGAATTAAAGGGAGTCTGTATATAATTTTTGTATTTTAATACAGGGTTGTGTTTGTAATGTTTGATTTCAGGGGTGTGTTGGAATGTAAGGTTTTCTTTGAAATGTGGATGTACACTTGTGTGTATTATTGGTGCTTGAGTGAAGGGGTGTGTTTGTATATAATATTTGTGTTAACTTACTGTAGTGTGGTTTGCATGTTGTGGTGTTTGCTTAGATGTATGCATATACACTGCCACATATGCACATCAACACAGATAAACAGTGACACATGCACACTCCTTGACACACATTTTTATTTTATTTATAAAATATTTTACCAGGAAGGATACATTGAGATTTCTCTTGTTTTCAAATATGTACATATACGTGCATACATGCTATAGGCTATAAATAATCAGCTAAGCAGAAAAGGGCATAGAATCTCTCTAACATACAGCCTGTTTGGCATTAAATGGACACTGTAGGCACCCAGACCACTTCAGCTAATTGTGCTGTGACCCTTTTGCACTTAGTGCTGCAATGTAAAATATTGCAGTTCCAGATAACTGCAATGTTTACATTGCAGCTGTAAGTCTGCCCTCTGTGGTTGTCTACCAGACAGCCATTATTATTTATTATTATTATTATTATATTTATATAGCGCCACCACATTCCGTAGTGCTGTACATTGGGTGAGGGCGCTTCTGGAATCAAAACTGACTTTTGGTCTGTTATCTGATGCTGGACGTCCTCAAGGACCTCCAGCGTCAGATTGTCCCCATAGGAAAGCATTAAAGGTACATTATAGTCACCCAGACCACTTCAGCTCAATGAAGTGGTCTGGGTGCCAGGTCCCTCAGGTTTTAACCCTTCAGATGCAAACATAGCAGTTTCAGAGAAACTGCTATGTTTACATTTGGGGTTAATCCAGCTTGTAGTGGCTGTCTTCTGGACAGCCACTAGAGGCGCATCTGCGACGGTGCAGGCATATTTTGCTTTAATCGCGCAGAGCATCCATTGGAAAGCATTGAGAAATGCTTTCCTACGGACACTTTGAATGCGCGCGCAGCATTTGCTGTGCATTTGGCTTCGCTGACAATGGGCGGTGGAGGGGAGGTCACCAGCGCTGGGCTGGATTAAGGTAATCTGCTGAAGGGGTTTTAACGCCACGGGAGGGGAACCCTGAGGGTGGGGGCACCCTCAGGGCACTATAGTGTCAGGAAAACCCCTTCAGCCCCGAGGGAGGGGGGCACTGTAGGAGCCTATAGTGCTAGGAAAATGGGTTTGTTTGAAATATACACCCTAGCTTTTATCTGAAATGCCTGCAGGGGCTATAGACGCCAGACACACTTCATTAAACTGTAATGGTTATGGTGACTATAGTGTTCCTTTAAACTCTGAGTCTCTAAAGAATGTATTGCAATTACTGTGTAGTGTTTTAAATAGTTAATGTGCCACCTTTAACTACAATATGAATAAACAAGCAAAGTTACAGGATCCTATTTCTGCATGACCATATAATATGTACACCAGAGTACATTCAGAGGCCCAATTCCCTTTTTTATTTTTAAAGATGGCCTAAATTGAATTAATGAAAACAAAATTAACAAAGTCTGCTGATACAGAATAAAACCAGAGCATGTCTCTGTGGCCCTGTTAAATAAATTGTGTCCTAAGCTGGATCACACAGTGTAAACCATGAAACTAACCATTTTAGTTAGCATGGATATCTGAAACATGTGCTCTTTTTACTTTTCAACACATATACATATATATATATATATAAATTCAAAATGCACTCACAGGTCTTCAAATATAAGGGAAAAAACTGGTGCTTTATTAATCCATATGTGATATACAATGAAAATCAATCGACGTTTCGACCCTGCCGGGTCTTTTTCAATCTTGAAAAAGACCCGGGAGGGTCGAAACGTCGATTGATTTTCGATTTTCCTGTGAGTCCCCCCCCCCCCAAGGAACAGTTTTTTTTACTGTAAGAACAATCTGGATGTGGAATTCTCTGCCTGAAGAAGTGGTTTTATCAGAGTCCATACAGATGTTCAAACAGCTACTAGATGCATACTTGCAAAAACAGAATATTCAAGGATATAATCTTTCAATGTAGGGTAATAACTGCTTGATCCAAGGATAAATCTGACTGCCATTCTGGGATCAAGAAGGCATTTTTTTTTTTCCTAGCTTGTTGCAAAATTGTGCTTCAAACTGTGTTTTTTTTTGCCTTCTTTTGGATCAACAGCAAAAAACAAATGTGAGGAAGGCTGAACTTGATGGACGCAAGTCTATTTTCATCTATGTAACTATGTAATACATATACGCACGTGCACATACATATACGCGCGCGTGCATCCATATACGCGCGCGCATCCATCCATCGAGATATATAGTAAGTGGGGTCCCTCGCCTTCCCTAACATCAGTTGTTTTAAGTGATAAACGGTATCAAATTGATTTGTATTGATCCAGTCCTGAAGAAGAGAGGGAACTCTTGAAAGCTTGTCTTTTAAAAAAAAAAAAAAAAAAAAAAATTTGGATAGAAAACTAGGTAAATACAAAAATATCTACGCTGACTGTTTATTTGCTTGTTTTATTTCAAACTCTTTCAATGTGGTGGATTTCCCCCCCTCCTTTTCTTTCTTAAAAATTCCGTAACACTGCCTCAATAAGCTCTTTATGGATGAATGTGTGAAGTGTCATTGTATTGGCTTTCTATAGAGCATGATTCATCGAAAGCCATTTAATTTGTTCTAGCAGAGTTTGTAGTGCATATATTACACAAACGTTTCTTATCACAGTTGGTAATAATTCGTGGACCACCGTGTTTTATACTGTAAACATAGATCATTGTAACAGATATTTTCAGACAAAGCCAAGGCTTTGGTGGGAAGTTGAAGCTTAGAAAGGTCTGCTGGGAAGAAGGGTCAAGGGTGGAACTAGATTTATATTATAGAATGTCATGCCCTCCACCCACGTTTACACATCTATCACTGGCCATCCACTCATCAAGGGGCCCAGAACAGACATCTGTGGTAGTGCAAGGGGCCCCTGTACATTATCTGCTGGCCTGGATGATGTCCAGTGTTGCTATACTTATTGATTGTGCAACCACAGCAGCTTGTAGCAAAATGGACAATACATACCTCATTCCATTGGCTCCTCCACGTCTTCGTTTCCAGTGGGAACAGCTTGCTGCGGCTGTGTTAAATCCAGTGGAGCCTCAAATTCCATAAGCATTACTCGATGGACTTTAATGAATTAGATTCTGAGCCTTCAGCAGCAGACATGAGACCACTCTGTGAGCCACTGCTTCTTCTCAGAGGTTTTTTTTCTGTCGGGCCTCCACCCCTCCTAACGCACACACTATTTAAAGGATTTTTTTTTTTATTCCCCTCACAATCTTTTGTGCTTGCTCTCCTTACCAAGCATAGTGTGTGTATGTGTGAGAGAGAGGGAGGTGGGGGGAAAGCTCGGTTTCTACAGTAACTGATTGCCCACAATCTGGCTTCCTGACGAGTAGCTTTAGATTTCATGCCCTTGCTTTGTTAATGTCTGTTAAAAGAATTCCTTCATCCTTGGTGCATTCTCTAAATCGATAGTGCTGTTTAAGACTTTTTTTCCCTCTCTCTCCCCCCTCATCCATTTATACAAGGGGTACGTTAGTTCTTTGTATTCAAGGGGCATGCATTATTTCCCTATTTTCTCGAATCCAAAATCAGCAAAGCTTGAAGACCATTGCTGGTCATTTAGATAGTGTATTGGTGCGTTTTATTTACAAACTTGTATTCTTAACACTACAGTTGTACGCACTGTTTATTTTCAGGCCCCACCCCCTAAATAGGGAGGGGAAAGTTCTGCTCCACCTCCCTTATTGACTTCCTGCAGGTTCTCATCTTGTCATCCAAATGCATTGGGGACAAGAAGCACATGAAGAGATAATCTCCTCCAATCAAATGCTACTCATTGAGAAGCATTAAATCCAATGCTTCCACATGATAAGCATCAGAGGGCGTTAAACGTGCTTATGCAATGTGTGAGTACGTTGAATGTCACAGAACAGATTCTGCCTCTGTTGTAGGAGCTGAAGCACCCTCTAGTGGCTGTCAGGAAGACCGCCACTAAAGGTGTGTTTAGCCCTACAATGTAAACACTGCCATAATCTACAAAACTGCAGGGCTAAAATAACAGGGGCCTATATATGGTTCTTTTAAGTCTGAATTCTCTTTATATAGAGCACAAATTGATTTCAGTGCGACACACTTTCATTTTCTCTTTTTTTTTTTTTTTTTTTTGAAATCGAACTTTGCTTAAAGTGGATGGTCACCATCTGGGGTCTTTGCATAATTTGCAAAGACCCCTGATGGTGACATTGTCGCTCAGGGTCTGGTTACTGGAGTGGTCAAATGTGATATTTATTTACCACTCTTCTTCAAATTCTGGTGCCAAGAGCAGACATCGGCGGTCTGTGAATGATCGCAACATTACAGGATTCTTCATAGAAAGAGCTCATTTCCTTATAGCAGTCACTAATGACGGATGGGGGAAGTGACCAGACTTGACAGCAGCAGAGCTTCCCCATGTCAAAGTAGTCCCTACTTTGTCTCAATATCTTTTGACTGGATTGGAATTTCAGTGACATTCCAACAGTCAATGTGAGTATTTCATAAAGATTCTATCTTTATGAAATCCTCATTTTAGAGGAGGCGGTGACGGTGCTGCTATAAGCTCTGGTGGTGGGGTTGCCAAAAACCATGCCCCCATAAGAGAAAGTAGTCCTACTTTTTCTCAAGTGTTAAGGAAGACAAATACAGTGAATGTTAAAGACAATAAAACATAAGGAGAAATTGTTGCACCCTGAAAAAGACTATTCATTTAAAAAGAGAACCTGCAAAATGGTAGTTGCTTTAAAATTACACACAAGGCAATGAGTTGCAATTTTCTTGCTGACTCAACGGACTACAATTTTTACTTGCCAAATACAATCCTCCTTTCCCTTTAAATTCATTCAGAATGATATGGTTAAAGAGAAAATGTATATGTAACTTTCTGGGCTGTACTTGAAATCAACTCTCTTACTGGTGTTAATCAAAAATGTGCCAAGCCAGTGGTGGGTGAGGAAGTTATTCTTCATTCTCTGTTTGATATTCTTAACTTGTTTTTTATATTTTTTTATTGAGCCTCTTAAAAGCCTTGATGCAGAAGCTGGAATGTCAGGCTCCATTTTTTTTAATCCTTCATTATCCCAAGGCTAGTTCTGTCTGAGCCCACAGACTTTTGTCACAATGTGATAATGTGTTATATTCTGTTGCAGCTGTCTTCAAATTAATATAGTGTGTTGGCATTAAAGGAACTGGCAGTCAGGGATATGCATGTGATCTAGGAATTTCTCACCTGTAGGATTTAACAAAACAAAACATTTTTTATTTAAACTTTTATGCTTTTCCAAAGTCTAAACACAACAGTTGGACTCATTCTAGACTCACTTTGAAACCATTAACTATGTACTGTAGATAGGTTGTGTTTTAATAGGTATTCTTACCATGTTTAAATTTGAAAGCAAAGATTGGTGCATCTTTGTGGATCATAACACTTTTTATATGTTAATGAACCTCTTGCCGTGTGTGGATCAAGGCCAGGTTGATAGGCTATTGAAATAGTGGAGAACAGTTTACAGAAAAAAAAAACCTCTTTATCTCCAATTCTTTATTTTTGGTCATTTCAGAAATGGTAGTACTATCAGTATTGGAAACCGAGCTGTACACAAACTGTATACTTTAATAAGCCTACCCAATAGGTCTGTTTTTTTTAAGTGTTAAATTCTAGAAAGTGGTCCTAATTACTAGTAGTTGGTCAATCGCCATGGAAACCAGTGGGACCAGCATTAATCTCTCTTCCCCATTTATATTTTCCGCCACTTTTTAGAACAGAACATTTGGATAACTCTCTCCCAGTATGTTGATCAAGAATACCCTAAAAGGCTAGGATGATGGGTCCATTAAAAAAAAAAAATCTAAGCCAAATTTAACCACACCAGAGAAATATGGAGAAACACATAAACGTAAAGGAGCAAATATTGGCAAATCGCCCTGAGTAAATGCCCAATCTGGATTTAGGCATCCTGTGCTATTACAAATTATCCTTTACTGTCACGCAGTCATAATGGCCATTCTCTGAGGCCGAAACATCGAAATGTTTCAGCCTCTTATTTATAAAGCACCAACAAACTTCGCAGCACAGTACAATGGATTATAGGCCTAGTGATTAGTCATTGCTTCCCCTCTTAGAACTGTGGGAGAGGGATGCATGTCTTGGGGAGTCTTGAGGTTTAGCCAGTTATTTGAAACATCCATAGGGCACGCTATATGTATGTTTATATGTTTGCTTATTATATTAGGTATATTGCTTTAATAAGGAAAATACTTTCATTTAAACATTGTGATTTATGGATACAACCGTTCCATATGTAGTTTTTTAAATCAAAACTTCTCTGTGTCTCCCTAGTTAACTCCAAATTGGGAAATGCTTGGGTGTGCATTGGTATTGTGTGCAATGCTTTCTGCATTCAACGCTCTCAACCTCCTGGCAGGCTCGTCAGTTTCCTACATTCTCTTAATGTTCCTAAATGCTCACCTGACTGGGGGCATCCGTTGTGACCTGTTCTGCATGATTTCCTCACCTTCATTTTAATCCAGTCCCTGTGGAAAAATACTTGACTATCAAAATGCTGGTCCTCTCTCCCCAGATTTTCTTTTTGCATCTATTTTATTTCAAAGATGACAAAGTGTTGTGTGTTTTTGTTTGTTTTTGTTTGTTTTTCTCCCCCCCCCACCCCCCCCACCTCCTTTCTCTTTCCACCCCGTTATTGTGTGTACAGTATTCTATTGTTCCTAAAATACTCTGCACTGCTTGTGTCTCGTTGTGCATTACACCAAATTGTGACCACTAAATGCTTCCTCCTCTCTGCAGCAATATCCTATTCAGTGTAATGTGGTTTGGGAGGAAGTAAACATTTCCGGCTATGAACTCCAAAACAAAATATTGCTGTGACACACTGCATGTGTCATTACTCTCAGCTGCGAAGCGAGTGTTACAGGGATGGCTCGCAGCCCTCTTTACTGCTATATGCGATCGCTAGATAGACCTGCAAAGAGCTCACTGGAGCGTTTAGGAACATTTACTGTAGCAAAACAGATTTTAAATTTAAAAAAAATAGATTTTTTTTTTTTTTAAACTGTTTGTTCTGATGTTGTACCTACATTTTTAATAAACCGCGTCATAAGCCATTTCAGAAATCAGAAGAGAACGCCATCTTTTTTATTTTTACAGTGTTTTATAACCTTTGTTTCCTGCTGTACGGCTTACTTTTGTGTAAAGTGTTTAAATTGTTACTCCAATCAAAAACCAGATCACTGTCAACAAATCATTTATTGCGGGGTGTGTGTATATTGTGTGCTCACAATTTTATACTGAAGTGATCATGGTGATTGGAGTAACCCTTTAAACAAATAACACTTTTGCCATGACTTTGAAACTAGTGGATGCTTTTTTTTACTGATGAAAGGTTAGGAAGTTACTCTCTGTAAACATAAGCGAGCACCTGAGTACATCTAGAAAAATCTATTGTGTGCCTTATTTATAAACTGCAGTTTTTGATGTGCACATTCTGTAAGTTTCCATGGCGACTGCATCATCAAATTGCCTCACAATTGCAATGTGTATCCCCTTAGCTTGATTTCCAATAAAACATACCCTTAAGTGTTTGAACCATGTGTTTTAAGTGACTATTTTTGTAGCTTAATAAACACGGATCTACGCACATAGAACGGAGTGAACATGGCTTACATGAATGTATGTGCCAGTCCTTTTTAATTCAGGTCTCAGTTGTCCCAGAGGATTATACCTCAGTTTGGCTACAGCGTTGCCTTGGTTTAGAAGTCAGACTCTGTTCCACTCATTATATACATGGAAAACAATCTTGTATTGTCTGCTGGCTTATTTTAGTTTGGGGAGTGGAAATTTCCAGCCTTGTGTGTAGATGAATATGCAGACAGAGAATGTTTGTGTTTAGCCTTCGAGGTTAAAGCAAGGCTTAACAGTCAGATATCTAATGAGCAATATGGGATTAGTTGTAGTTATCACTTCCTCAGAAGTCTGTTTAACATGCTCTTTCCCCATACTAATCCTAGCCGGTGATTGACCTGATTGCTGTAATACCTCCGCATGTATAGAAACCCAACGTTTAGAGGGTCAGCGGTAGGTGAGTTCTGTGTTCTGTACTCTAGTGCTTTTGAAACGTCTATGATAAGAAGTGATGTGGTTCAGAGCAACCTCATTTCATGGTGCTCCAAACATGCTCTTGTGGGCTTGAGACATTTTATGAGCTCCTGTGAGTAGTGGGGGTTTAATTTGCATGACATCCAGCCACATATATGAAAATAAGATACATATTTATCAAGGCAAGATTTTGTATGTTACGTGTCAGGCCTTCATAGTAACTGGCCACTGCAAACCTAGAGTCCATGGCACACACCAGTGTTGAATTTCACTCACCAGTTGAAACCTGAGATTTACATGAAAAAAAGTTCAACACGCGTTAGTCAGGGGTACCCAAAAGGTAGATCCTAGATGTTGTAGAACTAAAACTCCCATGATGCTTTGTATGCCTTTAGAATGATAAAGCATCATGGAAGCTGTAGTTTTTAAACATTTACCTTTTGGGGACCCTTGTTATAGGTGACTTTCAGTGTTTAATTCAATAGTGTAACTTTTAGAAAATATCTTTTTTTTTTTTTTTTTAAAGTCTATACATAGTTACTCTAACATTCTCTGCTCCTCACCCTATTTATAAAGGATCAATGAATGATTACATGCCAGAAAGCCTGCCACCGGTGGGTTTTTTTTTAAGGCGGCTTGGATTGGCAGTGCACCCACTGGTCCTCTGTCCATGCTCCTTCATGAGACAAAAACCAAATTAAATCATGGATCCCACACAGTGTTAATTATTAATGGAGAATTAGTTTTGTAGTTCAGTTAAGATTTTAATAGCCTTCAAATGTGTACTGTCCCTAATATCTCTTAAAGCCTTTATGTCCTATGAGACCGACTAGAGTTTTAATTCCCATCCTTTCCTATTTATATTCAGCTACAGATTCCAGCCACTAATTTAATGTCTATTGTAGAAGCCACAGATCCTTTTATTTCCCGAAACTTGTAACCAAGCAAGCTGGTGAAAGTAACCCCCCCTCGTATCCTTCATTAGGCTTCTTTTTCCTCCATTCACACTCAGATTAATCGTTGTATCCCCTGCCCTAGAAAGGAGTCGTTCAGCAGTGGGGAAGTCCCCTTTAGAATAGAATTCTGCTGTCTGTTGTATTGAAGGATCTCATTTAGAACAGGTATCTATGTAACAAGGCTGTGAAAATACTGGATGGCTGTCTTGGAGGAGGGTTTGTAGAGTGTTTCCATGAGGATTATGTGACTTGCGAACAGGGGACCCACAATCTTCTATAACCCAATATCTAAATTGACCAAAATGAGATGTATTTTTCTTAATGCAGATATAATTAAATAAAAAAAATTATCTGTACCAGTTCAATGCTGCATGACCACTAGTTCCCAGTATCTGCAACGTCTGCCGAAATCAGGAAATGGTTAGTTTCTTACCCAGTCTTGGCCTTATTTAATTGGGAACAATGTGAATCTCTTAACGCTTGCACGAGAATGGCTTGTGGGATATGTAGATCACAGGTTTCTTTAAGTTAATGCCAAGCTCTGAAAATTCTTTCAACTAGCGGAGAGCTTTATTCATATTATTTTGTGAAATAAGCACTTGGAACCACAGCTGCTGTACAAGTTCCGCCCCCATCCAAATAATTAGGGAGCTTTATAGATTGAGGGTGTTCATGCCCAAACTAGTATTTTTGAGGAAAGCTCATAGCACATTATGTTGCATGAATTGTTTCCTTAATGTAATCGCAAAATTGAGATTTTTATTGTACTGACCACAAACAGGGTAAGTAGGTGGACATTGTGTTTTTAAAAGTCTTGGTGACCGCACTGCATGCATAGAGGATTTGTACGTTTGTTTTATTTATTTATTTATTTTTTATACACAGTTGCCTTTTTATGGCTGTTACAATGTGGAATTGTTTTTGCTGATTCTGTGCAGAGCAACCTTGCTTTATGGCAATGCTGTAAAATAATTAAAAATCAGTGCTGTGTACTCCTGGGTGAAACGATGTACAGTCTTTATGCTTTCTATGGATGTAAGATATGTTTTACCTCTTTAGATTCTGATCCTGTTGATCCATTAGTAAATAGTGAATTGACATAAAAGGGCTGTTTTTTTAAATTTTATTATTTATTTTTTTTATATTTTTTTTGCAGAGGCAGCCTCCCCTTATTTCTGGCTTTGATATCTGTCTGAGGCTGGCATCTGAAGCACATGGTTAAATATAGCCCTCCCAGAGTTCCTGTAAAGCATCTCTCCTCGCTTACTTTTTTTTCTTCCTCCTTTTCCGTTGCTTGCCGGATTAACCGGTCTTTGCTGCACTAGATTTTTTTATTACAGCCAGTTAAATCTCTGCTGATTCCTCGCAGAATGTTTAGTCTGCTTGCTACACCCACATGGAGCACTGTGCCTGCTCCTACAGCTGAAGCATGCTCAGGCTCTCACTAACCCTTTCAGTGCCCTGTAAAGTAATCGCCTCCTTCTTGGTGGTCAAGCCATTCTTGTTGAATTCCTTTTCTCCCAGAGCTTTGTATTTAGTTGAAAAGTATTACAAAGTGCAGTTGTTTGTACATCCCACTATAATCTGTGTTCAGGAAAGTGTTTTTTGTTTTTTTTTACCCAACTTTTCTGTATGGGTTTAGTTTCAACTGAGTTTTGTTTTTTTGTTTTTTGGTATCAAATTAATGTCAAAATTTGCAGTTTTCTTCTCCCCGTTTTTTTTTTAGGTTCTTGGTATAGTGACCAAGTTTACAGATGGCTGCAGTTTATTTTTGCACAGGAAAAAAAAAAAAAAAAGTGCCAAATGATAAGTTCCTTGGGGCAGGCTTGTTTAAGGATCACAGTTCAGTCATCTCAACCTATAAATGCTTTTTTACTGTTTTGTGATAATACAACTTGCTGAGTGTTCTAGATCAGTCTGAGGAGTGATATTGTGCAAGCAGGACTAGGTCAGTGTTAAATCTGAATCTGTAAATGCTTTTCTTAGTATTGCATTTGTTTAATCTCAATATTTATTGTCCTGGGACAGGGGCTTGGCAACCTTTGGCACTATGTAGTCTACTCTTCAACATCTGAATCGCGGAAGGTTTCCTGCCCCTATCCCAGGATATATTGTGCTTTATCTTCCACGCACATCTCTAATGGATAGTGTAAACATGCTGCTGCTGTGTATATATTGCGTAATCCTAGAGGAGCTAGGTGCTTCCTTCTGTCACTTGTCCCAATAAGGCAGCCGAGCTGTTAGTGTCTCCAGCCTTGTTGGTTTAATGCTCCAGGCTATCTTGAATTTTGCCATCATTGGCCACTGTCTGGAAAATGACATTACCCACATTAACAGCTTAGTTTGCTTACACCGTTTGTGTTTTATTCCAGGCTTAGCCTGCATGGCATTCAAACCGTACACTGTTAATCTCCCACCCAGTTTAAAAATAGAGACTATATCTGAATTACCAAGAAGAGCTAATAGACAGAAACCGCTTTGCTGTCACAGATCAGCAGTTTGTACTTCTTGGCAGACCGCGACCTTGACATGTGTAAAGATCCATGTTGGTGTTTAAATATAGTACACTGAAGGGATGATGTATATACGACTAGAGAATCAATTCTATCTCTTTGCATGGGGCCTAGTCAACAGAGATCAGCTTTATTTTCACTGTTCGACACAAGACTGTTTGTTTTTAGCTCACCTGATTGTCGGCTACATGATAGGAGCTCACGTTTGTTTTCAGTGACTTAGAAATCTAATGTACCAGTTTTTGTTGTTTTTTTTTTTTAATTCGTACATCAGAAATCAATTGGCCCGTGGTTTACAGTGTAACTATCGTTTAAAGAATCTAACTTTCCAGAAGTTTATCATCCACAATAAAGTAATCTGGTCATGGAGTTATAACCAGCTGGAATGTGGAATAGGATTTTATTTGCTTATTTTGTGTGAAAACTTTAATCTGCGTAGTTTCCCCCTCCCACCCCGGCTCTTCAAATCCTGAGAAAATCTAACAAAAGTAATTTTAAGTGTATTCTATTTAGCAGTGTTAGGTTGTGGTCTCATTTGTTGAGGTTGCTGTTGTTCCTTGTAGGTTTTGAAAGACAGCCTCTTGTTAAAAACAGTAATAGTTATTTACCACCAAATTGGCATTTTTATCCCATATAGGATTACATGTGGCTTTAATATGCTGAAGGCAGACACACTCTTGAGTATTATTTAATTTTGTACTCTGAGATATCCATGTCAGGTAGTGTCATGGATGTTGTTTATATGGAAGGTTACAAGATTGAATTTAAACAAGTGACCGTACCTCTTCCTGTGTCATTTGGGCACACTGCAGTGTGCTTCATTTATGTAATGCCAACATATTCTTCATGCTTTAAAGGGACACTGTAGGCACCCAGATCACTATCTTCTAGACCGCCACTGGGGACGCTTCCTGCAATGAAACGGACCTTTGGTTTGGTATCCGACGCTCTGCATGAGGACCTCTAGCGTCAGATTTGTTCCCCGTAGGAAAACATTGATTCAATTCTTTCCCATGGGGAGGTCTAATGCACGCACTGGCACGCGTAAGACCCTGCTCGTCGTGGGACAGAGGAGTGTGCAGAGGCGCAACCCAGCACTGAGGGACGTTGGTGCTGGCATAAGGTAAGTAAATTAAAGGGTTTTTAATCCTTTTACTTACGGGGGGTGCGCAGGGGCTAGCGGTAGTGCCAGGAATACAGCTTTGTACTCCTGGCACTACAGTATCTCTTTAATTCTGATAATAAAGTTGTCCTGGTATAGGTAAAATAGTACCTATGTAGGTAGTGGGAGAGGATATATTTAGGTTTGCCTCCTCGTGTTTCTGGATGTTGGGGGATGAGGGTGGCTGTTCAGACAGTGTGATTCTTGGTCCAGTTATTTGTACTTAGCAACCCCTTTATTTCTCTCTCTCAGATGCACCTTCAGATTTCCCAGCACAAATATCAAGATCACATTCACAGCTCTGGCCAGCGACAAGAAGGAGAAACAAGAGGCCCCTGAATCCCCAGTGAAACCAGTGCAGCCCCAGATCTCTCCGCTGACCATAAACATTCCAGAGAACATGGCTCATTTGATCAGCCCTCTGCCCTCACCCACAGGAACTATAAGGTATGCCATAGCAGGATATCTGAGACTAGAGAGAAATGTGACTGCCAAACTTTCGAAATAACCATTTTAATCTGTTGATTGCCATCACAACAATCACAAGCCTGCTTGCATGTTGGCTGACTGCTTCTGCCCCAGAATACCAAATGATCATGATGTGCTGCTAATGCCCCATCCACTTGGAATGGGATTTTGAGAGGTTTGTCATAGTAAGAAATTAAACTTGTATCTGGGGATCCTATTGCCTGAATGAGGAAAGTTAGTGCTGCATCTCCATTCATTGTGTGCAAGCAGTGATTTTTCTACAGTTCTCTTGGTGTAGTCTGAAGATTTTATAGATCACATGCAGGTCATTCTGGTCCATAAATAAGCGAGGGTAAATAATGCAGTTCTGTTCTTTAATCTGTCGTGGATTCTGTGCCAAACCTGTCTCCAGATTCTGTTATTGTCTAGCTCAATATAAACAGTGGGGGAAAAGGACTTGGATGCAGAATTGAAACATTAAATTCCATTCTTTCATGTCCTCAGAGAAACCTGCCAGTTAAGGTTTTTTTTTTCATTTTGTCAGAAGAAAAAAATTTGTTATTGAGTCAGCAGTTTTCCTTGGAAGCCTCTATGGCGTCTGCCTAATGGCTGGATGGAAGCATTAAGCAGGGTACTCATGTGAAACTGTGAACCTGCTACCTGAAATATCTGCCAAGTGAGCTATGGCAGAAGCTTGATTTCTTATGTATCTTAGTGTTTTTCTATTATTCCTGTACATATATTACATGCGTCTGTACAATCCAGATTGCTGTGTACCATTCCCAACACGAATTTGCACTTTTTGCACAATAAAAAAAAATTACATACTCTTCACACACAAAGCTTTTCAGGAAGTTAAAGGACCACTCTAGGCACCCAGATCACACAGGGTGCCTGGTCCAACTAGGGTTAATTTTTTTTTTTTTTAATATAAACATAGCCGTTTCAGAGAAACTGCTATGTTTATAAATAGGTTAATCCAGCCTCTAAAGCCTCTAGTGGCTGTCTCATTGACAGCCGCTAGAGGCGTTTGCGTGCTTCTCACTGTGAAAATCGCAGTGAGAAGACGCAAGCGTCCATAGGAAAGCATTATGAATGCTTTCCTATGAGACTGGCTAAATCTTTGCGCAGCTCCTGCCGCGCATGCACATTCAGCCGAAGAGAAGGAGAGCTCCCCGCCCAGCGCTGGATAAAGGTAAGATTTTAACCCCTTCCTTTCCCCAGAGCCCGGCGGGAGGGGGACCCTGAGGGTGGGGGCACCCTCAGGGCACTATAGTGCCAAGAAAACGAGGTGTGTTTTCTTGGCACTATAGTGGTCCTTTAAAGAGCTTTAGGGGTCTGCAATTTCCCTTTAAACTCTGATTTTCAACTCTTCCAGGAATCCAGAATTCTAATTTGTGTCATGGATCCTACCATCGGCATGGTTCTGCAGAGTTTGTAGAAATTACAAGCAGTATGATTGTAAATAAAATCTATATTTAAAATCTTTTAAAATATTTTTTCTCCACAGCGCTGCAAACTCTTGCCCCTCCAGCCCTCGTGGCGCAGGTTCGTCAGGTTACAAAATGGGCCGTGTCATTGCCGCAGACCTTCACTTAATGACAGAAAACTCCCAATCAGAGAATGACAAGGAGGCTTCGGGAGGAGACAGTCCCAAGGTGAGGCCCCAGTCTATTTAGTACCAAATAAAAACATTGAGTTCCTATGCTAAAAAGTCACTGCAAAATCCATAGATGGGAAACACAATCGGCTGTCTTCACACATTAGGATTGTTTGTTGGAAATACAGACACCTGAGTGTTTGGAGTGAAAGATTAAGAAAGTGTGTGTATCTGTATTTATAATCGTTACTGGCAATAGTCTTACAACCTCCAGTCAAGTAACTGCTTGATTACTTTGTAGATTTTGCTGTGGTATACAGCTTGGGGAACATGGTTTAGCTTTATGGTGTGTTTTTTGGGGGTTATAGGAATTCGAGTTAATTGATAAGCGAATCACATATTTTGGGCCATAATATTTGAAATGGGGTGGGGGGTAGAAAACCTCCAATTTACTGTAATGTCTATTTTTATATATATTTTTTTACATTTGTATTTTATTGTATTTAATACACTTGGTATATGTCCGAATCATTATATGGAATTAAGGTAAAAAAATAAACATATATAGGAGAGAAAAACATATAAATCGGCTGCATAGCGGTGGTGAGGATGTACGTATTGTGTTATCAATACTGTTAAGGCTGAGTCAAACAGTGACCTGAAATTTGGGATTAATTGTGTGTGTTGGTGTGTGTGTGTGTGTGTGTATGTTTTGTTTTGTGTGTGTGTGTGTGTATGTTCTATTTCGACTTAATTTGTAACTTAGTCTGACATTTCTTGTGAGACTGCTTTATTGGTTACTGTAAGAAGGAACTACTACGTTGCCTTCTAATAGTGGCTGATTCTGCGCATTTCATCATTGTCATTTTTTTATTTTTATTTTTCCCTACAGGATGACTCAAAGCCCCCTTACTCCTATGCACAGCTTATAGTCCAAGCGATTACTATGGCCCCTGACAAACAGCTCACATTAAATGGAATATATACGCACATAACAAAAAACTATCCATATTATCGGACTGCAGATAAAGGCTGGCAGGTAAGTGACACTGTGACCTGCACTGGGCACTTCATTAAACGATGTGTGGTGTCTTAAGACCAGACGAAATAGAACTGCAATTCTAAACCTGTGTGATCTTCAGACCTACATACACAAAGCGGTGGAATACATTCAGCATCATGATTCTTTTATTACTGAACCCCTTCACCGCCAAATGCTCCTTGTTTGTAAATATATTGGCATACCATTTATTTGAAATATGGTGTTCATAGCAAGCAGATAAACATGCCATTACGTTGAGTGTATAATAAGAAATCTGGTTATTCTCACAGATTTGAAAAAAGTCAAATAACCTGCTTCTTGGTGTTTGTAGTGATGGCAAAAATAAAATACCACATTTTGTAAAGTTAATCATGTATTTGCCCCCCCAAAAAAACAGACCTGGCACACTCTAATTCTGCTGACTTTTGTACTAATTTATTATATGAAGGATCTGAGAATGTTTGTTTACAGAACACTCTAATTGTTATAAATACATATATACTTTTATCTGGGCCGTTTCATTGCAGCAGAAGTAACTCTACCGGCTGCATCTCTGGAAGGCCACTAGATTGTTTTACCCTTAGTAGACATTGCCGTTGATGCAAAATGTCAGAGTTTTACCTTAAAGGGTTAAAAGTACAGGGCCATACCATGTCATTGAGGTGAAGTCGTATGGGTGGACTTTTAAGATGTGGTTGTGGTTTTGCAATTCTCCCTTTAGTGGGTAAGCCGTGTTTTAAAAAGGGATATAGGTTTAGTGGACGACAATGTGATGTTCCATATCATTGAAGCAGTTATGGAAAACAAGGACTTGTAGGAGTTGTAGGTTTACTTATTTCATTGGAAAAATGCTATAGAACAATACATAAATATATTGAGACATGTAGGATGTGGTGACTTGCTCAACAAGATTGTACAGGTCATCAAGACTTGATAATGGGATACTTTACCATGATGCCTCATAGTTTCTCCTCTAGTCACTGTAGAAGACCTTCTCCAAGACCTGTCCTCACTGGGTTTTGGCTTTTGAAAGAATATTTCTCCATCTCTCTGCTGAAACCTTAACTCTGCAATAATGTATTTTTTAATTGTAAGACGTTGTCTTGGAAGGGAAAGCTTGACGCACATAGATTCTTTTTACGGAGGTATTTATCTAGGCAGATATCTGCTCAGTTATTCAACAAGGAACCCGTAAACGAGTGGTTTTTGTTTGGTTATCTTTGGAGTTTTTTGGGGAGGGTTTTTGGTCTTTTTTTCTTTTTTTTTCTGTTCAACTAAAAGAAATGTTTCTTTATATCTTCCTAGAGAAAGTGTGGTTTTTAGACTGTGATAATCACACGTGATCCTTCTGTACACCATATCCTGAAGGAATTACACAGAAAATTGGCCAATTGCAAAGTTTTTCTGTGTTTGTAGCAGTGGTAATCTGCTAGACATCGGTCACAGCGCAGTCATTCCTGAAAATGTTAAAATCTCACATTACTTCCTAGGTTCTAGTCTCATTTTCCTGCTTGTCATTTTAGCCCTAAATTTGGATCATCTTTTAACATCAATTTATTGACTAAATTTCTTGGCAGCCTGCAGGGGAGAGCTTTTTTACCAGTGTCTTCTATATTTTAATCATTATTGCTTTTGCTTCACTTGTACCATAGTTTCTAAGCTTTTAGTTTAGGATATGTAATTTCATTGATGCAGTGCACCCTTCTTGCACAAGGTGTGGGGGTGGAAGGAAAGTGGCATAGCTGGGTAGGGTGTGATGTTGGTGTAATACACACAGCTCCAGCATTATGGTGGCACAGACGGCACTAGTGTGGGGGTATTTCCATTTTTTTGGGGGTGTATTTGTTACAAGCCTTTCCCAAAGCAATTACTTTTAGCAATATCTCATTGCAAAGTGCTTAACGTGTCATAATTAGATGGCTCTAAAGCTTTGTTCAGAATGCTTTTGTTTAAAAAAAAAAATAAACAAAAATAAAAAAAATCCCTTTTTAATAGTCTGTTTTTTCTTATTTTAATATACATAATCTAGTATTGGCCCATACCACCTTATTAGACCTTCTGAGAGATGCTTAGTTGAAGTCACTCTGGAGGTGCAGTCACTTCCTTATTGTGACCCTCCTTACCATGCCGGTACTGGACAGATCAGTGACTGGACAGGCTCTATATGTGTTTCCCACAGCTGTCTCTCTGTAATCAGCCTAGCTATTTCAGAGTTTGGATTATATTTGTGAAATCTATTCTGAACTCATCTGTATCACATCCTCCAGTTCAGTAAAATGTTGTAGTCCTGCCAATAGAAAACGGTCATGTTGGGAGTAAACATGTGTTGCTGTCATTTGTTTGATAGGGTTGGGACAACACCTAAAAAATTATGTTTACATCCTGACAGGTGTGGGGTTTTTTGGTGTTACGTTGAAATGTGGCAATATGCTACTGTGGATAGCTGAAGCATTGTTACCATGAAATGCAGGCTAGAGATAGAGATAGATATATATATATATATATATATATATTATTTTTTTATTTTTTTTAATGCACACAGCCGTTTGCTATTCCTTGGATGTCTGGGTTTATGTAGTAATCATTATTTGTACAGGTTTGCTGGTTGCAGGCCTCTCTTCTCAGATAAGAAATTCAGTAAAACAGTAACTGGGGGAATTGGGTAGCACACTTTTCTAAATGTCAATAAGTGGTGTCTGGGAGGTTTGCTTTTGAAAACCTCATTAAATCTGTGTCAAATGTGAGTGACCGAGTTGAACCAGAATTTTGAAAACTTTGGTTATCTTTAGGTATGCCGTCAAAATTTCCACTAGCCGCTGGTGAGTGCAAATGTAGCTCTGGTGAGTTGGCCGTGGTCTTACCAGGCTTTCTGTGGCAAATAACTTTAAGACCTGGCCAGTAGTGTAGAACTTGATTTTAAGCCCTGCTGTGTAATTTATTCAAACCAAATTTACTGACCAGATAATGTTTTTTTTTTTTTTTTTCTACCTAAATCTTTAGCAATAACTTCTTGAATTGAGGTAAAAGGATAATAGATTGGTATACATTCAGTCTGTTTCTTCCAAAATGAATGCAGTATGTTCACCTCCTGGCTAATCAGTTGAAATAAGTGATAGGCACGCCAGTTAGTTTTCACATGAAAGCTGTCACATTGTCACAATGCATGGATCATGGAGTTCTTTGCTATTGATTGCCATTGGCTACACACAAATGCACATAAACCATGTCTATTGCAAGTCAGATTCATCAGCCTTAAGCTTGAAGTATGCAAGTACCAGTTAAAGGTAAAATATAAGGTGTCTAAAGTACATGCAGTGCTTCCATAACTCTTAGTGCATTGTGAAAACAGCCCTGTACCGTAAATGGAGTATTTCACGTTTTATTGTACTTTAATCTGTGTGATTTTAAGTAAAGTTGCCATATGTAACTTTCCTATGCTTGCTCTCTTGTAGAATTCTATACGTCACAACCTCTCTCTGAACCGATATTTCATCAAAGTACCACGATCGCAGGAAGAGCCTGGTAAGGGATCGTTCTGGAGGATAGACCCAGCATCCGAGAGCAAGTTAATAGAGCAAGCTTTTAGGAAACGAAGGCCAAGGGGAGTACCCTGCTTCAGGACACCTTTAGGACCCCTTTCATCAAGGTAACAGGATGTGGATCTGTCTGAACTCCTGCAATGCACATTGAGATTTAAACATCCAAAAATATACAAGAATAATCGGGATGTGTAGATGACTTGATTCACTCCATATGTGAATTCACAGAGGGAGGACTAATTGTTTCTGTCTACACTATCACAGTACAGTTGAGATAACTTTGACCTGTCAAGGAAACAATAATGTTGTTCAATTCTCTCTACATATCGCCCTCTTCTGTTGTACACTGGTATTGATAGCTTTCACATAGAGTAGTATGGAAATTTATTTTATTTTTGTTTTCGCATTGAATGGTTATCATTCATATTATGACATGTCCACAACAGGAGAACATATAAGCAAGAGAGATTGCCATCACAATATGTGGCATGACCAGAATAGTGTCAGTCCTTATATTGGCTTCCTGTATCCTAAGAGTCAATTCAAAATGCCATACCTATAAAGCACTGAACAATTCTAGCCCCTCTTATATAGGCCATAGGTATGCCCCTTCTCGGTCTCGCCACTCTGCCCGTGACCACCTGTTGTCCTGTTCCTATGGAATAGCCTGCCTACCACCATCAGACTCTCCCCTAGTCTTCAATCATTTAAGAAGTGCCTTAAAACCCATCTCTTTAGGAAAGCTTATGGCCTCCCAGAGTAACCTCTACCTCGCATACCTGTCTCTTGCTCTCTCCTAAAGGGCAGCACTCTACACTCTCCTCCAGCTCTGCTTCACTCCTACCTTATTTGGTTGTTGTTTCCTGTCCCAATGTGTTTTAGACCCCACTTTCTTTGGACTGTAAGCTCGTTTGAGCAGGGTCCTCTTCGACCTATCGTTCCTGTAAGTTTTCTTGTAATTGTCCTATTTATAGTTAAATACCCCCCTCATAATATTGTAAAGCACTACGGAATCTGTTAGCGCTATATAAATGGCAATATGTTGTGGAAACAAAATCTTCTAATAACCGGTTATGCTAACACAACTTATAATGCAGTCCCCACTGATTTAGTCTATGAATTCACACTTTTTTTTCCCCCCCTAATTTTTTCATGCTGTTAACTCACAAATTTTTAAAAAAAATTTTTAGTCTCTCTCCAGGTTAGAAATGTTGAATTTAGTGATGTAATGAAACTGTATTGTCACAGACCTCAAAGTAATTACACAATACATAAACCTATAACATCTTTTATGAAGGGATACAACAAGCACCATGACCACTTCAGTGATCGGAAGTGGTCTTATTGCTTTAGAGTCTGTGCAGCATTTCGCTGTGAAGTGATGCACTTACACATTTTGACAACAAAACACATTTCTCTAACAGCACCTCCAGCAGTCATTCCATGAATTCACTAGTTCTGCTTATTAGATTGTGTTTGCAAATTTTTGACCAGTATATTTGTACATTAACTAGTAGATGATAAGTATCCTCCAATATCTTTCTCTGAACAGGAGTGCACCGGCCTCTCCAAACCACTCTGGAGTCTTGTCTGCCCATTCAAGTGGCGTCCAGACCCCGGAGAGTCTGTCTAGGGAAGGCTCTCCAGTCCCTCTGGATCCAGAACCTAGCACCATCCAGCCAAAGCTCGCAGTCATCCAGGAAGCGCGGTTTGCACAGAGCGCTCCAGGTATAATGCACAATATGGGATGCCTCTTACGGGTTTCTCTGAAAGTTAGTACCACTATACTGTGTATGCTTTATATTTCTGTGAATGAAATTACCATGGCAAGGTAATAAAGTACCAGCAGCTGGCTGCCAGTAGAGACAGAAAAGAGGTGTGTAATATGTATAATATTTTATTTTTTAATTTTTTAAAATAAAAAGTAATAGTGGTTTAAAGATGGATGCAGTTCCTGTGCATGTCTTCTTTGATGTTGGGATCTTGGCTCCATTTTGCACTATATATGCTTTTTTCTTTCTTTTTTTTTTTTTTTTAAATACTTTCAATGTGTGTGTGCATACCCATACAGGACAACTCAGCTCTGTCTCCAATTTCAGCTTCAGCTATAGGGGAGTCCCATCTCTATAAACTAAAGGATGATGATGCATGCATTCTAGCCTCTTGGTTCCCCACCCCATCTCTGTCCACTGAAGTTCAAGCTATTGGCTGTCCTGGGCCTTCACAAACTGCTCCCTTTTATTCCTTTTGGCAGACAGCTGATGTATCAAAACTACAGCCTCTCGGTGAAAATAAAGTTAATCCTAAGCAAGAAAGAACAAATGTGGGGGGAAGAACATAGCTTCCATAATTGTTACTGTACATCAATCTAGTTGTTTTGTGTTGATGGGTAAATGTACTGTCCCTTTAAACCGGAGTTGGTAGTAAGTGTACTGTCCCTTTAAACCCAGTAACTTAAATCAACAATGGCTTGACTGCTTCACAAAACCCCCCATGAGATAGTTTTTGTGTTTTCTTTCCAGGGAATGAAACGTCTGGTTCCTGATTACTTGTTAATATTTCCTTTTGCGTTTTCAGGATCTCCACTCTCCAGCCAACCAGTCCTCATCACTGTGCAACGGCAGCTCCCACAAACCATAAAACCGGTCACATATACAGTGGCCACCCCAGTGACCACCTCCACATCCCAGCAGGCGGTTATGCAAACTGTACATGTTGTGCACCAAATCCCAGCAGTATCTGTCACCAATGTGACCGGCTTGACACCTATCAATACCTACACGGTCGCAGGGCAAGCTGTGGTTGCACAGGCTGTGATGGCCCATCCCAAGCTAGAACCACATGAGAATGGTGACCACAAGGAGGTTAAAGGTATATCTAGAATGTCATAAACTACCTAGAATTTATTAATGTGTCTGTGCTGCATGGTAATAAGATTCAAGAGATGAGTGAAGTCAGGATGTTGATGTTGTACCCCAACAAAATTCTCTGTTACTTTGCAAGACACTTTATTAAGCAGCTACCCTACTAACCGTACTGCTCTTATCTTTGTATCATACATTTTCTATTGACTGTTTATGATGCTTGTTAATTAATATAAAGCACGTTTACACTTAGGACAAATTGGGACAAAATTATAAAATTAGTTTTACATTTTAATTTAAAATTTCCTTTATAACTGCATAATATATATTTTAGTTTTACTCTCCGGGACTAGAGATTGTAGATCTTTGTAGCAGCTCTTAAACTAGGCCACATTTTTATTTTTTTTATTTTTTTTAAGTCTTTATTTTCCTTTTTCTTTTCTCTCTAGTTAAAGTAGAAGCTATTCCAGCAATTGGCCATCCTGCGCTTACTACAGCCAGTAGGATCATTCAGACCTCCGCCTCTGCTCCCCTCCAAACAGTTACTATAGTTCAAGCTCCTCTAGGTCAACACCAGCTTCCAATTAAAGCAGTAACACAGAATGGGACACACATGGTTCCCATCACCACTGCCATTCAAGGACAGGTCACCACAGGTGAGAGAGATACTGACCTCTTTTGGGAAATGCTACTTTGTGCTCAGCGTTAAGGCTTAGTGCTAAAAACATGTTACAAATTGGGCAAGTAAACAGCCACTGCCTCCTAACTATAGCTCCATTAGATAGCCATCCTGGCCGCAAGGCCCGTAGTAGTGGCTTTTTACTCGCACTCCAAACTAAGTTTAATTTTAGAGACCATTATCAAGCATTCAGAATGGTCTTGTGGTGCTCCTAATCAGTTATGTCCCACTGACTTTGTGTGTTAGTTACTTTTGTTCAAGATGTACAATTGGTTGAGGCACTTGGCTGTTTAAACTAGGCGGGGCCGACAGGAAGCCTAGTTGGCGTTTGATGGCTTTCGTTTTATCACGGTTGTGTCCTTTAAGCTACATAGCCACCGGTTGGTCACTCCTGGGTTAAACGGCTGGTAAGTATCTGTTTTTTGTATTCAAAACAGTTAAGGGTATATTTTACAGCCTTAACAAGAGTAAAAACTGCTTTGATAATAATTGGGCATGCCCATGAATGGTATTACATTGCCAGTCATGTCTTATTACAAGCAATATCACCCACATTAATGGGGCTTCAGTGGCCATAGGAGATATTGATTGGCTGAAATACGCGTCTAACAGAACTGAACACGTAACATTCTTCTAATAAGCAAGTTTAAGTTCCATTAAGTTAAACTGTGCAATGCCTGTACTGGCCAGCATTTTGATATGAAGGCCTGCACATTATTCAAGTAGCTTGGTATAGGAATGTTATTTTATAGTCACTGGTATATAAAATATAGAACATGTGGACCGCGAACATGGCAGCCACACACCCTAATTCTATATCTAAGGACTAGACGTTCACCATTTGCAAAGACTCACGATCACACCAGATACATGTATAGTATATATTTTATAATCTATAAAGCTGGTAATACCTTCATGGACATTAAGACCCATACTATGTATGTAATAATATACAAACTGCTGGGAAATCTGAATACCACATGTTTAGTTTGCTCACATACATATATAATACTTGTCTAGATGGGAGCATTTTACGAACAAGTGGGTGTTGGCAAAAGATGGTAAATATCGGGGTTCTCCTTAGCCGCTTGATGATAATACTCCAAGCCTGTAAACCAGAAGGTATTTATATGTGTATGTGACCGGTAAAGCTTAACTGCACATGTGGGATCAAGTTGGTAGGGGGTCAGATTTGTGTTGGTTGAGCAATCATGTCCCCATCCAATCAGACACCCCACCCTATGTTATCCTTCTTCTTTCCCTTACTCCGTGTAAATTTGAGTATCCCGGGACAGGTGATTTTGTCCCCTTCTAAAATGCAGTCCAGATCTTTAGCTGAATATTTTTTTCAGCTAACTCCAACTACTCGCTGATTGAGAGCCCCTGGCAGTGGAGAGGAAATGGAACCAGAGGTAGGACTGAACCATGCATCCGTCTGTTTGTTCTCTTTGGTCTTTTCTTTCATGAGGGATGTTAATGCAATGTTACTGTAAGACTTGTTTGTTGTGCGGAGGCTGTGTGTGTGTTTCTATATCAGTCTGAATGCTGATGCACACTTATGTGCAACATTGAGGTGTGATTTTGTTGCTAGGTAAGCATGAAAGAAGCATGAGACTCGCAGACTGTGTTCTTGAAGCTTTAGCATGATCCAGTGAAATATGACTGCTGGATTATGCTAAAGGATCACCGTAATCACTTCACCTTACTGAAGTGGAATGGTACAAATAACCTGCCGCTGCAGCCTTTCTTTGAAAAAATGTTTCACACTGAAGATAAAAAAAACCAACTTATTTCTTAGGGTAGGGCTGTCTATTTATTCACAACCTAACATTTAAAGCCTGTAAACCTTTTCCTGCAATACAAAAATAAAACATTATAAAAATAAATAAATAAACCAGCCAGTACAGTGCCTGGATGGCCATATCCGTTTCAGTTTCTCCCTTTGACTCTCACATGGCTAGGAGTAGGCCCGTGCCAAGAGCAGAAGCATAGTAGTTGCATGCCCTGCTGAAAATGTCCATCGCTATAATGCTCTGTGAGGTTTTGCTTGTACAAATAGAAATCCAGCCGGTATACCACCGTACAAAAAGGAGCAGAATGAAAAACACTGTACAACTTGGCAAACAAATGCAAATAGAAAAAAAAAAAGTAATGTATAAAAATACATGGCATACATACCCAAATGTACAAAAAAAGGAACTGCCGAATGCATTTTGTGCATAATGTGCACTAGCTAATAGACCTGAGAAAACCTGTCTGCCTAGTAGAAGTTAAAAAAACGACAGGTGGAATGGCATGCTCTGGCAACATCTCGCGAAACTGCTTATGTAGAATATAAATGTAATCCATCTCATCTGGTGGTGGGATAAAATGGCATTTTAACCAAATCGGACATAATGTATCTTCCCATTACATCAGTTTTTTTTACATTCCAAAGGTATGTCTTTATTAATGGCCACAATGTTTTATATTACATCGGTTTTCTTTTTTTAATATATATTTAATATTCCTACAAATAATACCGGTCATAACTAAAACGGTGATTTTTACAAGAACACAGTTTGTAGGATATAAGTTGGGGGAGGGAGGGGACTGGAAGCCTGCCGCGTGTGTTTGTTGAGAAAACTATTACACAGAACTTAAGATTGGCAAAAGCAATTCTTGTTGTCCAATGTGTCTAACCTCTATTTTTTTTAATATCTCCAGTATATATTCATGTTTAACTTGATAGGTATAGCTGAATGGTGAAACGCCTTACACATCAGCTCAGCATTTTTAGTTAGAGGTGTTTAACTCGCTCCCTCTTGCTGAACGATTTCTCCCATAATTCCTTGCTAGACTATGGCTTGCCCAAGTGAGGTACATTCTCCAAACCTCCAGTAGGTGTTCTGAATACTTACCATGGAGCCTCATTGACTTGGAATGCAGTGTAGATATTCAGTGTTGCAGTTGACAGGGATTTGAAATAATAAAAGCTAGAGTCCAGAGGTTTCCTTATTTCTCTGAATTTAACTTTACCTTGTATTTGCTGGCAATGAAAGGCTCTATAAACGCTTCCAATACAAGCTGTTCTATAGTCACATGAGAGCCTAAAACACATATTTAAAGAAATTGTCTATTTTTTTTCGTCAAGTAATTAAGGAAGGGTTAGTTCTTCAGAATGGCTGACAGGTAGTGCACTTTTCATTGGTATTAGTTTTTGTTTTGCTGTTTCATGTTAAAATACCCATCTGTCAGCACACATTGATAACTGGCTTAACCCTTTTGTTTCCTTTCAGCCGCAGCAAGCCCTCTACACATGCTGGCGACTCACGCCTCTGCGTCCGCCTCTCTCCCAACCAAGAGGCAGAACGGAGACCAGTCCGACCAGCCGGACCTAAAACGAAACAAAGTAGATGAACGTGAGGATTTAGTGATAGCCGTAAACCGAGAAGTCAAAATGGAGGGAACCACAACATCAAATGAACAGGACAACCAAAAATAGGATCCGTGGCAACTTTTTTCTTTTTCTTTTTCTTCTTTGTTCTATCATTGTTTTTTGTAAGTTACATACACAAAGAAACAAAACAGAAAAAGGTGCCAAATGCAGACACTCTTTATCGAACAGGGCCCTGTGGAAAACAAAACTTTATAGATCAGCACTGAAAAAAAAAAACACAGGTGGCCTTAAAAACTACAATTAACAATTTCAGAAAGGAAAAAAACACACAAATGATGTAGGTTTTTTCCCATTTTCCTGGTTATCTTAAGGCCGTCCCCCCTTTCCTGCTCGTTCGGTGCACACAATTGGAAGTACGCCCTAGTATGGAAGGAGACGGATTTTTTAAAACAAACTACGTTCACTGATGCGTGGTTACTCATTTTGTTTTGTATTTTCCTTTTACGTACTGAGCACATCATTGTGGTTCGCATGATAAGTGCTTGTTGTGGACTGGATGAGAAATAAGAGTATATTTCTTTAAAGGGAGAAGCTATAATTTCCATCTCTTGGCAGCTAGCCTCCTTTTATCCCCCCTTTCAGAGCCAGGCAAAAGCTCAGTCTTGGTTGTGAACGGGCTTATATACATCAGATTGCATCTGTTTGCTGGACACATGGATTTAGGATTTTCATTTCCCAGCAAACAGACGGGTCATACATTTCGTCGTTTCCATCCACTCCAGTTCTACAGCTACTTTATTTTGCAAAGCCAAGTTCTTTGGATGTTTTTTGATTTTGGTCAAACTGAATGTAGTTTATATTATTTTGAATTTTTTTAATTTCTTCTTTTTTTTTTTTTCTGTATTTGTTTTTAGTCCCAGTAGCCGCTACATCTTACACCTGCAAGATGTATGTTTTGTTGGTTTTTTTTTTTTTTTATATATGAGTTGTGTGCGTTTTTTTATCCTCTTCATATTTTATTCTGACATGACCCCATATTTTTTTTCTGGCCATTTTTGTGGTGATTAAAAACAAAAGCTTCTTTTGAGCGTGCATGTAACAAGACTCTTGGGAAGAAAAGGAAAAAGAGAAAAAGTAAAGTAAGAGACATTTAACAAATTGTAAAGAAACTGCTATGAGTTTTGATCAGAGCTGCACTTAACTCCTTGCCCCTTCTGTTCTCTGTTTCCCTGGCCTAAATATCCTGTCTTTCACCCTTCCTCCCACTACTTCTAGAGTAAAGAAACTTGCTTAATATTGTGTATGTTTAAATGGCAGAACCAGCTGTTAAGCTCCCACTTAGAGACGTAAAACAGACCAACAAAAAAAACAAATGACAAGACATCAAGAAGAAAACAAAAGCAAAAAATAAAAAAAATCGTAAAGCAAATGTCTCCAGGGTACAGTCAACATTTTTACATATTAAATAACAATGAGGTTTTGGCTCTCAGCACCTTGACTAGGACTTTTTAAGAGGTTTTTGTTTTACTTTTAACATGTTAATTACCAATATAATAATGGAAGCCCTGTCTGTTCGTGTCACGAATGTGTGTGTGTTTTGTTTTTTGTTTTTCTTTGTTTGTTTTTGCCCCTTTTCCCTCAGTGGAGGTCCACAAATCTTTTAAACAGTGGGCTATTTTTATTGGCCAAGCTTTATTCAAGCTCTTGGTGTCCACCAAAAATGTACAAAGATTTTTTTTTTTCCCCCTATCATGTTATATATGCCGTTGGGTTTTATTCTAAACAGCAGATGTTCGACCTGTAAACACTAGCTTAAAAAGTTTGGACCATTACAAAAAAGTCTGTTGCCTAATTCAAGTACAGCAGGGTTGATTTTATTTATTCCTATTTTGTGTGTGATTTGGGACCATTAAAATATTTTGTACTCTTGAAATGAATAAAGCCAGGAGTATGACATTTCACATGAAAAATCTGCTTCGTTGTAGACGGTTTAAGTGTGTAAAAAAGGCAACATTTCTGTGATTATCTGCATCTACCAACAGACTTGAATTTGACAGCATCTCTGCGGAAGCACGTGTGGTTTTAGTCCTCCTTGCTCCAGTAGGGATAGTCTATAATCCCTGAAATGAACAAAGAAAACGTTACCTGCGCTCTGGCCTAAATCCCCATGTGCTTTTAAACAAACATGGAGGCTCTTTAGTTTTATTCTAATGGCCATTTGAATATATAAGCTCACCTGCCACGTCAAGGCAAGCCTCAATAGGTGAGTTCCTACACTAGCCATTAGATATGCTGATATCAGCCAAGAGTCTCCAGTGAGACAGGAAGGGGTATTTTATAAACCCTTTAACCCTTTATAGGGCTTCTGCACATACAGTAAACTTTGCTGATATCAGACAAAGTGAGACAAAAAGGGGTGTTTTATAAACCCTTTAACATTTAACCCTTTATAGGGCTTCTGCACATACAATAAACTTTGCTGATATCAGACAAAGTATAGACGTCTCTAATGAGACATGAAAGGGTGTTTTATAAACCCCTACATACTTTACCCTAAATAGGGCTATAACATACAAATCACCTTGCTGGTATGAGCTAAAAGGCAAATTTCTCTGAGACAGGAAGGGGTGCTGCCCCTACATACTTATAAAGTCTTAATAAGACAAACGTGGGAAGGCTGGCAGCAATGTAACATAGCTGAGTGATACAAAATTCATATACAAACACAAAGATAAAGCACCGCGCTTACAGCAGCAGTGGCTTAGTAATCCCTGAAATGTTCTTGTAAATTGGTTTGAAAGGCACCAAGATGGGTTTTGGTTGCACTGCAGTTTCCGTTAGGGCCACATGTACCTTAATTGTAAGCTGGAACCCCCCAAAAAATTAAGTGAATTTTACATTTTGGACCAAAATGAAAACACAGCCTTGAAGAATGTTTTTTTTTTTTTTTTTTTAAAGTTATTTTGACCTTAAATTTTATTACTATAACACCAAAGCTTATATAATATAACTACTTTTTATCGTGTAGGGAAAAACCAAACCTGTCAGCAGCGTTGATTCCTTATTGAAGCCTCAGTCTTAAACAGAATTGGAGAAGCAGAGCGGACAGGCACCACACTGAAGACTTTAAGGTTATACCGTTGGTTAAAGCTGGCACCCAGGACCTCTTCACACCATAACAATTCTGATTATGTTATTGGGTGTGGAGTGTTCCTTTTAATCAAGAATTAGGAAAATCTATTAATCAGCTGTCAAATTGGTTACATTTAGTGTTTGTTAAATATACATTGGAGGAAAAAAAAAACCTGCATGGAGAAAACGTATCAAACTGTTGCTGACACTTTCACGTCTAATTGTTGGTGAATGTTTTTGGTGCAATGAATTCATTTAATCTCAATGTAAGGACCAGGGTGCAGTGGTCCTGTCCCCTTTACACTGCAATGTAATAATTGTTTGGGAAACTGCAATGGTTTACGCTGCTGGGTTAAGTCCACCTCTAGTGGCGGTCGGTATGACAGCCACTAGAGGAGCTTCCGCAGCACAGACCTAATGATACTCTGCTTTGCAACTGCAGTTTGTGGATTGAGTATGCAATGAGATAGCAGATAGCTTTGAATGCTGTGGTTGGTGTGGTAATCGATTTCCAGTCCAGTCACCAGCAGGCTTTGTGATAAGTCTCATCAGCTGGAGTCGGTGAGGAGTTCTTGTTTAGCAGCATTTGACCCCACAGTGTGGGTTCTGTGTCACAGGAAATGACTGTGTAGTTCAGGTTAAGGGGCTCTAGTCCATAGAACCACAGCTCTTATCAGATCAGGGATGAATGACCTCAGACATTAGTAGGTAGTTAACCAAAGGATGTTTTTTGGGTTGTTTTTTAACCCATTAAGGAACAAACTTAAAGAAAATGCAACTACATACCACCAAGGACTGTCAATTGCTTTTCTGCTTCATGCTGAAGTGTCATCTAATAGGTCATTCCTTTGTGGAATATGCCCTTTAGAACACAGATTTTTCTGGTTGCAAATATAATCATTAGTTCTTAAGAGTTTAAATTAAATCTGAGTGGACCAAAGCTGGCCCGAGTATTGGTGGTTTGTCTTTAGCCAATACATTGGTCTCTAGTAGCTCCCTATAAACCGCATGAGGACTTCGAAAATACTGAATGGTGCCATGCCTATACTTGTGTACAATTTTAGGAAATACAAAGCTGTTTGTTTTGTTCACAATAATATGCTAATTGGAATTGATAAAAGACCAGGAATTGGCTGAGCTGGGCATTTGGTAGCTGTAAACTGCAGAGGTGCTCCAAATCCATGGAAGATATACAAAAACACAAAATGCACTTTAGTCTTGATTGTATTATATGTGTGTGAAATGCATTCTGTGTAGCTTTACAGGAAGCTGTAGGGCTGCCGAATTACAGACTTGAAAAAGCAAAGTCCGATAATTCATATCCAGCACGACGAACAGTCCACTCAGATTACTATTGGATATTTGTGATTGAAATGAGTGGAGAATTGTATCTCCCCCTCCTACCTGTTAGGTATCCTATTATCCAGACAATGTTTTAATATCTCAGATTGTTCAATTTACTTGGCCATTAAAAAAATAAAAATAAAAAAAAACTACACTGCCCACATACAAAATAAATATCCCTGTGTAGTAGATGTGCCCAAAATGAAAACTTTCTCGCATTTAATTCTGCATTTTTTTCATTGGAGTTTTATATCTAAAAACTATTTTTCACAACCTGTATTTCGTTTGTCTCTTTCTAACCCCGCACAGACTTTCTGTGTCTGTCCAATCAGACCTCCCAAATGCAGCTCAATGAGAAGTCATTGCAAGGCAGGTGCTCTCAGCAATTGCTGCCTCTTAAATATTCTCCATTTCTATTGAAATCTGCACTTTTTGCGGAAGGGAAACATGACCATTGATAAATTTCATACTCCTTGCTTTTTTTGTTCCAAGACTATAACCTATTCTGGTAATATTAGGTGGTGGCTAAATTTACATGAAAGATAACAAGAACTGGTTACATGTTTCTGTGTATCGAAGGGGGGAACCTTTTTTATTTTATTTTTTAGTGGGAAAAATATTTGAATGAAAATTTTCTGAGACTGTGGCAGTATATAGTTCCCACATCTCCTTTCCAAGCTGGTGGTGATGGAATGATTTCTGGTAGGTTAGTTTATGTAGCAGTGTACCACTGCATTTTCACTGTTAAAATGTGTTTGTTTGGTTTTTTTTTTTCTTTTAGGGAAATGAAAACTTGTTTGCAATTACATTTTAAGCAACAATCTTGATGGATTAGTTTAAACTCTTGCCAACAGGCACTAATTAGAACTATAGAAAGTTTAGCTGTAATTGGCAATTAAAGGTCTCACTGGTTGTGTGGAAGGACCTGCTTTAACTTACACAACAAGCTTTCATTTTAATTTCCTTTTTAAAAGACCGAAGGGTGCACCATTTTTTGTTTCATGTAATGTAAATGTGAAGGCAAAGAATATGCGACCATAGTATGTTTATCTGTAATTTAGACACATTTAGTATTAATATGGCCCGATTTGGAGCTCTCTGGGATTCTGCAATAGGGTTGGATAGAATAAGTGTATATTTTCTGTCCATAGTGTAAAAAGGGTATGGTCACTTGCTGGATTTTCTAAATGATTTTTTTTTTTTTTTTTTTTACTGATCCTCTGTTTAAAGCTCCCCTTTATATTATTCCCCTTTTATCGCAATGATTACAGTATCTCCCTTGTCTTTAGATTTCTTACTTGCACCAGATGTAAATAGTGGCCAAGTCCTGCCTTTCCATGTTTGAGTATTTTTATATTGTAAGTAGTCTCCAAAAGTAAATCCAAGAACTCTTAAATATGTTTTTTGGGGACTAGCAGTTGATTAATAGAAAGATTCTGAATAATCCTTCTTGCTTTATTGATGTTCCTGACAATATAGCTGCCGACAGACATTTCTTTAACACAGCCTGTTGACAGTATTGATATTTCAAATAATTTATGTGGCATTGCTATCTACTAAACACATACACAGAGACCCACTGACATACACACATATTTAGTAATTGAGGTCCACCCAGCCTCCCTGTCTTGCTCTGGGGAGGCTAAAGTGCATCCTCACCCTGGTAGCCACTGGTTGCTTCTGTGATGGGATCACTATGCTCTTCCTGCTCAGATCCCTCGTGCACCCAGTAGTGATGCCAGGATGTCATATCCCAGCTGCCAGCTCACTGCAGTGCAAGTGAGGGAGCTGTGCATAGAGCACAGTATGTAATGGCTCCCTCACTGCCCGGCTGGCAACTGGGCCGCATTGCGAGCAGCTCAGGGCATGCGTGCTCTAAAGTGAGGGTGTTGCCAATTCTGGGCTCGAGAAATCCCCGCAGCCAGGTTGCCATGGTGATAAGGATTTGTTGGCCCCTTGATCCCGAGGTGGTCAGCCGCCTCTGAGTGGAGGGAGGCGGGCGGCTGACCGTCCCATAAAGAGCATGGGCATGCGGTTGGCCTGGCTAAAGGGAGAGCATTTGCGGACGGCTAGCCATCTGATAGAGATCGTGGGGTGTTAGGCACGGGCTGGAGGATTGAGACAGACGGGCAGGCACACAAGGGAGCTGTTACCGCCCTCCCTGCTCCCTCGCGTGCCCTCCACTGATGCCCGGAGCCAGAATATAACAACACTCTATGGAGCAGAGCAGGGAGGTGACTGAAGCCCCCACTGGACCTCAGGGAAAGCCGAATTACTCCAGGTAGGGAGGCTGAATGGACGTGTGGGTTTAGGTAACAGGTCCCCCTTCAATCACACGTGTGTAAGGGGTTTTTACTCACCTTTTCCCCCTGGCCCTGTCTCTGTGACTGCGATCATTAATCTTGATGAGCTCAGCCAATCCAATGCTTTCCCGTATGAGAGCAGTGGGAGGCTATTGCGCATGTGTGGCAAAACACCATGCTGCGCCAATCAGCATCTCCTCTTAGAGTTGAATTGATTGACAGCATCTCTATGGGGAACATTCAGCGTCTCTAAATGTAGGTGCTGCGTACTGTCCAGCACTGACCCAGGATGCATGCTGGAGGCTGTCTGGGTGACTTTAACTAGAAGTGTTACTAGGCAGCAATGTAAATACTGATATCTGAAAAGGCAGTGTTTACATTGAAAAGTGTGAAGGGACAGGTTATAGACAAGAGAACAACTACATTAAGCTGTAGTGGTTCTGGTGACTATAGTGTCCCTTTAAAAAAAAAATATATATATATTTAAAAAAAAATTTGACATTGAATCTAGGAGCCAGCAAAAAAAAAAAAATAGGAGCCAGGTTTTTCAAAGTGATGTATAGATGCAGCTCGTGTCTTAAAGTGGACCGGTCTCGTTTTTCTTTTCTGTTGCCCTCTGTATGTTCATGATACTTCCCTCCTTGCCAGTTGCCTTTAACCCCTTAAGGACCAAACTAATGGAATAAAAGGGAATCATGACATGTCATGTGTCCTTAAGGGGTTAAATGTATTTAATTTTTTTTCCTTGGGCCGGATCTCGGTATGTGGGAGCAGCTATTTTGTTCTCCTCTGTCTGTGATGTGTTTTCCTTCTGTGGGCCTGATTGTACTGATGAATTGGGGGTAAATTTGATTAGCTTTAATCTCAGTGCTCCGTTTTGTCAACCTGATTCCTAATAGAGGAAGATGTAGTAGTCCCTGCTTTTCTTTATTCGTTTAATTAAAACTAGAACTCTATGGAAATAAAGAGATTAAAGCAGATTAGTTTAATTTTGGTGGCAGCCACTTTAACAGCATGATCTGAACTACAACGCAGTTTGCACTAGGAGGAGAGAGAGGACACCCAACAAGATAAATAATGAGGAAATATCACTGCTTGTTTGTGGTTTCTGGGACTGGCTTTAGCCAGGTGGTGATTACAAGCAGCTCATTATGTGCAGTGAGGGGTTGAGCTGTGGACATACACCGTTCAGGTAGTATTTCTGGTATGGGGGGGTGTAGCTAAGGGGATAGTTTTATTGTTCAGCATTCTGCAATACACTTACACTCTCTCTCCCCCCCCAATGCTGTAATTTCTATTAAGCCAACAGAAGAGTAACACATTCTGTGCAGTGGGTATACCTTCTTCCCCCTGTAAAAGTGTGCCTCTTGGTGGACTCCCTGGCTTAGAGTAGTGAGAATTTAAAAAGGAGCAAACAGGTGCACACATTGTTCAAAACCAGGGGCTTTTCAATGAGAACCTTCTAAGTGGTCGTTTGTCTGGCACAGATGCAAAAGGAGAGGGCTACAGATCTACAGTTTTTAGCAATGTTTAGATCTACCCCCCACCCCCCAATGAAAACATGCATACATTTAGTGCTACACTTTTATTTGGGATAGATACAAAAAGTTTTTATATATAAAAAAAAATTTTGATCGAAGTGTTCCAGTTTTGTGAACATTATGCATTCTCCTGATTGGAGACCGATTTAACCATGCAGTGCTGCTGTGATTAGTGAAGCTTAAAACATCTGTACTTTGTGGAAAGATTTTATATACGGACAGGCTTGGCCCATAAACAGAGGAAGCCCTATATCTATCGGAGTTCTCATTGCTGCAATCAGACTCAGTCACCGGAATTCACTTTTCAAGTAATTTTAACAATCACACAGAGGAATCCTGTTCTAGCGAGGTGCTAGTTGGCATAGATTTGTCAGCTCGAGATGTGTCTCAGCTGTGGTCTTTTTAAAGGAACACTATAGGGGGTCAGGAACAGCTCAAGATTTACAAGATTTTTTTTTTTTTTTTATTAACTGCCCTCCCCCAAATCGATGAGTTGGAAAGTGTTCTTGTAATCCTGGACCAGGCTGAACACCAGTTTTTTTTATTTTTTTTTTTTTATCAAGCACATTAGTCTGACATTTCAACCTGACATGTTCTAAAGGTATAAATATTGAGATTAACACCTCCCCCCGTCCCTTCTATCACTGCACCTGAGAGGTGAACAGGTAGTTCAGAAGAATAAATAAAAAGGTGTGATTAGTCTTTCTTTATGAAGGAGGATGTGGCAGGACGGTCAGATTATATAAACCCTTCATCATGAAATGGTTATTCCGGCCTTGCTGGGGAGCAATTTTTTATTTTTTTATTTTAGTGGCACAGTAGAGTTCAGATAACTTTACATTTTAGCAGCTTTGTTTCTCAATTCTTCTAGTTCCCTCCCAGTATGATTCACAGGCATTGTTTGGTCATGTTTTATTAAAAAGCAATAACATTTTTACAAATAAGTGTGCAAAACAAACGGAAGTTGTGATTAATTTCACAAAGCAACATGCAGGGTTCTACACGTCAAAAATAAAATTAAAATCAAAATCTAATCTACAGTTATCTGGAGTTTGACAGGGACAAAAAAAAAAGGGGGGGGGGGGGCGCACTATTCTAGAATTTCAAATTAAAGTGGTCTTACGTGCCTCACCCCTGTAGTCGGCTGGAGAGGTTTCCCAACATCTTTTAAACCAGCTGCAGCCTGCAAGTCCTGGCAGTAGATACGGGGTTAACTCACCATTCATTAAGTGTTTTTTTTAAATTGAGTTAACACTTAGTGGTTGCTCAGTGCTATGAAGGCGCTAGGTTAGTGTCACAATTACATAATTAGTCTTTAAAAATGCTTTAATGTAATAAGAGTGCCAAAGAGGTATTTAATCCCCCCCTCCCTCATTTGTTGGCATTCCATGTGTTAAAAGGGGCACCAAGGAAGCTGTATTTGCCCTTCTATCAAGGCATCTGCTCATTTCTGGCAGGGGAAGGAATCTAAGGGATTCATATCCTCACTTTAATAAAGTCTTAAAAACCTTCACTTAACTGTTAATAAAACCTTGCCAGTCATATGGCCAGGGATTCTATCTGAAAACAGGACACTCTGAAGCATTACAGAAAGTGAAATGATTTCAATGCTAAAAACCCAATATGAAAAGGTTGTCAGAGTTTTATCGAAATATAGCAATTCTGCCTGTCCCATCCTTTAGTGAGAGTAAATGTTTCCAATTCCACGTGGTCAGAGTTTATCGTCAGTCATTTCCAGAAACTGGGCGTAGACATCACGGGTACATTCTCCCTTTGGGTTAAACTGAAACTTGTAGTAGCTGCCATCTGCACAGATAGCTGAAAGAGACAGACTGGTTAGTGTGCACACGGTGAGATGCAACTAGTCATATCCTCCATAACCAAAGGCAGACCATCTCTGCAGCTAAGACAACTTATTTCTTCATATGTGCAGCTTGCCTCAAGGGTTGTAGATGAAGGTGAACAAAATGGGACTGAAGGCAGATGTTCGCGCTTAAGGAGGATTGTACAGTGGTGATCTAACTAGCTTAGATATACATTATAAACTTGTCTAAGGGTCCACCCCTGCACTCCCCCTAATTCTTTGTAACATTTACACCCGGACAACAATTACTCTATCAAGGTTATTCCGAAAGTGAATTTTATAGTCAAGTGGAAACCTGGCAATGCTTACTTTAGTGAATAATACATCTCCCCTACTACCTTCTAAGTCACTGATGGCTAACTTTGACACCATAAATTGTTTCTGGACTACATTTCCTTTGATGCTCAGCTAGCTTTTAGAGTCTAAACTATAGTCATGCTTTGGATCCCTAGCTTATTAATTTCTTTTAATGTATCTGTAACTGGATTCTAGGTGTGCCTACCAGGCCACTGCAGCTATGATAAACACACCATGTGGAGTGCAGCACAAGAATGAGAAAACAGTAATGTAGATGAGGACACAGGGATTTACCTATGACTGAACTGGGCTCTGTTCCAAAGGCACAAACACAAGGTGATCCAGAGGGAACCTGAAATTTAGAGAAACTCCACTTGGAGCTGAAGTATTTTGGGAGGAAACTAGCAGAGGCCAAACTGCAAAATAGAGACAAAAAACAAGAGAATGGAATCATTATTTGCACGTTATTTACACACTTTATCACATAATCCAATAACACCCTAGCAATGAAAAATCTTTTATATTTGCAATTTCATTACAGAATAGAGACATTCTTCACTAAACTTGAATTATTTAGCAAATTGAAATATGAATGCAAAGTATCCAATCTGTGACTAAAGTTTGGAGAATTTTCCAGACCCGCTTTTTAAACCTACATCTCGCAATGAAGATTCCAACTTGTTACAATTTGAGGTTTGATGAATAACCCTCTCATTATCTAAGCACATATTACCACGAAAGGGGGTATTAACGAACTTAATTACTGAACTTCAAGCCTGAATACACTTCCATTGAACAGAGTCGCGACTAAAATGAACCACTACTAACTTGGCAATGCAATTTACTGATACAATTAACTTCAAGTAGATTTAACCTAGAATTCTGGAGAAGACAATATGGTCTGCGTTTCGACTCAAAGTAAGAAGACGTTATTGATGGTTTACTGATGCTGGATTGTTTTCACCCATGTGTCGTATGTAAAAAAAAAAAAAAAAAAATCAAAAAAAAATCAATGGATTAAATACTGAAAACCAACATATCCTTTTAATCTAGATTTCTGTTTTTTTAAAGAAAGAAAAGTGTACTTTATCATGTGGCTATTCTTGTAACCGTACATATTTTATATAAAACTAATAGTGGACAATGCCGGGTCTTCCTGGTTAATATAACCACACTAAATACAAACTATTCTTTCCAGCCTTGGAGAGAACTGCCTGTAATTCAGAACCGTAGAGACCCACCACTCTGAACATAGGATATCCCTATACACCCCATACCTGGACTGCTTGTTTCTCTTAGGATCCTCTGCAGCGAAGACATGCACTGTACCATGATCACTTGCAACACAGATTAGAGATGCATCTTCATTGAAATTAATGCTACAAAAAAAAAAAAAGGGAATTGGTGATGGCATGTCACACGTTTGCTTGTTCTCATATATTACGTGACTATACGGATTATTATGGATTAAATACATTCATCTTTCCACGTGACGAGATTGAATTATGTACAACCTGAACATAGTTTCAAGCAGATAATGGATTAGCTGAAACTCAAACAGAATCCCTGCGAGTTTTACAATTTGATTTTTCATCTTATGCCCAACACCTGTCAAGATTACGGTTATCACCCACACAACCTCTCTTGAGAACAAATTCCACAATCACTACTGCCCTGAGAGGAGTAATGGCTGGTTCAGCATTGGGGGAAGTGTAGTGAAAGGGCCACTAAAGTCACAAACACCAATTCATCTCACTGAAGTGTGCACTGCCCTCTCTAGGATGTGCATTAGATTACCCCTCGTAATGATGTCAGAGGAGGCACCCAGGACCAAGGGACCTCTGCGCTACAATAAGGTGCATAAAGGATGGAAGAGGGACACTATAGTGTTAGGAATACAGTATTCCTTAATGGCACAGTTACTAGCCATCTCCTGCCATTACCATAGGCTATTGGAATAGTGGGAACTTTTCATTCAGCGTTTGCCTGTTTTGATGGTGGCATTGAGAAACAGAAGCTGTACGAGATAAACAAACATTATAATATAACAACCATTTCTTAACTCACCAATAAATATTTGCAGTTTGTGATCCTCGTCGCAGTTCTTGGATGAGATGTCCAGTTGACGTATCAAATATTCTTATGAGAGTTCCCTGTGAAGAAAGAATTAGAATATCACCGTTATTCATTAAAATGCGGACGGTTCAATTTCAAAGTGAATTTCAAGTTTTTAGCCAAGCTGGAATTATAGCTGCCGGGGGGACGACGACGACACACTGCTCCTGTCTACCTGGCCCCCACGCTCTGCCAAAGACTATCCATTGGTTGTTCTGACGCCCACTTTCAAGAGTTCCTTTAAGAGAGACCTGCACCGTTTCTATAGAACTCCTTTCCCTGCTCCGTTAGACTCTCACCCAGTCCCTATTCATGTCAATAAATAAATAATTCACTGAAAACACACTTCTTGCAGAAGATAGATTAATTAAACTGTTAGCTGCTTTCCCTCTACACAAGATCCACCTTCTCTCCTACAACTATATCATCTAAACAGCTAAGCCCTCATTGTAATCTCTTCGATTATATGAAGTACACCTTATCCTACTACCCTTTGGAATGTAAGCTTGTTTGAGTAGGACCCTCTGTTCCTGTATATCTAACTTGCCCAGTTGCAAATTCTCGTTTATTAGTCCACCTATTGTACAGCGTTGCAGAATTTGTTGGAGCGTCATAAATAATAATAATTCCCACAGTTCACACTTTAGTGATTAGGCCTGCATGTTTTGCTTCATAAACTGTAAACTCCTGCTAAGAAGGATACGGTTCTATTTCTTAAAGGTGCTGTTGGTAAAGCTACTTGTCCTCATTCTGTCCAGGACTTCCTCCTAATGCTTCTCATTTCTAATCCTATTATATCAATCCTCAGAATCTGATGTGGACATTGCCTGTATTGTGTCACGCCATATGTTTTTTGTTGCACATGGGAGACCCTGCATGGTCAATCCTCACCTTCTCAGACGCTGTTGCAATTCTGGTCCCTTGTAAGTTTAGGGCGATACAGCTCAGCACACCTTCATGAGCCGGTATATCTACTGGGGACTTCTCAGTGCTGGCAAGATCTACGATCTGCACGTGGCCAGTGTGAGCTCCAGGAAATGCCAGTAACGAATTATTGCTGTTTGGACACAGAACACACAATCCTGGGAGAGGGGGGAAGGGGGCAGTGTGAGACTGCTTTAGATACACAATGAGGCAAAACATATCTGTAAAGTTTACTAAACTGACAAAATGTAAAAAATAAATTTAAAAAAATGCTACTACCATCTGTTAAAAGACAACCTGTGTTAGCTTTTGGATCACTTTAAAATGGAAAGTCCATTTTAATACTGAAATAAAAGCTACATGGATCTCTGACTGTCAGAGTAATGTAGTCTTAAACCTAGGATGCAGATACATTCTTGTAACCAGATCCACCATCCGTCCAACATTACAGCCTACCTTTAGGATTGTAACATGTCTCAAAGACGTGCAGCTGATGAGGGTTGTGTGTAAATGTGAACACTTTAATCATGGAATCCAAAACTACCACAATCCTGAAACACAGAACAAAACACCTGGTCAGCGTCTGGACCCAAATCGGATGAAAAATTCACATCAAATCTCAGGATATCACCTCTGCCGCCATATTCTCTGCTAAAATGTCCCTGGATACATCAGTCCCATTAAAGAAAAATTTCTTGCAACAGAATGCTGATCTGTCACCTCATTTAAAAAAAAATAAAAAATAAAAATTTAAATTTAAAGGCATAAAATCATTATTTAAGAAAGAATACGTGACAGCAGAGGGTAAAACAAGAGCTGGATATCAGATACACACAGGAAAAACCAAGATATTCTCTAGCCCATCAGTTAATGGGAAAATTTAAAGTTTCCACTTTAAAACCAAATAAGCATATTTGTAAATTATAGAAATCCACCAATCCAACATGTGTTCTGCTTTGAACACTCGCAAATATAACTTCTGCTTTTAAAGGATTTATCTCACAAGCAGTGGATCGGTCAGACACAAGCAGCAATTCATGGTTTCAAATTGTTTGAGGAATAAACTTACTGCACAAAAACAAAAAGTGTTCCATGATTTAAAAAAAAAAAAAGGGAGGGAGGAAAACCAATGCTTGGACTAATAACTAATGAAAATGTGTGCATTTGCTTGCCTAATTGGACCATACAGATTGCATTGTATTCTTATTAGATATATAGATAGAGGGTCTATGCAGTAAACTTGGGATTGTGGAAAAATAACAAATGGAACTGCAACATCAAAGGGCACTTGCCACGTCCCAAACGACTTGTGATCATTAGACTGAGCATCAGATTCTATCTATAACTGGCGCTAGCAGTTTTGCCAACAAATATATAGATTTAAAGATAGGGTTTTCTCCCGAGGCATTGACTGACAAGGAAGAGCAGAAACGACACCCCCCCCCCCACAGGAAGTCCTTCTGCTGCTCTTCAGCTTAACAAACACAGGGCATGAGCAGTGGTTCCTATGGAGATTCCCTAGTCAGCGATGCTAGCGCCGGCTGAGGAGTATAGGAACGGAGTGACATGATTTCACTCAGTTCAATTGCCAGGACGCTGCTACATGAAGAGTACACCCACGAAGCTAAGATGGCAGCGCTCTAAGGGAGGAGAGGTGAGTAAATCTCTATATTTTACATTGAATACACCATATATCTGTGATTTAAGGTTAATAGGTTCACTTTAAGGATAAAAAGGTTGACCTGAAAACCTTTATTCAGTTTTGCCACTCTCTTAGAGGTAAAAGCTACAAACATGGAGGCACCAGTGCTTGCAAGTGCAACTGACTCCTCCCACGACGCCAAGTGCAGCATTGTGGGTCCATCCACAATGGGAATTCTGAGATGCTTTGTTTGAAGAAATAGATGCTCACGCATGCAATGTAAAGGAAATTCGTGTAACAGAGAAGAAATCTTCAGGTAAGTATCTTTGGATTGTAAGCTCAGTTGGGCAAGTCCCTCTCCACCTTCTGCTCCTGCATGTCATACATGTTTTGTTAGAATCCAATGTTTGTCTAATTGTATCAGTTTAATCTATATATTGCTGGCAATTCACTTGGCACGATATGTAGGTCAAATTAGTTCTGTAAAGAAGACACTTATCACTCCATCTTCTGCCATGTCAATATCAGCTGTGATCACTGCCAGTCTAACACTCCTATTACAACACCTCCAAAACCTATCTTTATAAAAACACAACGCTAAGCAACACTGCAGCAAATTAGTTTGTTTAGTCAAGAGGCAGGTACCTGTCTCTCCGGAGCTTCACCGCTTTCACCTCCGTGGAAAATTCTATTTCAATTACAGTTTTTTTCTTCAGGTCATCCCAGATCATCACTGTAGAGGTGCAGGGAATAGAAAAGAGGTTTAGAGAGAGACAAGCAGGGTTACTCACTAAACTCCAAACTGTAGCAAAATTAAAACTGGAATTGCAAATTTTAGCCAAACATATGCAATTTGAAAAATTATACAATTCGGCAATAACAGCAGCTTGGTTGTTTTAGGTTTAATGTTAATATCAGGACATTGATTCAACAGTTGATTTCATTTTTATGAATGAAAGTGAGAATTTAAAGTGAATCACAAATTCAAGGTACAATTAGCCGACCCGCACAAATTCAGCAATGCATCCATTTTGACTACTCTGGCCTTAAATTTGAAATTTACTTTGAATTCTCACTTTATTGAAGTACCCCGAGAGACTCAAGCTTTACAGAGAATAGTCCTCTTTATTACATGAGAATATCTGACCCCACCACACACGACGTGTTTGCCATTAGATGTGAGTTGCATATTGGCAATCCCGTATAAAGAGCCGTTCTGCGGCACAGTGGGAAACGTGGTGACTATTACTCTGTACTAGTTTTAAGACAAGGTATTAAATGCTCATGGTGCCACCAGAGGATTCATGTGGATCTCAACGGTAACACCTAGTGAGATCACCGGTTTCTACTAATTATAATCCTCGTAGCTTTATATAAAATTTCTTGGAGAGCTGAGTGCAAACACTGAAAAGATTACACTGGGCAGGATTTGATCTCCACCCGTTTAATGCGTCATAAAGACCAATAAAATGACGCTCAGTGTGTGCACGTGTCAGATTTGTAGGTTCTCATATTAACTAAATACCTGCCCTGTCCAGTTCACGGAATAGGAGACATGGCTTAATCAATGCAGCCAGTCAAAGCTCTCTGAATTATAATGGAAGTCTATAGGGAATATGCCATTGCTGCACAGAGCTTCCACACAACTGAATGAATGTGAGTACATACACACAACACTGGGATGATTAAATAAGCTGCCATGTTCTCAAACGGCGTTTAAACTCTGGAATGAATACATTGTCATTCTGCAGAACAACAATGTTATCAGCTGCATGGTTAAAACTGGGGGGATGAAGTGGTCTGGCTGCTATTTGTCTCTCCTGTTACAGTTCAAATATTACAAAGTAAAATGTCAGAATATAAAGACTTACCTTTGTTGGGAGGATACTTCGGCTTTTTCCCTCCTCCCACTAGAGCCAGGTAGTTACATCGAAATAACATCTCCACATAACCCACTCCACCCTCTAGGAATTCTTAAAGAGAAAATACAGTAAAAAGGTCTGTAAGTACGTGGAGATCTCTTTAGTACAGGATCCAGACTGTGCCATCTCACTATCCGAGCCTTGAAATCCGAGCCTACTACATCCCAAGTTATTGCAGCCCTTCTAACAAACAATGACCTTCTATCACTGCAAGGCTCGCTGAATAATACCATGGGACACCGCTTTGTTAGCAAAGATAGAGGTCTGTGCTTTGCAACCAGGCCTTACTCTCACAACACTTATACGCCAATTGCAATTACATGTACTGTGTGGACAACAAAGGCAAAGTCTCAACCAGCACGATGCCTTGTGTTCACAGTTTATACTTTCAGAGGGGTCTCTGGACCTCCATTTCCATTCCTTAGCAATTCAACTTTGCAGTAAGTCCCTAATAAGGGACACTGTGCGCTAAGGGAGGTGATATATTAAGGTAGGTATCTGTAGCTCCCAAAGACAGGAGTAACAATGATGTCAACATTAAAGAATGCTTTGTATAAGACTTCAGATGAAGGGTCTCCTTTATTGTATCCTGCAGAACAATAAAATAAAAATAAATTTTAAAAAATGACAAAATCCAAAGCTCACTATTTGTCACGTGCGTGGGCTATAGGCCCAGCCGAGACAGTGGGGAGAGTGTGGAAGTGACAGGGTTAATGACACCAGACCCCTGGTTACCTGTTGCTAGTCCCAGCAACCACTCAATTAACCCCTGCAATCCCTTCTACACTATCCCCCTTAGTACTACTGCCACCACCAAGACTTTTAAACCCGGGCGTCTTAGGTTACCCCACACACAGGAGAATTATAGTATCACAGTTCTACTTTTACTGATAAAACATATATAGTTAACCCCTTTTGGTAACGTGTTTACCTGAGCTTTCCTCTGGAGAGTGAAGCTCATAGAGAACAGAGACACAAGCTGATTAAGTAAACATTTAATCTGACAAAAAGGATTCACAGTGCTGAGTACAAAATACAGAAATAAATGACATACAGAAAACAAATTGCAAAACAGTACATAAAATAAAATAGGAGAAAACACAAGAAATTCCTTACATATATTTACCCCATATAGAATTCTTGTGGGAGTCTTAGATGGTATAGATCTCCTAGAAGTTACTGACAAAAAGAAAAATGAATAACTGACTTCCCTGGATAGTCCAACACCCTCATATATCTAAACTAGTTGTTTCTCAGTGGGCAGACCCCTGGGGGGGGATCAGAGGGGGCTGGTCTGGCAGTCTATTGCCCACTCTATGAAATTCCTTGTGTCCAGCTCTGGTGATGGCTATCTAGATGTTTTATGGTCTAGGCCTGGTGCAAGATCAAAGACCACAATAAATGTCATCCCAAGGTTTACAAAAACACAACTCTTAACATATATAAACACACATCAAACACCAACTCATGCTTTTGGCATGACACTATTGATAACCAAAAAGTAAATTTCTCTCCTAAAGACAGACAGGAGCCACCAACCGATGCTTACAATGCATTCTCTGAGATGGGGCTGTCTGTTTGCCAGAGGCCTGGGACAAAGTTGAGCTTCTTGCAAAGCCGTACTTTTAACAATTTACTCCTGAAACCAGGTCCTTTACCCAATACGTAGTCCAAGCAGTTAGTAGATCATATTATACAAGTAGATTTCCAGAGTGATGCTTCGACATGTACAAAGGATTACTGGCACATCAAGGGTTAATAATGGCATTGTGTGTGTTCTGAACTGTTAAAGTGGTAGCACAGCCAGGCTCCTCTGTGTCAGTCCCTGGAACCCCCCACCTGGGCACTAGACAGGTTTTAAGCAGTACTGTTATGTGAAATCCAAAGCGCTCCAGCATGGGACATGCCTGCTTTGCACAGTGGTACCCAAGCCGCCACCTTTCAGTCTTCCTTGAAGTGAATGTTGGATTCCCCTTTCAGCTTATACACTTGTGCCATAAGCTGCCATAGGATTCTATAGCACAGAAAGGAGTTTATCCCTTTCAGCCATTGCAAGTGATGCTTTTGGGAAACGGCAAGATGTGGCAGGAGGAATCTCATCGAAGCTCATTTTATCACATTTTCACAAAACCTGGTGTGTACGAAGACGAAGTAGTGTAAAAAAAAAAAAAAAAAAAAATATTTTTACATTCAAAATGCGATAGGTGGTCTGTAACAAACAGACGACCCTTTTGCTATTTTTAATGTTTTTCTAATAACTAAAAGTTATTTTTATGCTTTTCTGCTCTCAGATCCATGATGCAGAGATATTAATTTATTAAAAGGAATACTCTGGTCACCATAACATGTCCTTAGAGGGACAGTTTAGGCACCATACCATCTTCAATGAAAGTAAGTTGTTATAGTGCCAGGAGGTCTCTGGCGCTGGCTCACCTTAAAGGTTTAAATAATTTTAACCCAAAGCCTGTGTTCCATGTCCGAAACTTCCTGCCTCTCTGGGCTTCGGTTTTCTAAAAATCTCTAAACCAGAAGTTTCTTGCAGAATCGGGCATCAGCGGCACTGGCTGGCACTCTCAGCCAATCAGTGAATCGATATTCTTAAAACTGACTTTAAAAAGGCACGTTTCTTTACAAGACAGTTTTATAAACGGGGATTCACTGATTGGCTGCGATTGTCAGCTGACCACTCTCAACCAATCAGTGACGCCACCACCTGATTCAGTAAGAGCCTTCCGATTTAGAGATTTTTAGAAAATGGAAAAGCAAAGAGGCAGGGAGAAATTGGGGTTAAACCATTTGAGAACAGTTTAACACCTTAGAGTGAGTCAGCACCAGGGACTTCCTGGCTCCATGGCATCATAACAACTTAATTTCTATAAAGTTGTTATGGTGCCTAAAGTGTTCCTTTAACTTCAACTTTAGCTTAAAGGGATACTGTAGGCACCCAGACCACTTCTGCCCATTGGAGTGGTCTGAGTGCCAACTCCCATCACCCTTAACGCTGCAAGTGTAATTATTGCAGTTTTTATAAACTGTAATAATTACCTTGCAGGGTTAAGTCCTCCTCTAGTGGCTGTCTACTAGACAGCCACTTGAGGGACTTCTGGCTTTTTAGACGACGTTTAGTCGTCTAAACGACGCTGGATGTCCTCACGCTCTGCATGAGGACCTCCAGCGTCGCCGGAGTCCCCACAGGAAAGCATTGAATAAGCCATAGGGGGAGCACTCAAGGATTCTGCAGTACCAGGAAAACAGGTTTGTTTTTCTGGCACTAGAAAATCCCTTAAATGAAGCAATTTTGGTGTATAGATCATGCCACTGCAGTCTCACTGCTCAATTCTCTGCCATTTAGGAGTTAAATCACTATTGTTTCTGCAGCCCTAGCCACACATCCTATGACTTACACAGCCTGCATGAAAAAAAAATGGTTTCATTTTCAAATCAGATGTTTTTACCTCCTGCTCTGTAAATTGAACTTTAATCACACACAGGAGGTTCCTGTGGGGTCTAGAAGCCATTTAGGAGTTTAATCACTTTCACCCATCTCACTCTACATGTGACTTACAAAGCCTTCCTAAACACTTCCTGTAAAATGCCATCTAATGTTGAAAGTTCCTTTATTGCACATTATGTTTAATTTAGGATTTCTTATCCCTTTTTTTTTATTTTGAATTTGTATTTTATTAGGTTTTATACACACAGTATACAGTTTTCCATTATATGTGTTATTATATAAGGTAGAACAGGATCAAATAACATTTCGTTGGGCTACAAGCAGAGTAACAATCACAATGTCAGAGAGACCCTTGCTGTGGCATGGTGGGGGAACAATTTGTACATTTCTACTCTTCTGCGGAGATCTCTACTTAAAGAGGTTGCTTAATATTCGAGGTTGCTAGATTTCAACAATCTTCCGGCTCAATCTGTATATCCTATATATATGTGGGGTCAGATATCTAGGGCTATAGGTTAATAGCATGGAGTGCTGGGTTAGGGGTAGCAAGAATAGTGAGAAGCTTTCCTCATTGGCTTATATGCATAAAAAAAACAACAAAAAAAACATCATTATTATTATAGTTAAGTGTTGCGTTTCTCATGTTGCTTTCTGTGTCCATTGGCTAATATGCCTAATTTTTTGAGGAATGTCTCTGGGTCGTCTCCCGAGGTCAGGGTGAGTATATCGGCGCCCTTTTGTACCGTTAGCAATCCCTCTGCGCCCCATCGGTACCGGACCGAATGGTCTCTCAGTCTCTTAGTGACTGGTGCTAGTAGTCTCCTTGCTGCAAGCACTGCAAAAGGGAGGTCACTGTATATGGCCACCTCGCATCCCTCAAATTTTACCGAGCCCAATGATCTGGATCCGGCCATGATTGCAGCTCTCGCCGCTATGTCTCTGGTGGTGGCTATGGTGTCTCTGGGGGCACCAGCGGGTGCCGCTGGCGATTTGCGCACCCTGAAGGTGGACAGTATCAGTGGGGTGTCTGAATTACATCCAAGGCCCATGGAGGAGGTGAGTCTCCGGACAAAGGGCAGTAAATCTTCACCGCTCACCGTTTCAGGGATACCTCTGAGGCGTACGTTGCGTCGGTGGTGTCTGGTTTCAAGTGTTACCACCGCTCCTTATAGGCGTCGGACCTGCTCAGTAAGACCCTCTAGTTGCAGTTTGGTGTCTTGGAGTTGGTGATCTCTTGAGCTTTCTCTGTTCTCCACCTCCTGGACTCTCTGCTGCAAGACCCCTATTTCTGCATGTGTCTCCTTTAAGTCGGCCTTCCAGACCTGCCTTAGGTCAGTCAGCAGCCTTCTGATGTCCCCTTTTGTTGATGGGGAGTCATCCTCCTCCGAGTCAGACCTGGGAGTGGGGCCTGGGAGGGAAGCTTGGGAGTCCCTCTCTTCCTGGGAGTCGTCAGAGGTCTCTAACTCACTCTGCGGTTCCGGCGCCATCTTGGCGGGCCGCGCCTGTGTAGGCCTCTGAAATGCCAGCCTGATATCAGGTGCCGCGGGACGCTCCGTGTGAGTTTGCTTTCTATGTTTGCGCCCCATGTTGTCGGCTGTCGGGTGGCAGGTAAGCTGCGCGTTTTTGGAGCTGATTTCTGCTCTGTAAGGCTCTTAGTCTGTGGGGCCGATGCAGAGCTCCACAGACATGCGACTGTTCAGCTCCGTGGTCGGCCACGCCCCCAGGATTTCTTATCTCTTGCTGTCAAAAACCTGCTAGACCCTGCAGGAGCCTCCTGTGAGTGATTAAAGTTCAATTACCAGAGCAGGAGATAAAAACTTCTATAGTAGGACTAGGGCTGTATAAACAGAAACAAAAAGCTGCAGGGACATGATCTATAAAACACTAATACTGCTTCATCAGGCTAAAGTTGTTTTGATGCCTTCAGTGTCCCTTTAAGGAAGTTCCGAACGATATTCCGTATCATTGCATCTGTACACTGCAATATATTGCCAGCCTAGAACAAATTCAGTCGTGGACACAGTGATCTTCAGATATGTACACAGTCAACAACCATTCCAAGATTTTGATTAATGAAGGTTTAAAGACTCCTGTCTTTGCCGGTAATGGTTTCATCCTGTTCTTGCATTGGAAGAAGACTCGATAACTGCAGAAATGTGACCCCTCTGCTCACTGTGGCTGTTAGTACATACTGGTCTAGGAAACAGTTGGCCTTTCTATATAATACAGTTTCATTGGACCTAGACCAGGAACATAGCCTTCATACTTCTGTAAATAATGCCATTCTGTGTTCAGTTTTTAGTAATATGAATTAAATGGCTTGTCCTTTATATAAAATAAAAAAATAAAAAAAAAAATATATATATATATATATAAATAAAAAGCACAAAAGAAAGAGCAATGTGTATCTGGTTGGACCCAGAGAGTAATGAATGTTTATTATACCAGGATGACCGTATTGCTCCTTTCAGGTCAGCATGGCTGGGTGCACAAAGCAAACACGGGTCATCAGTATTGTAAAGCACTACGGAATCTGTTGGCGCTATATAAATAATAATAATCAGCAATAAGCTGGGAAATCAGAAAGCCATGTATCAGCACCACATAGTGTACAAGCAACATTAACCAAGTCCCAACCAAAAAAAAAAAAAAATATATATTTTTTTTTTTTAATTTTCACTTGCTCCACAAATAACCTTCCTCCTGTCTCACCAGAAAAAGTGTGACAAACCAGGAAACCACAACTACTCCAAAACCCTAAACTTTAAAACTTCCTGGGAGTTTGTCTCCAATTTTTAAAATTCATGCGTACAGCATTACTACCTTTACTGTGACTGCTGTGCATGTTCAATAATACTACTCCCTGACTACTGTGTACACGTTTATGGCAAACTAGCTCTTGGATATAATAAAAAAAAAAAAAAACACACACAATACGGAGAGACCAGGTTTGTTTTAGCATTTTTAGCCAATTGCTTGTCTCTGCGGACATCAATGCAAAATCCACAGCAAAATATGTTTAGTTGTTTACAGTTACCAGATTTGTAAATAACACAAAACCAATCTGCTGCTGTCAATATATGTGGTCTTTCCCACTAATTTAGCAAAAAGCAGAGCACTGTTAAAGTGACAGCATCACCACATTTTATTACCTTGCTTTTCCTTCTCTTTCAGGGGATCGGTATTATAAACACGAAATCCATTCTCCATTCCGCACGCAAAACACCCTGAAAAACACAGCAGATTCTCCATTAGAAAAGGGGTCCCGTAGCTTTAAATACAACATAAAACTTGGTGCGAACTGGCACTATACAAGCTTACAGTTATACATTTACATTCCACCCCAGGTATTTACTAAAAAGTCAGCGTAGGATGTAGGATCCCAGAATGCCTCACATTGCCAACAAAGACTTCGACTGTGATCAGTCTAAATCTGTTCCTAAAGCAGTCAATGACAGGTGTTTAGTAGAAATTTACCTGCAAGTCTATACAAGTTGTAAAAAAATTTATCCCATGTTACGGTGCAAGATAACGGATGTTGTGACGGGCACTGTGCACCCAATAAGAAAAACACATTATGCAGTAAAATCAAAATTGTATTCTGAAGCTGATAGTAAACAAGATAAATGAAATCGAAATAGGAAAACACAAGGAGGAGCGAAAGAGAGTGACGGAGACGGAGAAGAGAGGACAAGAGGTGAAATGCTAAATACAAGGGCAGTCACTCCTTTAGTTATTGCGTGCTGCTGAGAAGTTCATTAGCAGATCTGTGACTCAGTAACTGCGAACAACAATTCATTGCTGGAGCCTGGGGAGACTTTTCGCACTCCAATCTGAAATAAATCATTGTCTGGAATATTTTACAAAGATTCAGCATGGACAAATGTATTCGCAAAAGCGTATTCTGATAGCAACCTTTTTGCCACACCGATCATTAAGCATAAGGAGTAAATTTAGGACAATGATGCAGAAGTGAAACAATCACTAATATGTTCATGGTGATTGCTGAACGTTTAGCTTTTTACCCCACTTTTCTATTGGGCGGGCTTTATTCACTAACAAGTGAACTGCAAAATAAATAAATATTGCACAATTTAAACATAAGTATCAGATTTGGAAAAATTCACAAACTACGCTATAATAACAGTTTGGCAATATTTATTTTGGTAAATTTTCTTTTGAAATTGATAAAAACTAAAAAAAAAAGGGGATTTGGTGTAATCAGCCGTTTTGTAGCAAAGTTCTAAAAGAGGAGAAATCAGCATGAACACTCCACTGTTTCTATTGGGATTTCCCTACAGTTGTTCTCGAAGCACAAGCCCTAATATACTATTTTACAGTTTATGAAAACAAAATCTGATTTTAAATAAATGAAAAAATGAAGGTCCATACATCGGCTCTCTTTATCACAATGTTGGGCTTGCGGTACAAAAGCTAACATAGTCACTGGCTGGGCTGAGTCAGCATCCTGGGTTATTTTTTGCTGAAAATAAAAGAATTCAGTTGAGGAAGAACAGGCTGAGGGAGCAGTTGGTAAAAATAAATAAATGATATATTTACGCTTACTCAGGGAAAAGGGGGCAGGGTTTTCTGAATCAATGGTGTACACACGGGTTTTAGGCAAGATTCATAAAACGAATTATATAGAAAACAAATAAAAGTTTAAATTTACTAGTGATTCCTTTTTATGTGGGGACCCCAAATATTACGTATCTTTTATATCATATGGTTCCATTCATAAAATCACTGTTTTTGGTTTTTTTACATTTTGCATCAGATTTGGTTAAAATTGAGAGTGAGCAGGTTAGTGCAGATATAGGTTTCAATGGAATATTGTCAGCTTGGATAGTTTCCCTGAAGGGTCGGGTCTCTCCCATTTTTCTTCTCACATTCCTGCCGTTCTATTGCCACCATGATCACCTTTATTTCAATACTCACTTCTTGGTCTCTCCCACATCAATACGTCCCTGTATTCCTCCTCAAGCACTCACTCCATCTCCCCTCCAATGATCACCCTTATAATATCTTTATTCCATCCCTCCCCCCCACAACCCTCCATTTCCAATATATTCTCACACTCCCTGACTCCATCCTGTCCAGAATCTGTTGTCGTTCTATCCCTGTAATCACCTCACACGGCCCCCATTCCATTTCTCTCCCTCACAACCCCCTAGTGCATCCCTCCCAGCATCAACTCATACCTTCCTCTACCCATCAACCATTCCATCCCGATTTGCACTCTCCTTTTCAAGTCACACATTCTATCCCTCCATCTCAAGTATCCTCTGACCTCTAATTCCTTGTCTGCCTTCCTCCCAGATACCCCCTGTCCCCTATCCCGTACCTCTCCCACAGATACCCCCTGTCCCCTATCCCGTACCTCTCCCACAGATACCCCCTGTCCCCTATCCCGTACCTCTCCCACAGATACCCCGTCCCCTATCCCGTGCTTCTCACACAGACAACCCCTGTCCCCTATGATGTACCTCTCCCACAGACACCCCTGTCCCCTATCCCGTACCTCTCCCACAGATACCCCCTGTCCCCCATTCCATTCCTCCCTCGCTCCCAGGTAGCCCCTGGCCCCCCCATTCCATCCCTCCCTCTATACATAACCTTGCCCACCATTCCATTCCCCCCTCTCAATATCACCAGTCCCTCCCAACCTCCATTCCTCCTTCACAGGTAAACCCTGCTTTTCATTTCATCCCTCCCAGCTACCCTCTGCCCCCCATTTTATTCTTCCCTGTCATCTACCCCCTGGCCCCATTCAGTCCCCCCCCTGCCAGCTCTGTCCCGTCCCATTCTTCCCTGCAAACTACCCCCAGCTACTCCCTGCCCCATTCATCCTTCTCAGTTATTTCATATCCACCCCATCCCTCTTTCTGGCTGCCCCCCTAGCCCCATCCCACCCCAACCTCTCTGGTATCATTTGCCCCCCTCCCCTTGTTTTAATCACTACCTTTGGGGCACACCCTGTTGCTCTATCCATCTCACTTTCTCGGTTATCCCCTGTCCCACCCATGTCCCCTGCCTCCTTATCATGTACCCATTCCATCTCTCCCTTCCAGGCACCCTCTGATACCTCTGTTCCTCCCTCCCTATTAGGTTCCCCCCACCCCCATTCTCTCACCTCCATGTCCCCCTCCCCAGACTCTCATCCCCCTGTCCCCCATCTCACACCCACCCCTCGCCCTGTCCTCCCATCTCACCCCCCATCCTCACCCCCCCTTCCCCTGTCTCCCCTCCCCCTCTCTCTCACCGTGGTCCTGGTTGAACCCGGCATAGAGCAGGCCGTTTCCGTGCGGGTTACAGGGCAGGAGGTTCATGCTTGCAGTCTCCCCCCCCGGTGTCGGTCTCAGGGCCCCGGCCAGGCCGGTTACATCATCACCGGGAATCCGTGACGCTCTCCCCGTAACAGCAGCCACTTCCGGCTTCCGCAGGCACCGCAGCCGAGCGCCGAGCTGCCGATCACGTGATCCGCCCCAGCCTAGTGCGAGCGATGCCAGAGCAATCGATGTGAGCTGGGCTCTCCCTGGAGCTCTAATTCTCTAACCCCCCTCAGTCCTGATTCCACCTCAAAACAAAAACCAAAACACTGGGAGCTGTTTATCCTCATAGTATTCACTACAAAAACAAAATCAGTTTATTGTCATAAAAATGGGAATAAACCCCCTGGGTCAGCAATGATCACATTATTTCACTTTTTATCATTTCACAATTAATAAAGAATCCCCTTTGTGCATTGCTGTCACTTTGTTTCATGTATTTCTGTATTTTATTTTCTAGAATTCTATTTGGAATGTTGGGAAGACAGTGATACATGGCACAGAGAGCAGGGAAATTGATCTTCACAGTTATTTAGTCATCTCCAAAGCTGACAATTAATTTGCAGAAGGCAATTTAGTAAACATGGAGGATTTCACTGGATTTTCTATCCCACTTATTTCCTCATTTACCAGAAATAGTTCAAATGACCATAAAGCTCCCTGAAACAGAATAAATTCTCACACAAGGTATTTCCTAAATTAATAAAAAAGCTCACTGGCTGCTTGGGAATGGGAGGTATGAGCATTAGGCCGGCCTGTGATGTGAGGGACTCACCAGAAATTTATACATTTCTGCTCATTCACCTGAAACAAGCCAGGATTGCAATCCCCAAAATCTCTCTCTTGAAGACTCCACTACCCAAATACAAAGTAAATAAAAATCACTGTTTAGCAGATATACACACAATGTAAACATGCACGCATATAATTATGAAATTTTTCATTGGGGTAAATCTAAAAAAGAGCTTGCAAAAATCTGCAGTTGCCTGCTGCCTTTGCAAGCCCTCCCATTCTAATACCGCCCAGCAGGGCCGCCATCAGGGGGTGACAACCATGACAGTTGTTACGGGCCCGGACTGCTTTGGCAGTCCCGGGCCCCACATTCTCTCTCTGCACATATATATAGTGATGATCGCTATATATATGTGCAGCTGCGGGCCCCCGACTCCCTGTACTTGCAGAGGGGGCCCAGCAGACTACAGCTGTACATTACAGCTCTTACCTCTCTCTAACTCTCGCGAGACGTGCAGCCGTCAGAGCATTGCCACAGGTTACCATGGCAACGCGTTCGTGGGAGTTAGAGAGCGGGAAGAGCTGTAATGTACAGCTGTAGTCTGCTGGGCCCCCTCTGCAAGTACAGGGAGCCCTACACTGCCACCGGACCACCAGGGATCATTGAATATCCCCCCTCCCTGAACCAGGTAAGAAGCAGGGAGGGGGGAATAGTTTTTATTACATTTAATGAGGGGGAGGGGAAAATGCTCAATTTACACAACATACATACACTAGTAAACATACACACTGTGCATCCACTACACTAACACACACTCTGCATTCACTACACTAACACACACACTGCATTCATTACACTAACGCACACTCTGCATTCACTACACTAACGCACACTCTGCATTCATTACACTGACGCACACTCTGCATTCACTACACTAACGCACACTCTGCATTCATTACACTAACGCACACTCTGCATTCACTACACTGACACACACTCTGCATTCACTACACTGACACACACTCTGCATTCACTACACTGACACACACTCTGCATTCATTACACTGACACACACTCTGCATTCACTACACTGACACACACTCTGCATTCATTACACTAACACACACTCTGCATTCACTACACTGACACACACTCTGCATTCACTACACTGACACACACTCTGCATTCTCTACACTGACACACACTCTGCATTCACTACACTGACACACACACTGCATCCACTACACTGACACACACTCTGCATTCACTACACTAACACACACACTTCATTCATTACACTAACACTGCATTCACTACACTGACACACACTCTGCATTCATTACACTAACACACACTGCATTCACTACACTGACACACACTCTGCATTCATTACACTAACACACACTCTGCATTCACTACACTGACACACACTCTGCATTCACTACACTGACACACTCTGCATTCACTACACTGACACATACTCTGCATTCACTACACTAACACACAATCTGCATTCATTACACACACACTGCATTCACTACACTAACACACTCTGCATTCATTACACTAACACGCACTCTGCATTCACTACACTGACACGCACACTGCATTCACTACACTGACACACACTCTGTATTCATTACACTAATACACACTCTGTATTCATTACACTAATACACACTCTGAATTCAGGAGGGGCCCAGACCTTGTGCTTTGTCAGGGACCCCAAAATTTCTGGTGGCAGCCCTGCCGCCCAGACTTTCTGTTGCTGTCCAATCACAGACATTCTAATGCAGCTCAATGAGAAGTTTTGTAAGACAGGTGCTCTGAGCAATTGTTGCCTGTTGCGCTAACCAAACCAGGAAGTAACTTGACCTGGTGTCTGCTTGAAAGCCAAGTGGGTGTAACCAGGTTAATTTATAAAAGTGTAAATTTCTATTGAAATCGTACTTTTTGCAAAATAGAAAAATGGGACACATTCCTCAGGCGTAAAGCTTTTCATCAAGTTAAATTGTTTAGGGGTCTGAAGTGTTCCTTTAACTGTGCAATTTGGGAGGCAGTTATGCAAATGATCAATGTTTGCTTGGCATTTAGACCATTGCTCTTGTTTTTAGCAGACACCAATTTACTCCAAATATACAATTTTTTTTGATCTGGGGTATATTTGGAATTTATGGGATAATCCTGCCTGGGGGTACAGATAACGAAGTGGTTCCCAAACCAGTCCTCAAGTACCCCCTAACAGTCCAGGATTTAGGGATTACCCAGTTGTGTCTAATGTATTTTTAGAGAGGGGGGGGACAACAACTTTAGACACAACAGGGTAATCCCCTAAATCCTGGACCGGTAGGAATACTTGAGGACTGAAACATAGAAAGTGACGGCAGATAACCATTTGGCCCATCTAGTCTGCCCAATTTTCTAAATACTTTCATTAGATCCCTGGCCTTATTTATAGCTAGGATAGCCTTATGCCTATCCCACGCATGCTTAAACTCCCTCACTGTGTTAACCTCTACAACTTCAGCTGGAAGGCTATTCCTTGCATCCACTACCCTCTCAGTAAAGTAATACTTCCTGATATTATTTTTAAACCTTTGCCCCTCTAATTTAAGACTATGTCCTCTTGTTGTGGTAGTTTTTATTACTTTAAATATAGTCTCCTCCTTTACTGTGTTGATTCCCTTTATGTATTTAAATGTTTCTATCATATCCCCCCGTCTCGTCTTTCCTCCAAGCTATACATGTTCCTAGTAAGTTTTATCCTGCGATCCGTGAACCAGTTTAGTAGCCATTCTATGAACTCTCTCTAAAGTATCAATATCCTTCTGAAGATACGGTCTCCAGTACTGCGTACAATACTCCAAGTGAGGTCTCACTAGTGTTCTTTACAATGGTATGATCACTTCCCTCTTTCTACTGCTAATACCTCTCCCTATACGACCAAGCATTCTGCTAGCATTTCCAGCAGCTCTATTACATTGTCTGCCTACCTTTAAGTCATCAGAAATAATCACCCCTAAATCCCTTTCCTCAGATGTTGAGGTTAGTAGGGTATCAAATATTCTGTACTCTGCCCTTGGGTTTTTACATCCAAGGTGCATTATCTTGCACTTATTCACATTAAATGTGAGTTGCCACAGCTCTGACCATTTTTTTAGTTTACCTAATTCATTTGCCATTTGGCTTATCCCTCCTGGAACATCAACCCTGTTACGTATCTTAGTATCATCAGCAAAAAGACATACCTTACCACCAAGACCCCTGAGATAGAGGACCCCTACCTCAAGTTTTAGGTAAAACAGCATATAAGACCCTTGCCTAGGCCTGTTATTGTCTCTAAAAAAGAATACAATATTTTATTGTAGTACATATGGTCATATTTATACAACTCTTTTAGAAACATGACAAAGCCAATAGCTTGAGTCTTCATTGCAGATCAATATATTTTATTATTCAACCTCTAAAGAAAGCTCTCTGGGCATTAATGCCACCATGGAAGATGGCATGCCAGGACTGTAATATTTATAAAGGGGATTGCCTAACCCAGCGTTTCCCAATTGGGGTTCTGCCAAAATTTCAGGAAACAATAATGGCCGCTGCGATAATTGAGGCGGGCGGCAAGGGAGCTGAGCAGGGGAGAGTGTTCCCTTGCCGCCTGCCTCAATTATCGCAGCACACCCAGCAGTGATGCTGGAGCTGGAATATGACGTCACTCCAGCATCACTAAGAGGCGAGCGAGGTAGCTGAGCAGGAAGATCACAGTGTGTGTGTATTGGTGTGTTTGTATGTGTATCTGTATGTCAGTGTGTGTATCTGTGTCCCACTATGTATGTGTATCTGTATGTCAGATACATACACACACAGATACACACTGGCACATACAAGAAAAACAGGGGGGTTGAGGTTCCACAATGTTGATACACTATGTCAAAGGGTTACACAGGGAAAATTAATTGGGAACCCCTGGCCTAACCCATAGTTAGAAGGGGGTTTTGTGTAGCTGCCAGTGTCACAATCCAGAATAACATCTCAGCTGCATCAGCAACAAGAGAGTGGCCCCTATATAAACAATAATTTAAGGAAAACATTTATACAATCAAGGAATGTGAAAACCTACAAATAATGAATATTACCCAATAAAATAGTATATGTGCTTATAAAGTGCCTACTTCATAGCGCTCTTCCTCCATGTACAAAATCCATCTACAGGAGTTTGAAAGGAGACAATATAGTAATGATCTAATCTACTCTGAAGGCAAATTCAACTCCAACATTACCATCTAAAAGTATAATCAAGATCTGTTATTGTCAGTGTGTGTGTGTGTGTATATATATTTATGTTCTTGTGTTAATATACTGGATATTGTACTGGATTAAAACATTTCTATCTGAAATAAGCAACGCAAAATATATGAGTTAGAAACACTCACACTTTGATGAGCCGTTTAAAGTAGGCTCGGAACTTATATGTCACTTAAATGGGGCATACACATTTTCTTTACTCTTCAGGCAGGTTCTCCATTGATCTTAATAGTCCTCTGTAGTAAAGTAGGAGTCAGGAGCCAGGAGTATCAGGATAAAATATTTATTTATAATAAAACAAAAATAATAAAAGTATTGCACAATGCGTTTCAACCATCTACTAGGCACCTGAGGAAGACCACTAGTAGATGGTTGAAACGCGTTGTGCAATACTTTTATTATTTTTGTTTTATTATAAATAAATATTTTATCCTGATACTCCTGGCTCCTGACTCCTACTTTACTACAGAGGACTATTAAGATCAATGGAGAACCTGCCTGAAGAGTAAAGAAAATGTGTATGTCCCATTTAAGTGACATAAAAGCAATATAAGTTCCGAGCCTACTTTAAACGGCTCATCAAAGTGTGAGTGTTTCTAACTCAAAATTTCCATTCTTACTGTGCACGATATACAGATTACACTATGTTTTGTTTTATGTTTATATTTTTTGTATAGGCAATTCAATATACTTACTGTATATAAGGAAATACCTACCATTTATTATACATCAGGTAAATCACCTCCTTGGTGTGTTGTGTGCGCTTTTACCTTTTTTATGTTTTATTGTATCTTTCTTAAGTATATATAGTGGTGATCTACTTGGGTAGAGCAGCACCGGTCACTTACTTCATCCTCGAGCGCCACTTCTATATCTCTTTGTTAACGCAAAATATATATTGCTGCAGCACTCAGAATTGTCCCTTGGTAAATAGAATCACCCTGTCTATCTACAATTAATTTTAATCCAGATACCATAACCCACTGAGTGCCTTTACATCGTGGGCCTCAATCTAGTACTGTGCTTAGACCCTGAATTAAGGTAGGTTTGTTTTTAAAGATTTAATATTTCTGGATACATTTTTAAAATGATTGAATTATTTTAAAATGTTAAAATCTCAAAAGAAATAAAATAATTTGAAGTTAAAAAAAAAAATTAACGCTGATCCTTAAAACACAGATAAGTGGGGTATCAGAGTGGAGCATTGTCTGCTTTTTGTATTGTTCAAGGTCATTTGTTATTTTTCATCTGGTGAAGATACATTTAATGTGTATTGTGAAGTGGTCTCTTTCCGTCATGCAGCGGTTTCCATGGTAATTTTTGAAACACTGGTACAGCCTTATAAATTGTCCAGCACATTTCAGAGAGCGTGGGTGCAAGAAATCTTCAGGTTATTTAAAATTTGCAGCTCAAAACATGTCCAGAGGCTTCTACCAAGAGCTCAGCTTACCTTTCATGCTAACATACCTCCCAAGTGTCCCAGTTTAGGAAGAACAGTCCCTATTTTAGGCTCAAGTCCCTCTGTACCTCTTTTCTATCCTTATGTGCCTCTATGCTAGGAGCTCCATGTTATTGGTGTCTAAGTGTATATCGGAGCTCCCAGTAATATAGTGTGTCTTCAAAGTACAATAAACGTGTTAAGAGATCAGTCTGTGTAAATAAGACACATTGTTATAAGATACATTTTATTTGCATAAATTAGGAAGTTACCTAGAATTTCTCAAAACAGCTCAACCCCTGGCCACACCCCAAAAATAAATATATATTGTTTTTTTAATAAGGGCCCCTCTTTGACCATTTGAAAAGTTGGGAGGTATGCAATTATCTTTATTCTGCCAACTGATCACCTCAAATATCTGATCAGTAGTCTGGAGTGGACCCTCCTATACATCTGTACATTTTATACAGGTGGCCTTGCAATGTTTAACTAAAAAAAACAAACAGTAAATTGCACCGAAAACCACATTTCAAAACATCAACACAAATAGCTGATTTTTAAAAAATTCTCCAACACTGCTCGACTATTTTAAGTGTGCATTTTCCAGTTCAGTTTTCAATTCAGTGTTTGGTGAATACATCCTAAAGTTTCTTGAAAGGGCGTCAAATAAAATTAGTTTAGAAACGTTACAGATGTCAGGGTTTTCAATCCCAGCACGGTTACTCCAAGTAACACACAATGTTAATTGTATTTGGGGAAATCATAACATTTGGAGAACCGACACCATAAATAATTTGGATAAAGGAGAAGAGGGAAAAAATATATCCTTTAAACAACCCAAACCCTCACCCCTCCCCAAAAAAGGAAAATGCCTTGAAACCCATAAATTGTTGATCCAGATTAGGAATCTACATTATTAGTATTAATTCTGTCCTATTTGGATGACCACACATGTCAGAGTGCAGGTGTTAGGTAGCACTAGTTCACTCATCCTATCAGCTATTTTTCAATCCTTGTCAGCACATCACAATATAGAAGTTACTAAAATATGATTCATAGTGCTTATATTATTCTTTATCCACATAAATTACTTCCTAAAAGGAAATTGGGTGTAATTAATGAAAAGAAAGAAAAAAAAGTGTACCATGTGACAATAGTGGTAAAATAAACCCATTTGACTCATAATTTATCACTGTTAAAGATTTAAGTCTTACATAAATAGACAATACTGGCTCCAGTTAAGGTCCATATCCATAAAAGCTTAAATTAAGACAAATTCAGATCTGTGTAAACATTCTAGGATGTACTTATGTTTACTTTTTATAACAAAAAACACCTTATGATAAATTTATATTATCACTCCAGCAATGAAGGGGTAAATATTGAGTATATAAATGGGTCAATTCACCCAGTGTTCACCTTTGAATTTAAAATACTGTGATGTTCAGAGTTGTAACTATGAGAGGAATGCCCGACCTTTATTTAAAGGGACACTATAGTCACCAGAACAACTACAGCTTAAAGGGACACTATAGTCACCCATACCACTTCAGCTCAATGAAATGGTCTGGGTGTCAGGTCCCTCTAGGGTTAACCCTGCCTGATGTAAACATAGCAGTTTCTGAGAAACTGCTATGTTTACATCTGGGGTTAAGCCAGCCTCTAGTGGCTGTCTTACGGACAGCCACTAGAGGCGCATCGGCAAAGATTGAGGCATTTTATGCTTTAATCACGTAGAGCGTCCATAGGAAAGCGTTGAAAAATACTCTCCTACGAACACTTTGAATGAGCGCACGGCAGTGCCGCACGTGCGCATTCGGCGCCGGTGACGTCAGACAAGGATGCTGACGTCGGCGGGGGAGGAGAGGTAAGGGAGCCCGGCGGGGGGAAATGGTGAGTAGCTGAAGGGGTTTTAACCCCTTCAGCGCCGCGGGAGGGGGCACCCTCAGGGTACTATAGTGTCAGGAAAACCGTTCCAAACGGTTTTCCTGACACTATTGTGTCCCTTTAATGTAGTTGTTTTGGGGATGAGTATATTAACTCCCTTCAGGCATTTTCATGTAAACACTGCCTTTTTTCAGAGGCACTATCATTGGATGGGCTAAAAATCAGCCATTTTGATGATGCCACAAAGGGGGCGGAGCCAGCGCGGCAGACCCGCATCAAGCTGGAAATAAGGAAAGTTTAAAACTTTTATAGGGGGACAAGCCGCCTAAATGGTGGGTTTCACTATAGGGTCAGGAATACATTTGTGTTCCTGATCCTATAGTGATCCTTTAAACACAGATAATTCTATTTGTGGCATATCATGGATTAAGAAAGTAGGCTTATGATTTTAAAGACATTTATTTTTTAAATAATTCTCTATCTTATAAAACTGTTCTTCAAATCACATTCTGCTCACAAATCCTTCGCTCACATGTCAAAAACACATCTTTGGCATTTTTTTTCTTCTTTAAAACACAGCAACGCTCATTACATCTGGTACAAAATGGTTCATTTACAGAAATAGAAGCATATTTATATATATTATATATAATCACTGATTAATCCCAAATAGTATTAAATAACAATTCAGAAAAGAAAAAAAAATATATCAAATAACCTGTTTTCATACACAAGTCTTACACATTGTGAGTGCATTTAAATTCTCTGTACACGTCTGCATTTAGTGTTGTAGTGCCTGAAGATTGCAAAACTCTAAATTAATACCTTGCGGTCTCCACTTTGTGCACGCTGCAGTGGCAGTGGGTACTGTACAAATGTTCCTGCCTGCCACAAATGCAATGATTCTGCAAAGCCGCTTACCTTCCCAGAAAAAAAAAAAAAAAATTAAAAAAAAAACGAAAGTGTTCACGTATCACACAATAATGTGTGACAAATTGCAGGTGTCATTACAAGCTATGAGTAATGCAAAAATAATTCCCTTTATAAGCACACATGAAGGAAAAAAAAAAAAAAATAGGGTGTGCGGGGGGGAGAAAACAAAACACAAAAACGTTCCATGCATTTTATACGCAGCAATAACCTCCACACCAATGTTTCACAAACGTCTAGGAACAAGTCCAATGATCCATATCAAAGCAGCATTGTTACCAGGAAAATGGAAATTTTTTCCTTTATTGTCCTAAGTTAAATCACATAAGGAATTGTGTTTGCCGTCATCCACCTCCGTTATGGGGGGGTCCACATCCCTGCATCGACTTAAGCTATGCATCTCATTGGCCAGTGACTACGAGATCTTGCAGCTATTTCTGGTACAGTTTTTAGGGGGGCTCTGGGGAGGGCGGATAATCTTGGCTTTTTTGAGGCTGTTTCTCTTGTTAGCGTTGTTGGCAGTGAGAGAATAGGATCGTCCATGCATCATCCTTGCATTTAGGCCATTGGCCATGGAGAAGGATTTCAAATGGCTTCTTAAGGCAACTGGGAGAGGGAGTTTGTCCACTAGGTGTACTGGGGTGCAGGACACAATGGCTCGGCAGCAGAGGTCTTGCAGGCTCAACACTGAAAACGCAGGAAAAAAAAAAAGGAAAAAAACTGTTCAAAACATGAAATTCATAGGTCCCATTTAGCAAGAAACATTTCAGTGATGTAAGTGGAGCCATCAGCAATCATACACAGCTACATTTATCTGTAAAATATGTGCATAACACAGATTACCCATTATACAGAGCTACGGAATCTGATGGCGCTATATAAATAAAAAAATAATTACCAAATGTTTTCAGAGAAAACCATTATAGAGGCACTCTAAGTACAAGTACACCTAGAACCATTGTATTAGAAGCTCAACATTCCTGTATCTTATTCTGCTCTATAATTCAGCAGTGAGCAGATTAAACATCAAAACTAAAAATATTGTTCTGTAGGAGGAAGCATTTCTTTCCACTAACCCATACAAGGACATCGAGTGTCAGAAAGCAATGAGTGAAAGCTCTTTAAGTCTTTCATGTTATGCAGAGTAGTTTCATTCATGAATTAACATGAATGAATTTTACCCAGCCATATCCCAGATGCAGCTAACCGTTAATTCACCATTTCCTCCTTCATGAATAAACTACTCTTGGGCAGGACTGCCATCCACTATATAGCTTAAAACAGAAAGCTGAACTATATGCAAGTCTTTGAAGATAGTTTACTGAAGACATTCTGGAGATATGTAGAAAACGAGGGACATCCAGGGGCGATGCATTTGTATTATTCAATTTCTTTTCAACTGTATTAACAAAAAATGGCATTGGGTCATCTATCTCGCAATTTTCTTTTAAGAAAGCAATCTCTGCAAGTGTGGTGGTGTTGGATGCACGGAGGATAAGCAAACAGCAGAATATGTAAAATAGAATTAAATTTTCACTTTTGCTAAGGCCAGGCCCTAGTAAGCTATGCTAGATTTAAATACCCCATAAAATCAAATTGATCACAAGTATGCATTAACATGCCCAACACAGAGTTAGAGAGATTCTGATTCCAACTCATAGTCTGTTTGTCAGCCACAGGGTGGCAGTATACACCACGTAACACTATGGCTTCCTCCCCCTTCATCCACACACTATTTCTCATTCCCATGACCACAAGCTGTTTACTAGTTTTTGCTATTAAAAGGCCTGTAGTATATAAGCCCTCCACCCCTAAAGAAAAAAAAAAAAGCAGCAAAGTTTCTAAAATGACACTGACATATGGGTAAAAGTTACATAAGTTGACTTATTTGTATTTCTTCAGGAAGCTTGCATTTTGCAGCATTTTCTGGTCGTAGATCAGGATTTGTATTCTGTCTGTATTGAACTTTATTGGCTTCTCGTTTTACTGATGGCTGATACCCAAATTCTAGATCTAATTATTGCACTCCTCTTTGCATGCAGAGCGAAGAAAGGGAATAATACCTCCCATAATTGTGAAAGTAGGACAAGAATCAATGTGCCAGTAATATGTATTGCATTACTGATAGAGCACTCAAAAAGGAGGCTTGTCAAATGGAACACGTGATTTAAAGGAACACTACAGGGTCAGGAACCTGACACTAAAGTGTTTTATAGCCTCCCTGGGCCCCCTAAATACAGTAAAATCTTACTGTAAATTTTCAGCGCCGCACTGGCTCCCTCCCCCACCCGCCTCCTTGGCTGACAGAGTTGATGATCTCAGCCAATCACAATGCTTTTCCATAGGAAAGCATTGGATTGGCTGAGATTAATTCTGATGATCTCAGCCAAGAGGTGGGCTGTTGGGGGGGGATTTGAGCCAAATGCGGCCCCAGCCAATCAGCATCTTCTCATACAGATGCATTGAATCAATGCATCTCTATGGGGAGCATTCAGCGTCTCCATGCAGAGTGTGGAGACACTGAATGTCAGTGCTGCACACTGTACAGCATTAACCCAGGAATCACCTCCAGTGTCCGTCTGAGGAGTGGCTGCTAGAGGTGTTCCTAGGCTGTAATGTATACACTGCCTTTTCTTTGAAACGGCAATTTTTACATTCAAAATTCTGCAGGATTACATTAAGCTGTAGTTGTTCTGGTGACTATAGTGTTCCTTTAAGTGACACACTGCCAGGCAGCCAACCGTAATGTACAGAGCAATACAGAAGCACTCACTCAATAACATGAGACATGACCTGCAATGACCATGGGTACCATGCAGTGAAGCCCTCACCATGAGCATGCCTGAAATACATACCCTTGTTTGGCCTCCAGAGTCTGTCCATTCCGTGTCTCATTAACACAATCCGTGCCAGTTCTGTAAAGGACTCTGTGATGTTAAAGTTGCACAAAGGACTAACTTCAAAGAAAGTCATCCCCAGCCGCTCGGCGTAGCTCTGTGCCTGTTCCGTAGACACCTGCCGCTTGAACGCCAAATGGAGGCGATTTCCCACCAGGATTTTGGGCACTCCTGGGGCATGCTGGGAAAGATAACAGCAGACGTCAATGCAGATAAAGGAATAAGAAAACAATTTCACATTAACATTCAATTTCACCTCTCAATAATTAAAATTTATGATGAGCTACAAATCCAGCTGTAACTTACCAATACAAGTGAGCAAAAAAATATTGTTCCTACAACGTGTACAAACTTCGGTCAATGCTATAAAAATACTCATTTGAGATTAGTAGACTTTACTACGAAATCTGATCAATGAACAAATTTCACTGCATAAAATAGCAAAGTAGAAATAAGACGACACTGGCTAGATTTTAAATGAAATTTTAAAAAATCTAATTATTTTTTTGGAAGGACAGTATTGTAGATACGGTCAACTGAGCTGGACAATAACATATACAACTTAAAGGACCACTTTAGGCACCCAGACCACTTCAGCTCAATGAAGTGGTCTGGGTGCCAGGTCCATCTAGGGTTAACCCTGCAGCTGTAAATATAGCAGTTTCAGAGAAACTGCTATGTTTACATTAGGGTTAATCCAACCTCTAGTGGCTGTCTTATTGACAGCCGCTAAAGGCGCTTCCCACTGTGATTTTCACAGTGAGAAGACGCTGGCATCCATAGGAAAGCATTAACAAATGCTTTCCTATGGATTAATTGAATGCGCGCGCGGCACTGGCCGCACATGCGGCGGATGACGTCGGAAGAGGGAGGAGAGTCCCCAGCGCAGAGGGAGCCCGGCGCTGGAAAAAGGTAAGCGTTTAACCCATTCCTCTCCCTTGTTTTCCTGGCACTATAGTGGTCCTTTAAGACAAGATACGACTAGTCCGCAAGCTCTCAATATTACTTCTATGTGAACAAAAATGGCAATGTTAATAGATTAACATTTTTTTTAAATTTATCACAGACATAGAAATCATTCAGTTAATTAGGTTTCTCACCTCATCAATCTCCTTTATCCATCGATCAATTCCATCGAAAGACCACCGATTGGTGATGTCATAAACGAGAATCACGCCCTATTACAGAACAAAAAGCAGTTGTCACAGCACAGCCAAAAGTACAAAATAAAAAGGATTCTCTTTTAAAAAGGAATATGTAACATTATTATGGATTATGTATATGGGAGGTTGTGTGTGTGTTTTAAAGTAAATCTAATCTAAAAAGAAGCCACAATAAAATTTTAAAGGGACACCATAGTCCCCAAACTAACTTTAGCTTAATTAAGCTGTTTTTCTGCATAGATCATGCCCCTGGAGTTTCACTGGTCAATTCTCTGCCATTTAGGAGTTAAATCTTTTGTTTCTGTTTATGCAGCCCTAGCCACACCTCCCCTGGCTGTGACGGACACAGCCTGCATGAAAAAAAAGTGGTTTCATTTTTAATCTTGTAACATACTTCAGAGGTTTTTATCTCCTGCTCTGTACATTGAACTTTAATTGAATACAGGAGGATCCTTCAGGATATAAGAAATTCTAAATTAAATAGAATTTGCAATAAATTAAATGTAAACATTAGATGACTCTTTACAGGAAGTGTTTAGGAAGGCTGTGGAAGTCACATGCAGGGAGGTGTGACTAGGGATGCATAAACAAAGTGATTTAACTCCTAAATGGCAGAGAATTGAGCAGTGAGACCACAGGGGCATGATCTGTAGACCAAAACTGCTTCATTAAGTGAAAGTTGTTTTGGTGAATATAGTGTCCCTTTAATATTAGCGTTGCTATCAGAGTATATAGGGCATCAATCTCTAACTGTAGCATCACAGGTGCCTATAAACGCAATTTACTATGACACTCTGCCATCACAGGAAATCTGGTTCAGAATTATAAAGGGTTTTGCGGTTGCCATAGTAAACTGAGTTAAGGTATAAAGATAGTCTGCTGACAAAAAGATTGCTTAATGTCATCTGCTGAATATTTTGTGGTTAACTGCACAGGGAAATAAAAAATGGTGCTTTATCAAGTGTCTTTGTAAGATTTAAAAAAAATAAAAAATAAATGTTTTAAAAAGGGAACACATTTTGCAATCCTCACACAGCAAAACAGACAAATAGAGCGTGTATGGCAGTCTAGTGTATCCAAACTAAAAACAATCCTTTAATAAAATTTACAGGGATTCTTTGGAATTCATGAAAATTTCCTGAATACAGAATAGCTCTTTTTGTGCAGTAACAATTTAACTATTTTAGAAGACTCCCAGTCTCTGCTTATCGATTAATACTTCAATCCAGTAGTAAAGAACTGGTTAAAGTTGCATGTAACAGATTATGTACAAGTATAGAAGTAATCAATTAGCCATAAAGTTACCAAAGTATTCTCTGAAATGGCCTGCCGCCCCCAACAATGCCTGCAGCCTCACCTCTCCCACCCCCCAGGGCAGTTTCAAATGTTAAGTTTGGTTTTCCAGCAGAAGAATAGTGCGAGTCATTCTTCCAGGCTAATGAGATAGCGATCCCCGATGCCAAATTCCTGTATTTTCTCTGAAATTGGGAGAGGAAATTACCTATGTGACCCACTAACTCACTGTCAGGTGTTCCCTGCCCAGGGTTAATCAGAAGAGCACAGACTCGGCACGGTTACAATACATTGTGTACACATACTGTATGAGCAGGATTTAACTGTACACGTCTCTATTATCCATAGCAAAGACAGGACTGCAAATTAACACATTCTGTGTCTACTAAAAGGTGTTGAACTTGTGAAATGGATGCAACTTATTTTTTACATTTGTAAGCTGATTGAAAGTGAAGTTTTATTTGTATCTATCCCAGGAGTGGTATCTTATGGCCACTGTATTGTATTGCAGACTATTACTGGGCATTAAAAGGAAGGAAAAAAAACGAAATAAAAATGGTTTTATTTATTTCAGACACGCACAAAAGGACCATAAGTACAGTGATGATTAGGTCATACAAGCTGGAACTGGCTGGGGCATCGGATCGTATGTTTTTTCTGCAAACTTACCTGAGCACCGCGGGAATATGAACGAAAAATAGTGCAAAACCGCCCTTGCCCTGATGTGTCCCTAGGAGAAGAAGAAATAAAACATAGAGAGATTAAAACAAAAACGTAAAGTACAGGAAAGGGTTAATATTTCGATAGCATAAAATAAAAAGAATAATGATAATCATGTGATATAGCATTAATCAAGAATAACGTTCTAGGACGATTCTAGGATTCCGGCCACATGGTTTAAATATCAGAAGCAATTGCTTTTCCTGGCTTCTAGTTGGCTCTGAACCCTTTCTTTAAAGTGAGTTGACGTTGTGCCAAGGATCAGAGACCACGTCCCTTTTCCAATGCCAGACAATAAGCTAAGCTATCATTCCTCCCCTGACCAAATTCCCTGGTGAAATCTCATGCGGATTAGATCTGGAGAATCAATGCGAGCTAATCACGTCTCAGAAGGAGGGATTTAATACAGAAAGCTTGCTTTTCCAATCATGTATAATGTTTTTTACAGACTCAGAAATAAACTAAAGTAAATGAAAATGTGTGGGATTTATATTAAAATGTGGGGTCATCCTCTGTGAATAAAGGGGACACTTTACATTAAAAACGGCTTTGTTGTATTAGTGCAGGCTTCCCCAAACTACGGCCCCCCTCCCGATGTTGCTGAACTAAAACTACCATGATTCTATGAATGAAATAGATAGGCTGAGAATCATGGGAGTTGTAGTTCAGCAACATCTGGAGGGCCAGAGTAAGTTTGGGGAAGCCTGTATTAGTGCTTACAGATCGTGGTCCTGCAGTGTCGCTGCTCAATTCTCTGTCATTTAGGAATTAAAGGGGCACTATAACCATTTCATCACATTGAGTTAGTTGTGATGCCTGGAATCCCATGATACTGTCCCTCCATTAAACCATTTTCAAGCACTAAGTGAGGGTCCCTGGCCCTCCAGAGCCCAGCCCCTACTTAAGGTATGAGTAAGGCAGAGATTACATACACCATTGTAGTCATATCAATTCCTACCAGCAGTTGCGGCTGTGATAGCCGACCACTTTCAGTCTAACACTCAAACAAAGCCGCCAATTGCTGCTTCGGCTAATGGTTCCTAATTAGCCTGAGCAGCACAGATGGGTTTGGCTGCTGGTGACTCATTTCACATTAAAACATTGCAAACTGTGCAACGCTGAAAGTAAGGACAGTGCCAGGCGACTCCACACACTATAACCACTTCAATGAGATGAAGCAGTTACAGTGCCTGCAGTGTCCCTTTAAACTTATTAGGTATACAACACATTGAGCAAGAATTCAGTGTCCGCTCCTTGAAATAAGGAGAACAGTGATAGCTCCCTCCATACCTAACACAGAGGAACAGAATGTCACACATCTCTAATACACTAAATATTATATTACAAGGAAGAGGAGAACACCCTTACCAGAGCTGTAATTTTATCCGCCGACCATCCAACAGTATGGTTGTCGTCTTGTAATCAATTCCTGAAACAAAACATACACAGTGATTTACAGACTCTGATTAATATTTACAGGAAACAATTAATTGCTCGGATTAGTTTTTTTTTGTCACATCTTAACTTAATAAATAATGCAAATAATGCAACATTGTTACAAATATAACATTTTCAAATTCTTGTGAATCTACAAAAAAAACAACAATCAAATCACACAAAACTGAAAGGTTAAAGGGACACTATAGTCACCTGAACAACTTTAGCTTAATGAAGCAGTTTTGGTGTATAGAACATGCCCCTGCAGCCTCACTGCTCAATCCTCTGCCATTTAGGAGTTAAATCCCTTTGTTTATGAACACCTCCCTGCATGTGACTTGCACAGCCTTCCATAAACACTTCCTGTAAAGAGAGCCCAATTTAGGCTTTCTTTATTGCAAGTTCTGTTTAATTAAGATTTTCTTATCCCCTGCTATGTTAATAGCTTGCTAGACCCTGCAAGAGCCTCCTGTATGTGATTAAAGTTCAATTTAGAGATTGAGATACAATTATTTAAGGTAAATTACATCTGTTTGAAAGTGAAACCTGTTTTTTTTTCATGCAGGCTCTGTCAATCATAGCCAGGGGAGGTGTGGCTAGGGCTGCATAAACAGAAACAAAGTGATTTAACTCCTAAATGACAGTGAATTGAGCAGTGAAATTGCAGGGGCATGATCTATACACTAAAACTGCTTTATTTAGCTAAAGTAATTTAGGTGACTATAGTGTTCCTTTAACAACTCTGCAATAGGATCAGGGATCAAAATTTACTCTAGCCATTGGGGAGAAGACATTCACCCCAGGTTAATGTGTCACCTCTAGACTTGCAGTGGCTACTAACCTTTAGGCCTGGCCAACACCGTAGGACTTGAAATATTAATTAAGCCCTGAATGTGGTTTGAGAGTATGTATAAATATGTAGAAATTACTCTATACCCTCCCCCCTCTTTCACACTTTAACAGTGAAGCAATTTGCAGGGAATTTACATTGGTTTCTGTGGCAACTGCCCCAGACGTTTGCCCAAAAAATGATCTTTCAAAACACAGGTTTCAGGTTGCAATTGGCAATTTAAAAATTTATAAAAATAAATAAATAAATACACAGACAACTTAATCTTTGTGTCGGAATTCCACGGAGACCTTCGCTAAATAGGGAACTTTAGATGACTTGGAATAGTTGAGATGATCTGCATTTCTAGATAAAATTTAATGAGTGGATTCCTGACTGTTTTGCAACAGGGATTAACCCCTAGAGAGGCAAGGGGAAAAACAAAAACCAAAGACTGGTGGGTAAGAACACAAACAACCTTTTAAAGACATATTCTGTTACAAAGCAGATTGTGTGCATCTTGTTTTCCAGAGTAACATGACAGTCGTGTCATACAGTTCCGTTGCACACAGAGATGATTTTTTTTGTACTTCTCGCTGCAGCTCACGGGAGGCCAGGAGGATGGTGCGTTGCAGTAATGTTACAGAACGTGTTGTACAATACATCATTTGCTTTGTGCTCAAAACTTCACAAAGAGAGATTAGATCTAATTTTAAACACCGCAGTCAAGCCAATGAAGCAACTTTAGAAGTTCTATCTGCACGTCCATTAATTTGCTCTGCCACCTGTACAGGTCACTCAAGTTATCGAGGAGTCAGGATAGGGCAGGAAGGTAGAAATAAAGGCAAGTGGGCACGTGTGTAAAACATAGGGGTCTCTGTTGGACAGCATATAACATGCTGTTGGGCAGCACATAAAACTGCTGAGACTTTTAGTATGGAGCAGTTATATCCTGCAGGAGGTCAGTTAATTTGTTCATTCAGTCAGTGACTTTGTGAGAAAATAGTTTATCGTAAACAGGAGGGTAAAAAAATGGCATTGTGGTGCCATTGGTCTCACAACAAAAACCATATGTAAACCACAGGTATGTGAAGAGGCCCACCACCCAAAAATTGCCCTACAAACAAGGTAACAGACTGGAACAGGCCTCAATTTGCCCGAAGCGTACACAGGGTTAAGTTAATGTACAAACCAATAGGGTTTAGTATGGCTGCAAAGATGTCTAAAACAGGTCAATTACAGTTTTAGGAGTCAGACTAATCTCCCTATTTGAATTAGCCTCAATGCACAGACACAAAGTATAGTTAATGATACTAACTGCACAATCGGTACATCCACAAAAATGTTTATTACGGGTAACGCTCACAATTCTATCAAGTCGTCAGTTGTGTTCCTGAAATTATACTACATTTCTCTTTCCCATCCTGCAGTAAAACATAAATTATTCCAGATGTGTTTCTTTGGACCTGTAACCCTGAGCGTATATGAGCGCTGAATCAGACAAAGGTCAAATAATCTATTCAATCACACAGTTATTTGCCTTATCGCTCTCGCCGATCAATAAAACAAAAACACTCCTCATAACATAACAACTTGCATTCCACACAGGGCAGGAATATCTTTGTTTATATACATACAAGCATTTTTATTATTTTGTAAGGCGACTCCTCCCTCATTGTGTTGCTAGATTTGAGCAAGAACGCAGATCACACACAGGAGGGTAATAGTGTCTGTCGATTGAAATATTGCACGCTGCACCCAAATATCCCCCAAACCGCACGGGCCCTCCAGTACAGCAATGTGCAGAAATGACTCTAAAGGAGTCCTAGGATTGCATGGAGCCTCGCGTTTACTTTTGTATTGTATTATATATAGAACAAATATAAAAAGAGAATTTCAATAACATTTACTATATCAGAAGGTAAGGACTGAGGGGGAGGGTAGCAGAAAAAGACAAGGAGTGGGAGAATAGGGGGACAGGAGAATGGGGGATACTACAAATGTTGAGAATGGATAGGGTCTAATGACGGAGGCCGGCCGTTAGTTAAGTGGGATATTCGCCACAATGGTAAGAAAATGGGCAAATATCACCATCAGAATGGTGACCATTCTTCTTAATTACTGAATGATTCACTATATGGATACAGATCTTTTTAGGCTGTTACCAATCGCTTTTTATTATGATTTCTGCATTTATCTCCATTAAGCAATGCCGGTCTGGTTGTCATAGTAACGTGAGAGAAAGAGCGTGTGGGTTCTCGATGTCCTCTGTCACAGTCTGTAACCAAGAAGTAGTGGGGACTGGCATCCAATCGGATGCAAAAGAAAGGCTGGGGAATTATTTTAGAGATTAATTTAGTTAAGTAGAGAAGATAAAAAGTTAATTAGGGGAATTTCATTTTGCATAATTCGTGGGGGGCAGGGGAGATAAATAAACAAATTAAAATGAAATACATCCTCTTCCACAACAATACTATATAAATGTGTCACGCGGGGGCGGGGAGAGGTGATAATGGGAGGAGAAATAGATTGCTTTCATCTATATGTTATGGGGCTAAACATATAATGTCAGAACTCTGAAATTGTGTTTTATTTCCAATCACCAACAGTCGATTAACATCACATTTACTTGAATCCTTACTACAGGGATATACACACTTTTCGATAAACCGATACCTCCCACTTTTGGGAGAATGTGGATCGGTACAGAGTGGACTGTCCCAAGGGGAGGGCTGCATGCCAGTGATGCAATTCGTAACACCGCAGATTGCCATAATGGCCCGGGTTTACAGAAGGTGCGGGCATCCATGCACGCCATGATGACTGACCCTTTCCAGGCCATCCCCACACAGAACATGCAGAGAACGTTGAGGAAGAATCTGTGTCCTGAAGTATATGAAAGATATTTAATGTAGACTTTGCGTGGCTCCTAAATTTTACAGTGCTAACCACATTTTATGACATTGTGATGTAAACCCCTACAGAAACCAGTTTAGGATGCTTAAGTCCCTATTGAGTGTTGAGAAACCCCCAGATGGTCTAACTTGCACTCAACATGGTTTGAGTTCAAATACTAACAGCTGAGAAAATAAGGCATATTTTTATTAAGTAAAGGATCTATAAAATGTATGGAAATGGTATATATATATATATATATATATATATATATATACACACATACACACACGAAAGTATTTGTTGGGTATTAAACGTTACACAGTTCTCATCTTATACTTCGGGGTGAAAGTGTAGTAAAAGTGGAGTTGCAAGTCTGAGCAACATGTGTAAATATATGATTTTACATAAACTATTTTGAAAAAACAAAATGTAAGATATTGAAGCATAGTTTTATTTAAAATAAGAAGAAAAAAAACAAAACTATTTCAATGAAGAATATGAGTATTTTATAAGGTATTTGGGGGAAAGAGATACCAATCGGTCCTGTTGCCTTTTCCATCTTATTTACCGCACAGAAAGGAACAGGTTGGCATTGCGCAATATATATTTCTTAAAAATCATGTTATCACCAACGCATTTTGCATTTGACACGACATTAAGATGGTGCGATTTCAAGCTGTTCCAGCAACTAATTCAGTAATTGCAATAAAATATGTTTTTCGGGGCGTGGGGAGGTTGCATTTTTGTTTTATAGAATAAAGAGAACAGTGACTCTCCATGATATTTGTTAAAGTCATAAAAAAAAAATATATACATATATAAATAAATTTTAAAAATGGATGAATGTGAAAATTATACACTTGTATATCTAATTATTTTAGGTTCTAAGGTTTGCCAGTGTTGGATAATTTTAATAAAATCTGTACAATGATCATTAAAGAGATTAACAAAAGAAGAAAAAAAAAAAATCTACCAATTGTGTAGAAACAGTGGTTTTAAATGCCATCTTTCAAATGTGCAAAAACACTTGCAATCTTGGAATTGCGCCAACATGTCCAAGCCTTGGCCTGACCGGTCTAAACACAGCCTGTAAAAGCCATCTGATGTCAGTAGCCAATCAGAATCTGTAATTAGCCAACAAACTCTAAGCTTTCCATGGGAACAGGTTCTCTGAACTCAAAATGTAGGTTTCTGAATTGTCAATTTTGTTGTCCATGCCTTATTAACATAACCCTCCAAAATGTAGTGACTATTTCTGCACACGTTGGCTCTACTCCAGAAATATCTGTATTCTACAACCATGTCATAGCTGGGGGTATTTGCATATAATATTTACAGAACGACACCATATATGTCGGTCTGTAGATAATATAATTTATGCATTGGTACATCTAGTTATTAGGATTATAATAACTTTGTCAGCGTGTTCGGGGAGTTAAAGCAACGTGCTCCAAAGCTTGCCTTGTGCGATCTTTCCCACCGCCCCCTCGCTGCCAAGCTGTCACACTCACACTCCTACATGTGCAATTATTTGCCCATCAAGAATTAAAAATATTCTCTTCACCAACAAAACACTTACACCTCCATGCAGCGAGAATTATGGTATTTATGCAGTCTTTAAAAGGACAAGTACTCCCCGTTAACCTTTTCATTGTCAAGAGGATGAGCCGTACAGATTTCCATTTGGACAGAGTTCATTTTAATAAAAGATTAAAGAAAATCTATGAGTAAGCCAAAGCATCAAATTTAATTAATTCATACTTACCAAGTGTCCCTAGGACTGACAGTCTATTTGGGGGCTCAAATCCCGACAGCCCTCTTTTCTAACTTAAGATCATAAATCAGGTGGCCACATAGTCAGTCGCCTATAACATCTTTGGGTATCAACATTCGTGGGTACATCTCCAGACTCAACCCTAAAATTAAAGTGTCCATTTTGATATTGTGAGGTATGGTATTATACAGAGGCTCCCTAATCCTCCTGACGTCAATGCAAGAAAACAGAATGACCTCACGGACACATGTTTGCAATCAGTGTTGGTCAATTCCATGTAAAACTCTTGTTAAGAAAAATTTAAATTAACGTTATATTTATTCATAAATCATTTTATTTCTGGTTTTCTCAGGAGTGACGATTTGCGGCTGAGGTTTATTTTAAAGTACGGTAGCAGATGGCGTGTACGCACTTACAGAGGGATCTATGTATGTTCGAACGTTGAAACAAGTTCCCATGACAGTTTTTGATACAGTATAATTAAGCCGTAAATCCTGATCTCTCTCTTATGCCTCAACTGTTCTCTTGCCCTAACAAAATACAATATAAAATTTAGCAAAAAGACAAAAACCCTCTACAATTGGATCCTCAATGTTTTTATTTTGCACAGTTTCAAACATCGTGCTTTTCTGATCTCCACACAACAGTGGTGATTGTCTTGACTGCGACAGATACGGAGTTATTCTGGTCATGTCCAGACTTTAAAAAAAATGTTCATGAATGAGTACACTCCTTCCGAACAGGAGAATCCGCTCTTGGGCTGAATACTAAACATCAAATGTTTGCTTACAGATATATTACATAATATTCCTTCAACATGTACAAAAATCGAACAGAAATTTTTCAGTACATTCAAGAAGATAATTTCCTTAACCTGGTCCTGATTACTCCGGGCCTGAGGCTTCAATTCTGGTAGTGAGTGGGCCCTGCCTGAGCCAACACAGATATCAAAAGATCTCCCTGCTCAGTTCTGTGTCCCCTCACCAGCTCACAGAAGCGTGGGTGAAAAGTGAACCTGCATTACTGAGTCCTATAAGCAAACATGCTTGGGCAAAACTCGTAAGTAAGGTGCTGCAGCAGTGAGTGTCTATATGGCGTTATGTCATACACCCACCTTCTGGTCCTGGCTCCGGTATGGAGTGTCCCTTTAAGTTGGCCAATTTTGTCAGTGTGTAAAGTATGGGAAGGGGTGATAATGGCAAAGTGACACAAACTGAGGGGGGGAGTTGTGTGTGTGTTATGGGTAGTGGGCTCCTCCCAAGATGGTGCACTGGATCTGCACCTTGTCACATGCTTCCAGGGGCTATAGGAGGGGGCCCTTATCTGGCAAAAAAAAAAAAACCTTCTATAAAGCTCTATGCAAGTCTGCGATTTTTTTGATTCACACTCGTTATGAGGCATTGTTTTTAGCTGTGCAGCTTCCATAAATAGTTTATCAGGACATTTTCGAGCATTCCCACTGCCTCTCGGAAATGGCTGCATCACGGGAAGCTGAACTCAGAGATCCCAATGGTCAACTACTTAACCCTTTAAAAGCAACACAGGAGTCCAAAGCTGTAACTAGGGAGCAGATCCAAGCGAGACTCCCCCTAATGAATTGTTTAAACCGTAGAGTTAGGAGCTGTTCCTATATGGAAAGGGAACGCCATCTGCACTTCAGCTCGGAATAATTTTCCAATGAATAGAGTGAATACACCTCCGCTCCTCTGCTCACACAGTCATTTTAAAACACCTACATGCTTTGTTCTGCAAAAACTAAAATGCAATGTAGAGCCACTATGACATAGGAGAACTTCGAGGGTACTTAGGAGCTTCGAACGAATGGTTTACCAGTGCAGAGAAATACCGGATACCGTAAGATACCGACCGGCATTACATTAAAGGACAAATGTCACCACCAAGTTTTGAAATTAAGATTTTTTTCTCTCTTTGAAGGAACACTATATGGTCAGAAACCCAAACATGTATACCTGACCCTATAGTGTTAAACTCGCCATTTAGCCCCCCTGGGTCACCTTAAATCTAGTAAAAACTCGCCTTATTTCCAGCGCTGTGCAGGTCCGCCTCCTTGGCTGACATCAGATTGGACTATCTCAGCCAGTCACCAGCCAATCCAATGCTTTCCTATGGGAAAGCGTTGTGATTGACTGAGATAGTCAATTCTGATGATCTCAGCCAAGGAGATGGGGCGGAGCCAAATGCCCCCCTGGCCAATCAGCATCTCCTCAGAGATGCATTGAATCAAATGTACAGTGTGGTGACATCAGTTTGACAAATATCAGCTTCAGTGTGGTCAGTAAACATGTTTGGGGATACAACTAGTGGGATTTGCAGTTTATGCTTTTCAGACCCCTGATTAGTAGACTGCAAAGGACAATGACTGAAAGACCATAATGATGAATGGCCTGAAATCAAACACTGCCTGACCCAAGGTGTATGTATATGGCTGAAGGATACTGACATATACTGAAGGTGGCAGTGAGTTTTTCACATTTTATTTTGCATATCCTTTATCAATAGTAAAATAGTAAAAACAAAGGGGGAAGGAGAGAGACGACAAACCCCAACAGGACACTTAAAGGAGAGGGCGGGGGTGTGGGGGGGGGAGGGACTCGAAATTCACACACACCAACTACAAACCTACTTCTCAAAGCCTGCTACCACAAATAGAGACAGCAACCAGAGATATTCAGATCATCCCAGTATCTCACGACTAAGACACGAGATGAGACAGGCAAATTCCCAAATCACACAGTCGTAGCAAGATGTGCCTATATTACTACGTCCCTACACTTCATTATGCCACCAGAGCCAGTTGATCGACTCTCGCGACCTGCATGTCGTAAACTCAAAAGAAGATGACTGCCCTTATGATAAACCAGACGAAACCAAATAAACATAAATACATAACGAAAACAAGGCACAAAAACGCTAAAATCACAATCTTAGCAAACGCACACTGCTCACAACACACCGGGGGAACACCAGATAAGCTCATAAAGATACGCTTGCGGAACTGGGTAGTCACAGAACCACATGAAAATCTCAGCCACCATGACTGCAGGGGGTAAGCTGCGAGACCTGCGTGTCTCTCCCTCCCCGAAATACTACCAGACCAGCGAGTCTAAATCTGATAAAGCTACACTCTTACATACTACCTCTTAGGCTGTATACGAGACCTACGAGTCTCAGACCCTAGTCATGATCGATGATCACACGCTGAACCAAAACATAAGAAAACCCATATACATGCTAGTGAAACCGTGCCGTCAGAAATAGGGTTATCTCTGAAAAATGCCAAACAATGCGTTATTACCTATCACACACAACTTTATGGCAAATATTACTTTGTGTTATTGGGTAATCTTATGAGAACTGTAGTGGCATTACAAGAGTCCCAGTAAAAAAACGAAAAATGTTCTTGCACAAAAAAATTAAATTCAAACAAAATAAAAAAAATAATAATCATAGCGTAACACAGTAAAATGAAAAATCACAATATGGGATAAATTGGTCCATAATAGAGTTGTGACCATGCCCTATAGGACGTGTGTTCATATGTCCCCCCTTGCAAGCCAACATGATAATCCATTGTGAAATATACGATATCCACTACAATACCACATTATATTACCTGTATGATGAGATATCTTGAAACCTCAATTGCACTGGTATTCTAGTTCCACCAATGAATCCCTATTAGCTTGGTTGCTTAATTTATATGGGGCCTGTAAGTCTGCTAATTATTACCATGTTCATAGACCTGCGTGTCTAACCCTTGCATTTATGATCGATACCTTTCTGCTTGAGATGCATGAGACCTGCAAGTCAACTTTTTGCAATGACATATTACCTTATGACATAACAAAAATGATATAAAAAAAAAAAAAAAACAAAGTCCAGGACAACCACAGCCTGGCTTTTCCTACTACTGTTTTACATTGTCTAATGGCATGATTGGTTAAGCCAGATGGTTACTACTGTTAAATGACTGCTATTCTTCACTAGGTCACCTTCTGCAAATGCTTTCTAGCGGTTTAAATCTGGTCCTTGTTTATATGTTCAAAATACCTTAACTGGAAATTTTCTCTAACTTCGCTATGTTCAGATACTTTGGCTAGAAATTTGAAATGATCCCTTTAACGAATAAACAGATTTAATAGGAACGCGAAGGAAAGAACGTTCTGGATCTTTGGGAATTCTAATGTTGGAGCTTTGAAAGAATTACCTGGCAAGTGTCAGGGTATACCAGCAAAAGTATTTCTCAAACATAATGGGGGAAATTCATAAGAGTAGCTAAGTCACTACCGATTCTCATGGTGACTGCTACACTTTTAGTATTTTCCATTAGTGTCTATGTCCTCCTGTATAAATGTAAAAAACACAAAGCATCTTTTCATTGACAGAGGAGTAAAATGTACCAATTGGGACAGTCTAAACATAAGCCAGTCTGTGCCAAACATAATGAAAGATGTGAAATCTGGTGATTTTAGGAACATTATAGTGTAAACAAATACAAAAATATATTCCTAATGCTATGGTTTTTCTATGCTTTTTTGTATTAATGTGTCCCTGCCGTTTTCTGTTTGCCATAAAAATTAATAATATATATATATATTTTTTTTTTTTTTTTTTGCTCACTTCATTGCCTCCCGCATTTCCATCAAGGAAGAATGGCCTCCTCTGCGATGGTCCAATCCAGAGCTCCTCTGAGTGGCATTGGGGACTGAGTGCCACAAGTGCATGCAAGCTTTCGCACGGGATAGCACGAAATTCAATGCTTTCCTATTGGATTCTGCATTTTGTGACCCACGTTTTACTAAATCAGTGTAAGGGAAGCACTTCTAGTGACTGCCAGTAGACATTGCAGGGTTAAAAGGACAGTACCACTGCGCCCAGACCACTTCGTAGAGAAGAAGTGGTCTGTGTAACTATAGTGTCCCTTTAATAAGCTGATTTGAATAAATGCTGACAAGCATGGGTCTAACTGTACTTTCTAATCATGCCCACGAGCTGTAGCTACTAGAACATTAATCACACTGTGTCCATCATCCAGAAAAAATCAGGTTCTATAGCATTCCTCTAAAAAATAATTATCAATCTGCAATCGCTCATCCCTTATGTCACATGTAAGAGTTTTACGAGGCTGACAGCTCTCTAACTGGTTGTGCATGCAGTGAAGGACAGGATAATTAAACGTTTATCTAGAAGCTGGTAGCTCCACTCCATACCAATAGACAGAAGTATGAATAGATATGGCAAGTCCAGGCATGTTGTGGATCACTGTGTGCGAAGCACTTCGAACAGATTAGATTTCATGCATTTCTTTCAATCACTCTGGCAGTATTTTGAGTCAAGCAGCGATTCCCAGGTATTGGAATACAGATCCTGCCATACTCTTTTGATGTGAGTTGTACTCCAATCTGCAGATAGGGACTGGACCCACCACCCACAGAACACTAGACCAAGGTGTTAATTAATGTGTACTTACAGCTAGTAGCAGGCAGCCTACAAACCAATCTGCTGTATAAACCACTTAGAATAATCACTACGCACTCCAGAAGTGCACAAGATGCACTGGCTACAAGAATAACATTTTCTTTTAAAAAAACAAAACACTAAAGTAAAATAAAAATAAAGACACAAACCAGATCTGATTTTCCTTTTTTTCCCCCCTCTTTCTAAATCCGCTATTTTGGCCTCGATTTTGCAATCCTCACTTCTACTGAAGAACCCCCGAGCACCCGATGCGCAAGTTCACTCTGCATCTCTGGCCGATGCATGCGCACTGGCCCAAACAATGAGCAGCAGTGATAGGCTGAAAGGCCAGGTAACTCCAGGCAGCACAACCTTGAGAGATATAGCAATCCCACACAATCATTTTGACCTCTCTCTCACAGATCTCATCAGCGGGGTACCACGGACAATCCTCAATGCACAGTGAGCATGTTATCCACATCTGGATTACGCGTTAGCAGACTAAGAATAATAAAAATAGCAAAAATACAGAGTGAAACAGGTGTGAAAATATCTAGAAATGCAGGTTCTGTCTAGCGTTTCTATACACATCTCGCCACTGCATATAACGTTCCTGTATTACGAGGTTGGAACAAATTGGTCTCTGTGTAGTATGTTTATTTTTTTATGTTATTTCAGGTTTTATTCTGCGTGCATAGAACGTAGAGATCTTTGTAAAGCTGGTTTCGATTTGCACCAAAATCTCTCGCTCTGCTATTTTTCAAAACAACATCCTCTTAGCTATGCTTTTCTTTCTGTAACGGGGGCTGGTTTTAAAATACAAAAAATAAACTACACAAGACCCAAACAAACAGTATCTCAAACTTAATTCAATTTAAGACAAAAAGACAAAAATGTCCAAGATCCCAGAAAATGGATTTAATAACTTAATGAGGAATATGATGCCAGCCTGATGTTTGGATTGTTAATTCGAGAACACGTGCCTCTTCTAAAACAAGCACGTTATGGCCCAATTTCAATAAACCATAACCATTCCTAGAATTGTACCAGGAATTCAAAGAAAGATGGATTGTAAGAGGAGCTCAATCATAGCGATTTACGTCATTCTGAAAACAGTGTTCTACATATTCATTAACATCAAATACCATCCCAATATGTACGTAAATAAAACATGCAATTTATTAAACATCAAAACTATGCATGCAGAAATTAGTTTAGTTTGTAACAAATTTTGTTAATTGCATAATGCTTAGTTGTATTGGGGAGTGGCAGACAGACACTGTAGTATTAGTGTAAGGAAACCAAGTGCATTTAAACCTCAATCGGTAATTTCCTCCCGAACCGCCAGAGCCTAGTGAATATAGCCCTCCGTTCGGTAGTTATGGTAGACGAATCCCAATGTAATTCCAATAGTGTCCCTGGATAATTCCCGCAGTAAAACACACGAACTCCCAAACAGCATACGTAGTCAGAATAAGGGTACAAAGATGAACTAGAGGTTTATTGACAGGCATGCTCTTTTTGTGGGATTCTGCCCATGCAAGGGAGCCTCCCATATAATTAGCTATACATCCAATCCTAACAATATACATACTGTACATCTCCTCCCCTCAGATAACCAATAAACACAATTAAAACGTAACAGATTTCCCCCAAAGTTTGGATGTACCCCAAGGACTTGGGGTACAGACATAATTTTGGTATCCCCAGATAGCTGTTCTCTGGGGGACCAACATATAAAAAAAAACTCAGCCCATTCGGTTCAGCCGTTCGGGAGATATGGGACTTAGAAGTTTTGACCGACTGCACAGGCAAAGTAGCCGAAAACAGTTCCATGAATTCTGGCCCTGCAGTCAGTCTTAGGTCGCATGAAAAACCTCCCGAACGGCCGGCCATCCAGCTACCATCCTTGGTTCGCTTGATTCCCCATCCGTTAGTAAGTCTTTCTACCGAACGCCCGGTCGTTTGGTAGTTTGGAAGGGGGTTTACCGAAGGTCTTGAGGCTTCAGCGGTGTTCGCCTATTTGAGTGTCCGTTTTCAGTTCCAGACACTCGACGGCAAACACCGCTGTTCGGGAGCTAAAATGGCAGCGAACACGTGGAAGTCCCAAAATGGCGGCGAGACATGCCGTTCGTGCAGAACGTCTGTCGAACGTAATCCAGCCAGCAAGGAGGTAAAGTCTGTATAATGGGCAACAGGGTGGTCTGGATTCGGTAGTTTTACCTACCGAATGCCATAGGGAACATTACTATCAAACAAAAAGAATACAAAGTGTCAATTTACAGCATAAGAGGGGCATTCCTTCACAGTTAGGAATACAAAACCCTAGAAGCCACCATTTGACTTCAATCAATTAACTTGGCAATTAAATAGTGCCTCGATCGTGGTCTATAACAGGGTTGTTCCTGTCAATCTGTCTGCAAAAACATAAAATCGTTATCAATATTTACCCCCCAACCCCAATACTTTTCAAGAAAACTATCAGATAGTAGTAGTCTTTTTGCCATCACTTAAAGGGGAAAGCAAATGCAGTAACCAATAGGGATTGTAAGTATTATACAAATAAAAGTTTACCCCCAAATTCATCTTGAAATTCCTTCACGTTTTCCTTATATTCACCTATCTGTGGCGCACAGACCCCACCCTCCAAACAAGTGATGTAATTTGGAGAAACATTACTTCCCCATTTAGCTGTCCAAGTATTTGATCTCATGTCACACCATAGAGGTCAACCTTCGGGAGACTGCTCATTGTTTGAACAGAGTTTTGCGTTCAAACTGGCATACGGTGGGTTAATGTCACTGGAAACAGATTGCATTCAGCAATATAATGAGCATCGCCGAGTGGTTTGCAAAGAGTAATTATATATGTAAGGGACTGAAGAACAACGGCAGCGTTCAGCTGTTCCTCCTAGTCTTTGCAAGATCGCTCTGAATAAATAAAATCCTCGGCATATCTCGCCCACTCGAAAAGCCTCAGAACTGACTCAGTGTCATGAGTGGGACCAGCTCAAAGTGCTCAATCTCTATTAAATGGGGGGGGGGGCTGGCACAAAACAGCCCCCACTAATTAAGTAGAGAAGATTCTAAAATTCTAACAGCATAATTAATCTCTGGCACTTAAGCTGACTGACTAGAATACCCATCACTCACAGTGGCTAAACAGGTATCATTGAAAACTTATTTGCAAAATCTTCATATTCGGCATCTCTAGTCTACACAAACAGCATCGAAGTGTGGGCAAAGGAGTGTGTTTACGGGGGACCACCAGTATGTAAACCTTATGAGGCTTCCGCACCTTTAAATCATATGGGGCCCAAAAGATAAGGTGATCTTCAGAAGCATTTATGATTGCAACTATTTAAATAAATCATTCTTAAAAATAAATAAAATCAGGATAAACTTCAGAGCCAGCCACGAATGTCAGCCGCGATTCTGGGAAGTCAGTGACCCTTAGAAATCTGAATCACAGAATAAAGGATGGTTGAAAAATTATATTTAAAAAAAATGCTTCCTGATATTATGAAAAGAAGTGAAGAGATGGGTAAGACTGCTCTATATCAGATAAACTGCCTTCGGTTGGTTTTAAAATGTTTCTCCCGAGCACAGACAGTACAAGAAAGGATGCAATAACAAATCTTCCCTCTGTAAACTCGTTCCTAGCCTGTTGGGGTTCAGGCGGGCAAGTTCCTGAAATTTGATTGTGATGGACTTCATAAAACGGTATCTTAAAATGTATTCCATCTTCTCTGCATATTACAGGCAGAGTTTAATGGAGCGAGATAGCTGTTGCTTAGAATTCACTAATTACGGTCATGGGGGATAGTAATTTGCCAGTGTTAATAGCTGGGCTGAAACATCTAAACTGGGAAGTCATTCAGGGTTGCGGACCGTGTAATTAGTGCAGGACCAAGCTGCAAGTCAAGGTCTAAGCTCTGGAAATGCTCCAGAAGTGATCCATTCCAAAGCATACAAATCTGTCGACCCACGGCCCACCCAGGGCCAACTATATATGAAATCAGCTTATCCACGGGCAACAATAGGAATGAGCTGATCCATACTAGCACATTTTTACACCTACAGCTTTCTAGGACTCTGACAACAATTAACCTCACCCTTGCTCCGTAATCAGTGACCAAAATGGACTACTGCTGGAAGTAATAATCCTGAAGGGTCACGTGGTCAGATTAAAATCACAAGCAAAGTAATATCCAGAGCTATTAAAGGACCACTATAGTCACCCAGACCACTTCAGCTCAATGAAGTGGCCTGCGTGCCAGGTCCCCCAGGTTTTAACCCTTCAGATGTAAACATAGCAGTTTCAGAGAAACTGTTATGTTTACATTGCAGGGTTAATCCAGGAAGACAGCCATTAGAGGCTCTCCTGCGATGCTTAATGCAAAAATCGCATTGAGCATGCAAAACATCTACAGGAACGCATTGAGTAATGCTTTCCTATGGGCGGTTTGAATGCATGCGCAGCTCTGGCCGTGCATGCGCATTCGGCTCCACTCGGGAGCTGACGTCACCAGCGCCAAGGGAGCCCGGCGCTGGATTAAGGTAAGTGGCTGAAGGTGTTTTAACCCCTTCAACCCAGCGGGATGGGGACCTGAGGGTGCAGGGACCCTAAGGACTAGATAGTGCCAGGAAAACGAGTTTATTTTCCTGGCACTATAGTGGTCCTTTAATATAAGTTTTGCAGCCTCCGATGTAAATTCTGGGGGGTTCATTGTACCCCAGCATGCAGCACAGGCCTATGCCTACTCACTGCCTCCTCCTCCCCATTTTAGCATTTGTCCAGAAAGCAAGGCATAAGTCCCAGTGGTATCTTTCTAACCCTGATCAGTCTCTATAACCCAGACTAGGAGGCTGTCACAGAATGGCGACTGCTGACTGCAGTTTACCATTCAGAGTTTTGCTTATCTCACCTGGCAAGACATGACCAGAAAAGGTAAAGAGCAACTAGCAAATCGGGTCCGCGAGCTTGCATGTGAAAACATGCTACAAGATGTTAAAGCAGCACTGCCCAGAATCCATCAGTCACAAGAATCCACAGAACGGCAAACTGCAGACACCACAGACAGAGGAGTGCAAAACCAAGGCTCTCGAGTCATTACCATACAAAAGACATTCGGAAAGGAAAACCAAACCGAAACACAGTATTGCTTTTTAGGGTCTGTGCACCACATGCAATATACTGGGAAATGAAATTATGGATAACTGGGAGGAGGATATGGGGATTGGGATTGGAGAATTTGGTGAAATTGTAATGGGGGAAAGTTTGGCACTAGTACTGAAAATATGAGTTTGAGAAATTGATTTATTTTTCTAAGGAAAACGTGCAAAAATCTAAGCGGAGAGGCAGTCTGCCCTGGTGACAGTTGGCAGGGGGTGCCCAGAGCACCCACATCTAGTCAGCAGGCATGCAATTACTGGAATATTGCGGCACAATAGGTGCCTGCTCTGCTGCTCTCCTGGAACTGAATGCAGAGCAGAGCAGTGCGTGCGTAAATTCAACAACAAAAATGGGTTGGGGGAATGAGGCAAAGTAAGAAACAAAAAAATGTAGGGGGATGGGGGTTGCCAAAAAGTATTCCCACCGTTTGTTATTTACTAAAGTGAGAATTCATAGTGAATTTCAAGTAGAAATAGCTGAAACTGGGGGGGAGGGGAAAAACCTCTCCAAGTTACTATAACCACTTTGCTATTACAGTTGAAATTTGCTTTAAAAATTCCCAACACGTCTCCCTTTAGTACATAATCCTCTAATATTTATCTGGTTTCCATATACAAACAGGTGGAAATGATTGGATTCCGTGATTGGCCGCTGTCCCACTAATTCCATGCATACTTTCAGTACAGAAGGTGCACGCTTAATAGACGTTTGATCACATATCTAACTGATAGCGCAGTGACTTTTGAATCTGTAAACAGAGCAAAAGGCAATTAAACTGCCAGTGAGAGCAGACCTGGCTGAAAAACAGATAAATATTTTCCTACTTTTACTTTCCACTATCTGGATGTTGTCAAAACCTAGAGCATGCAAACAAATCAATTAACCCTATGAAATCCAGGAGCACAGACCTGTCTGATCATCTCAAAAATTAAGCACATAATTTTTAAACAAATTTAATTTAAAATGTAATTTTAATATTTTTATTTCAACACTTGTTGAACACCTAATCATATTCAAGCTATCTCAGCTGCTTGCCTTCAAAATTCTTCAAAGGGACACTATATAGTCACTACAGCTTGATGTACTGGTTCTAGTGTCTATAGCCTGTCCCTGCAGACTAAGTACTGCAAACACAGATTTTTCAGAGAAAAGGCAGTGTTTATATTGCTGCCAGTAACACATCTAGTTGCAGTCAATCAGACAGACACTAGAGGTGCATCCGATTTCAGCATTGCGCATGGACTATAGCCTGTCAATTCTTTCCTATGAGAAAGCATTGGATTGGCTAAGAACATCAAGTTTGTGGTGGTGGATAAAAGATAAGTTTAAAACCTTTATATACAGACAGGGGGGGGGGGTGTCACAAACGTGGGCTATTGGCCCAGCCGAGACAGTGGAGAGAGTGTGGAAGTGAAAGGGTTAATGACACCAGACCCCTGGTTACCTGTTGCTAGTCCCAGCAACCACTAAATTAACTCCTGCAAAACCTTCTACACTAACACCCTAGTACAGACTTTACTGCCACCACCAAGACTTTAAATCCGGGCTGTTACGGCAAGAGTGAATAATTCATTAGTGCACTATGGAATATTGTCCTTCAATGTAATTTGTGTGGTGCATAAATAATCTGCTTGCCTAGTAGAGGTGGTATTGTCAGTGTCAAAAAGGGGTTAATTTGCTTGTATGGATGGTTTATAGCCTTAATTTCGTTTGAAGATGGGACCCCCCCAGAGGTCAGATGACAGAAGGGGTAATGTAACTTGCATAGGAATGTGAAAGCTGCAAGGTGTGAGATTCTACACCTGACATACCTTAACCCCTTAAGGACACATGACATGTGTGACATGTCATGATTCCCTTTTATTCCAGAAGTTTGGTCCTTAAGGGGTTAAGGTATTGCTTCAGGCATATGGCATGTACCTCTTAATTGAGGGGTCAATCTCTTTGATATGTTAATGGCCATTAGCCTTGTTTCAGTATCATATCCAAAAGGAAAAAACAATATTTACCCACAGAATAATAATGAAGCCTCATTTTTGTTATATTTAGAATGTGGCAAGCACCATCTTCTAAACAAGCCCAAACATGATTTGCGTAACCTAACCATAGGGGAAGGAATTGTGATGTCTGCCACATTGGGTCGCAAGTACGGTGTATGACATATCTATCGAATGGGAAGATAAATTCGTAGATGCAATTATTATTTTTGTGGCAGATACATAAGAGAAGATAAAACCAAATGTTTCCATTTGGATTGATGTTGGTAATGTTGGTCTGGAACACAAGGGGGTGGTCACTCATTATCGCTATAGATACGCCTTAACTCCACCTCTAGATCAGACGTGGTAATCCAATGATACTGAAATGTCTGTGTACTTTCTTTGGGCCAAAATCTAATTTTGATTAAGTCACCATCTTTGAAAACCTAATTGAGTAAGTGTTTAAGACTTCTGTTATTTTTCCCTTTTGTTTTTATCTGTTGTTGGTGTGAATAGTTTTCTCATCTATTTTTTGTATGCACCGCGACTATTTTTTTGCTCATAATGAATATTCCTTTATTAAGTTCTGCCTTTGTCTTGTAAAGAATCACGTTACCTGAAGAGACTAATTAGTATTTTTGCAATTCCTAAATATTGTGCTAAGTTGTATATGGTGGGTTTTTATTATTAAGTTTACCTTGGGGGACCAAGGCACTCCATTTATAAATTGTCTTGGTGCTGGCAGCGTTAAAATAGTAATGGGTATATTATGTTTAAAGGGACACTATAGTCACCCAGACAACTTCAGCTCAATGAAGTGATCTGGGTGCCAGGTCCCTCAGGTTTTAACCCTTCAGATGCAAACATAGTTTCAGAGAAACTGCTATGTTTACATTTGGGGTTAATCCAGCCTCTAGTGGCTGTCTTCCGGACAGCCACTAGAGGCGCATCTGCGACGTTGGAGGCATATTATGCCTCCATGGCGCAGAGCGTCCATAGGAAAGCATTGAAAAAGGCTTTCCTATTGACAGCTTGAATGCACGCGCGGCACTCGGCATTCGGCTCCACTGACGTCGGCAAAGGGAGCTGACGTCGGTGGGGGAGGAGAGGTCACCAGCGCAGAGGGAGTCCGGCACTGAAATAAGGTAAATGGCTAATGGGGTTTTAACCCCTTCAGAGCCACGGGAGGACACTGAGGGTGGGGGCACCCTCAGGGCACTATAGTGTCAGGAAAACCGCTTTGTTTTCCTGACACTATAGTGATCCTTTAAGTGTGGGTGGTGTTAAGGGGGATTTTTTCATTATTTATGGTCTGGTGCAGACAAGTAGTGAACTTTAACCCTTTCACCACCACAACTACGTCACGCGCACTCTTGAAGTAGGTGCATTTGTGACACGGGCGTCTTACGTTACCCCACACACAGTAGAATTATAGTATCACAACCTTACTTTATTGATCAGACATATATAATTAACCCTTTTGGTAACGTGTATACCTGAGCTTTCCTCAGAAGAGTGAGCTCATAGAGAACAAAGACACAAGCTATATACACAAATACAGTAATAAATGACATACAGAAACACAGATAACACATTGCAAAACAGTCCATAAAATAATATAGGAGAAAACACAAGAAATCCTTACATATATTTACCCCTTATATATAATTCTTGTGGGAGATACAGATGTTACAGGTCTCCAAGTAGTTGTCGAAAATAGAAATCTCAGACTGGAAACTCCAACATCCTCAATATATACCTTAAACTAGTAGTTTATAAGTGGCCAGACTCCTGGGTGGATCAGAGGGGTTTGGCCTGGCTGTTTGTTGCCCACTCCATATTTTCTTAAATGATGTTGTCCTTTGAAGAACCCAAAGTCAGAGCATATGCACCAATACCTTTTACGATGCCCTATGTCCAGCTCTGGTGATGGTTATCTAGTAGTATTATGGCTTAGGCCTGGTGTAAGATCAATGCCTACAATTAAATGCTATCCCAACATGCACAAAAAACAACCCATAACATATATCAAATGCCAACTCATGCTTTGGCATGACAGGGGGGACAGACAGAGTACCTTCACTATAGTGCTAGGAATACATGTTTGTATTCCTAACACTATAGTGTTCCTTTAAAATACTTATCACAAGACGTGTTTAAGTGGAGCTCCTGCTCAAAATCCCTGAAAACGATCTACAAAGCCACAAAATCACAGCACTCGGAACCCATAACTAAGCCACAACCAGAGCTGAAACCCCCCACAGAGAGATGGGGCGAAAAAATTAAAAAGACTCACCCGCCCGGAGGGGTCCTATCTGCCAGATATCAGGCGATCCTTTGAAAGGCCGCAACAGCCACCGCAGCCTAAAATGGCGACTGGTGGGCCTCAAAACGCCAGTGACTCCGACGCATCTATGGAGGGAGAGAATCCCCTGACCACACACCATCACCGTGGTATACAGGTCGGAACACTCAGACAACTCACCATCCACAAAAGGCGACATTAAAAGACTGTTGCTGGATCTGCGGGAGGTGTGGAAGTCTGACTTGGCTGGCGTACGGACGGAGTTGGCAGGCATTATGGCGCGCCTCAGCGCAGTAGAGACCCAGGAAGGGGACAGAGACACCTTACTCAGACACCAGAAAAGCAGATAGAAGCGATGTCCCACCAACTCCAAAGACTCACCCGCACGGTCACGACAACAGAAACATGCCACAGAAAAAGAAATGTACGCATGCGCGGAGCCCCTGAAGACCCTGCTGGAATACACTAATAGAGTGGCAATGCTCATGGGGGCAAAAAAAGAAGGTGAGACAGGGCCGATAATGGCGGCGTTCAGGATCAGGAAGGCCCCTATCGTCCCGGCGGACACACCCACAGACGTCACCCGAGACGTCTCAGTTAAGGCTGGGCTTATGGCCCAATCAAGAAAAACACCCACCACTAACGTGAATAACTGCCACATTAGTGTCTTTGATGATCTGCCTCATGTGACCTTGAAGGAGCGGCGGAGGTTCATGCTACTGGGCATCCTTTTTTCCATATTATCTTGGAGAGAATCCTGGCCCTACCAGTCTTTGTCCCAGCCAAGTCTTTTCTGTCTGTTAGGTCTAGTTACTATATATAACCATGCTATCCAAAACAAGCTGTACTATGCGAGCACACTGTGTTTGACCGGATGAGCCTGGGTCCTATCCTATTACCATACTTCCAGTGCATTAACCAAGGATCCACATCTTGTATTGATCAGCACTTTTCAATCCATATGCGCTTCTCTCAGTAACTGAATAATTCTAGACTAGTTGACTGGAAGTATGCCCTGTCAATTGCCTTGTCTCATGTACCGTCAGAGGATAATAAGTTTAGTTTACCATACTACCAAGTATTCTGTCTAGTTTCATGTGGCTAGGCTATGTGACCAGGGTGTTTCAGCCATTAGCCAAGTCCCACTGATCTTTGAAAGGTCTAAGGAATTAATCTGACTGCAAAAGCCAGTTAGGAATATTTGACGGACATACTCATTCTGAACGAACGACCCAGCTCCTACATTACAACACCAAACCCCAACAGGTTGAGTCACAAGTGGATACAGAGAACACGTATGCAGTCGACCACTTCAGAAAATATCAGCCTATGCTGTAACTGCATCGGTTTGCTTGAGAGACGTCTCTTATTTCTGTATGAGATGCAACCTTCCACCAGAAGTCTGCGCTTCCACATGGCCAATTTATGGTCCCAGTGGGTTTCTAACTCTGTCCAAGTGCAAGTGCAAAGTGGATAATCTGCCCAGAAACCGTGATATATTGGAAACAGCTGCAGGATACATAGCTACATATTATATCAGAGTAAAAAAAAAAAAAAAGAAAATTACAGGATTACATTCTTCTCAAAAAGTCCTGGGGAAAGGGGTCATTCACTAAAACCGTGTATTATACCGAGCTGGAGATTTCCGATATGATTTAGTGAAACCCCCCCAAAGTTTTCCCAGCCATTTTTAACTTCCACACAAAATACCAAATACACAAACACACACAAAAAAACAGCGAAGTTTAAATTATTGTAACACAGCAACATCTTTACTACTCGTCAAGTTTGATGGACGCCATGAAGGTAATAGGGCATGAGATAAAGAGCTGACCTAGAAAAGGCAAAATTAATGTTTGCCATCGTGAAAATTTCAACACTCAAACAAGTTGCAGCACAATTTATTTATAGCTAGAAGCAAGGAATATCACTGAGGTGACCCATAATGGCTGCCAACGGAGAACAAAGTGTGGACGCCAAGTCAGCTTGTCTGAGTACGCAGCGCTGGCAGTGGGCAATTGTGAATCCTTCAGGACTGCTACGCAGACGCCATATGATGCCACCAAGTGCCAAATATACAACACTTTCTATGGAACCAAAACTGGCCAAGGCATCCAGGGATTTAAAATATCTGCAAATTCTTCACATTTCCATTTTGATCAACATTTTTATCAATTTATACCATTGCTAATTTAAAATAAACTGGATATGTGACATCACAATGATGTCATAACAGCATCTTCGTCGAATATGCATATTCGTTCAAATGTATTCACCATTTCATAGATCAAATATTCAAACAGTTTGAAAAATATTTTAAGCTTCACACATGGCTCATAAGACATAAACAATGTGCCAGCACATGCATAACGCACATCAACTGCATCCTCCTGTCATTAACCAGCACTTTGCAAGAATCAGGCTGTCACCCAAATGGTTAATCAGTCCCCCTGCATGGGAAGCAGGTTACTGTACACAAGAGTTTGGAATTATTTATGAGCTGGAACAAAATTAGAATCCGCCTCCTCCAAGCTGCAAAGCTTCTCGGAGCTCAAACTGACATGCTGTGCCATTCGCACTTAGCCAACGTTCCCACTTCTCTAGACACCCCTCAAGGCAATCATTTCATTCTTTGAGATACAAAGAGCCATGTATGTGCAGATGGTTTCAAATAAAACTTAGGATAATGGGAGATTCCGAGGGGGATCGTTAAATCCAATAACTATACCTGAAAACAGCTGAATTTCAAGCTTCAGCTTTTTCAGAAAAAAAAAAAGTTACAAAAAATTAAAAAACACACAGATTTCTTCCTCCAATACATATGGCCTGGTGTCAGTCGGGTTAACTCCAACTTTCTCTTAGGTAGCTGACTGGGCTTCAAAGGAGAGGTGGTTTCAGAAAAATCTAGGAGCCCAAAGGTAGCCATCGATAGCTTATCCTTTTGCCCTGTTTTCGATTCATTCTCCTCCTATCATGATAACACCAGGCCAAACACGCAGAACTTACTCACACCTAGCTAAAACTGGAAATAGAACTGGTAATGCACCTCTGTCCATCTCTTAGCGTTGGCCAAGCTTAAAGCCAAGAGAAGATAACAATGACCTGCAGAGCAGGTCAGAAAGTAGAAAAGAACAAGCAAAGGCCACAGGAATGGGCAACCTTCGACAACCCAGATGTTGTGGACTACATCTTCCCTGATGCTTTGCCAGCATTATAGCTGTAAGAACATTATGAGAATGTAGCCCACAACAACTGGTGTTGCCTAACCCTGGACTAGGACAACAGAAGGTAAAAGTAGCGGGTCAAAGATTACAGGATGGAGAATGATCAAGGACAAGTAGAAGTCCGAATACCAGGAATCACTACTCACTAAGCAACTACTCACTCCTGACATATACTGGCACATAGTTATTACTCCTTAGAGCCAGGATACAGAGCTCTGAAAAAGGTGAGCATTTTACTTACTTTCACCTTGCACATCATTTGAAACAGACTGTACATTTGTTACCTTCTCTCCATGTTTTTTCTTTGAGATACATCATGTGGTGGATTGTTGTTGTGATGCTGCCTTAAAAGCATACAAGCCTCAAAATGTGCTGTATTGACTGCCATAACAGAGTCTGTGATGGTACGCTTGTTTTTAATGATATGGCAATGCATACTGTTGTATTCACGTGCGCACGACTAAAATAAAGAATTAAAAAAAAAAAAAAAAGCATACAAGCCTGATTACGGAGCCAGTTTTCACATACAGGCTCCTTTAGATGTGAGTGTTCCACTTTACCATTTTATCTGACTTTATTGTGACGTACCATCTGCACTATATTGCCAAGCTTGCCATCAAGTTACGTGGGGTAAGTGTACCCCATCATCCTTTCAGCGCTCCACTTATAAGTGTGAGTTTCCACATATACCGCCTTATTGACTTTCGTATTAATGGGTACCGACTACCTTTTGGTCGCACAATTATTTTTATTTTCCTAGGACTGGTTTCCTTGGTGACCGATCCATTTTCACACTGAAGAATTTACAGGGTGATGTTGGCAGCAGGGAAAAGATTTACCTACAGAATAGCATTAGTGTTTCCAATTATTGCAGTTTATTCTAAATACTTACAACTAATTTAAAAAAAGTTACATAGTTAGAGAGGCTGTGGATAAAAAAAACTAAACAAAACAAAAAAAAAACGAAAAAATTAATAAAAATAAACAAACACATTCCATCAAGTTCAGCCTTTAATAAAAGGAACAAAAAATAACCAAAAAAGTTTTGAGTCTCTAATTCCGCAGTTTAAATTTTCTATTAGGGAATAAACCTCAATGTTAGTATATTGGTTCTATGCAAATAAAACAGGTAGGTATGGCAAATAATGCAGATTCAATGCAAATGCTTATTTGGTATATTATAGGAGACTGTATACATATTTTTGGGGGAAGAGTTTCCCAAAAGCAATGAAACCCATACGGTCCAGCTCTTCGTCACAGCCCTTATTGAAGCAGAACAACCTACTATTGAATAAGCGATATCAGATCCATCTGTGCTCCGATGGAATCCATTTCCTGACAATGTCCACTGATGCTCTCAGCCAATACAATCCATGTAAGTTTGGGCAAAACAGAAATTTCTAAAGTGGAAGGGGGGGGCAGGGGAGATGTAAATTTTATAAAACCATTTGAATAATGTTTTTTAAAAAAAATAAAAGGGCTGCACCCAAAGAATAATTACCCCACACCATAACCACTACAATAAACTAATTATTATTGTGCATTCAGTAACTTTAATCCATCATCCTAAAAAAACACGACACAATGCCGTCTTTTCACGCTCTTTTCTCTACGCGTTCAGCTTCATGTAAGTTACATTTATTCAGGCAAGGACACTTCCTTTACATTACACTTTAAATTAAGCGTGCAATAACCTACAAGAAAAAACGCCAAAGAGAGCCAGAAGTCTGTAAATCGGCTGCAACAAATAACATTTTCAACATTTTAAAAGGGCTAGAGTAGATATCTAAATTGTGCATCAAAGTAAACATGAGCATGGCACAGGTTACACTACATTCATTCTAAGTCTTCGTAGCTATTGGATGCTCCATATTTAGCTAGATAGCAATATTAGTAGCCTAGAATAATTATTAATATATGGATGGCACAAGCAGAAAGCATTATGCATTGTTTCAAGGTACATAGGAGATTACGTAAAGGGACATTAAAATGCCCAAATACTTTAAGATCTAAAAATCCCTGTTTAGTATACATGTACTCCAAAAAATTATGCATGCGTTTAATTATGTATTTTTTCCATTGGTGTAATACCTAAAAACTGCTTGTAAAACCTGCAGATCTCTTTTCTGCTGCCTTTGTAAACCCTCCCCTACTAACTCCACCCAGACTTTCTGAGGCTGCCCAATCACAGACTTCCCAATACAGCTCAATGAGTCTTTGCAACACAGGTACTCTAGGCAAACTGTCTTCCTCCACTGAGCTAAACAACCAGGCAGTAGTAGAACCATTTATAAAAGTGCCAATTTCTATTCAATTCTGCACTTTTTGTTAAATAAAAAACAAGACAAACCCTTCACACACACACACACACATATTACATCAGACCTCTAAAGCACTTTAGCTTGGTTAAATGTCCCTTTAAGTCGTATCACCCATATCTAAAATAGAACTGCATAGATTCAGAATTTTGTTAAAATAATCACTAGTCAGCATCAAAAAGCGATGGAAAGTGTAATACCATCAATTCTACCTCACTGAAATGTTTTTGCAAAAACACAGTTACCCCAAAACGTTATATCAATTCGGTTCACAATGCCCTTGGAACATTTTTCATTCTGAGGTTGCAAAGTAAGGTTTGGATGGACTTCGGGAATATCCTATAAAAGATTCTGAAATAGCCAGCACCTCCACATTTAGACTTCTGGCATCAAAACCACAATTTAGTTCCATGGGTTATGATGCTTTGAATCTCCCTTCAACTGGAGACTAGCATGGCATAGTCACTTTAAAGGATCACACGCAATTGACAGGACCACAAACAGGTTCCGCAGATAAAACTAAATAGGTCTTGATTGGCTGTACACAAAAGGGAACTTAAAGGGACACTATAGTCACCAAAACAACTTTAGCTCAATTAAGCAGTTTTGGTGCATAGATCATGCATCTGCAGTCTCGCTGCTCAATTCTCTGCCATTTAGGAGTTAAATCACTTTGTTTATGCAGCCTTGGCCACATCTTAACTGCATGTGACTTACAAAGCCTTGCAAAACACTTCCTTCAAATAGAGATCTACTGTTTATATTTCCTTTAGTGCACATTCTGCTTAAAGGGATTCTAAAGTGCCAGGAAAACAAACCAGTTTTCCTACCACTAGAGAATCTTGGAGTGCTCCCCAAGATTGAAACCAATTCAGACACTTAGCTGAATCCAGCGACGATGTCCCTCTGCGCTGGGTCAGGCTCCGCTCATGCTCCTACGCCGGCATGTGTGGCAATGGCTGCGGGCGTCCACTTGCTGTCCAGACAGCAACTGGAAGAGGACTTAACCCTGCAACGTAATTACTGCAGTTTATAAAAACAGCAATAATTACACTTGCACGGTTAAGGGTGATGGGAGTTGGCACCCAGACCACTTCAATGGTCTGAGTGCCTACAGTATCCCTTTAATGTATAATTCCTCATCTCCTGTTCAGTTAATTGCCTTCTAGGCCCATGCAGGAGCTTCCTCTGTGTCATTAAAGTTCAATTTACAGATCATGAGATACAAACTTCTAAAGCAAGTTAACATCTGATAGAAAATGAAACCATTGTTTCCCATGCAGGGTGTGCCACTCACAGCCAGAGGAGGTTGGCTAGGGCTGCGTAAACAGAAACAAAAGTATTTTAACTCCTAAATGGCAGAGAATTGAGCAGTAAAACTCCAGATGCATGATCTATACATCAAAACTGCTTCATTAAAAGGACTCTCCTGTGACAGGAAAACAAACCCGTTTTCCTGGCACTAGAGAATCCTACAGTGCCCCCCTCCCATCTGCCCCCATCCTATTTTGCTGAAGGGGTTAAAACCCTTTCAGACACTTACCTGAATCCAGCGCCGATGTCCCTTGGAGCTGGGTCAGGCTCTGCCCATGCTCCTCCCCTGCAAGCAGGGGGAGACCTAATAAGCATGCGCAGCAGTGGCCGCACATGCATTAGACCTCCCCAAATTAAAGCATTATCCTATGGGGATTCAGGCGACGCTGCAGGTACTCTTGCATAGCGTTTGAGCGACCATAAAGTTGTTTAAGAACCCAGAAGTCCCTCTAGTGGCTATAGTGTCCCTTTCACAAAACCATTGGCTGCTAGCTAAACAAGAGTAATCTTGAATATTGCTTCTTGAATCATCACAGGGAGAAACAGAAAAATTAGTTATCAAGGACACAGCGACTCCACGGAGACCACGATAACCAAAGCGTACTACCATGAAGCAGGGATGCACTGCTGCCACTGGCACACAGGAGCCCTATTAAAGAGTGCTTTAAATATACCAGAGTTAAATACTATATTACAGATCCGCCTCTGATGAGAAGCATGTGCCCTGCTGGCTAATATTACAGAGAAGTAAACAATGCTTTCAGCAATCATCCACACTATTTATAGTCAAGGCTTCCCCAAAGGAATTCTATGGTGCCAAGGTTTCAGGAAGGAGGGGGGATTGTAGCCTCGCATGTACCGAATATCTGCTTAAAACGGAGATCTTAACTGGAACCTAAGCTAAAACTCTTCACTGTATAAATTTAACGGTGGTTCGATAAGCTAGGAATTGTTGAGCACGGACAAAAGAATTGCATATTTATGACAAAATATTTTAGCTGGAAAGTTATATTTCCAGTTTGGAATAAATTGCGCAATAGCCTTGTCAATGCTCGTAAAATCCCGGGTTCATGAAGATTTACAAGCTTTTTACCACTTCTCATCACAGGCTTCCAAGCTCCAAGAAAACCAAAATATGTACTGTAGCACTGATTGCAGGAGGAAAGCCAGTTGCTGTATATATCCTCAGTAACGAGCATGATCAGTCTACAGATGAGCTAGGTACACGGCACCCAGTGGTGGTCCATCTCCCCAGCTCTGGTCATTTTTAGAAAAACTTGCCCAGAAGCTGGCTGTACAATAAGAGCCTCACACACAGAACCAATCTGATCCCAGAATCCAGCAGCACACTATTTACTCCGCTGTTAGTCAAACTGTGACAAGATAATCCAATAAGGTGTTATGGGCAAATGCAAATATTACAAGTTTTAGAATGAAATGTTGCATTTCTTAAACTGTGTACTTTGTCTTTAAGAGATATTGCAAACTGACAAGGTGTAAGAAATGGAACATATTGTTAATAACTGTTTCTTTAAGCAATAACCTCAGTGCATAATATGTTTGCGCCATTTTGTCCCAGAAGAATTACAATAACAATAATACAGAAACAAGCTTCAAGGCTATACTACGACTTTTGCAGTACACAATATACTGTAGTAACCCTAAGTAGATAAGGATGTCCAAGTTATAAGATGCCATCTTAAACTAAGTCAGGAAAATTTCCATGACGTATACACCCTTTAGTTATGGCCTTGTATGTTTGCCAAGTTAAGGGAGGTCCTAAAATGAATAAAGTAAAAGAAGTGTTACTTTTTCATACGGTGACCCTAAAATGGAGACACCTAAGGTATAAATAGGTGTATTTTTAAATGTTAAGACACAGAGGAGAGACTCAGACAGACGCTGCTCCATCTTAAAATGACAGAGAGGCTGACATGATGACATGTTTAGAAGGGTATGTTAACCTATTAATGATATTTGCAAGCATTTAGTTTAATCTTATAAACTCTGCTATAATGGATTTTATATTTATATGTTTATATAATAAATATCTAAAAAGACAAAAAACTTTATTGCTTCCAAGACAACCCTTATTTTATATTGTATTCTCAATTATTTATATATGTTAAATAGAGGATCTCTTACATTAACTAGATAAAATTATGGCTAAGATATCTGTATGGTTAGCCCTACTAAGTTCTATGTTTTAAGACATTATAGTGGTAAATAAGGGAAACAGCCTCGGTTACAAAGGTAAACGTGTAGTGTGAAACTATTAGACACTCCTATTGCTGACCTCAGTAAGTATACCAAGAGCAGTGCATGGTTGGAACCCAAATAGGACGACCACAGACATTTACAAAGTTTAAATTCCTCTAAAATTGCAAGTAAAAGCCACAAAACCAAGCCCCATTACAATCAACTGGGACTCAGCCCAACAGTGTTCCATAAACGTCTTAAATAAACGCATTTGCAGAGGGCTCCCGGAGGAATACAGCCTAAACAGAGCCTACACAAGTGCCAATTAATTCTGTAAGTGACGTTTGATGTAGACGCCCAATAGACTGAATAACTGTGTAGCACAACTAATTGGTCATGTGGGTACACCAGCATTGGCACGCCATCTCTACTATTTCTGAAAGTTGTGGAACATGAGATTCACAATGATGCTAGGTCTTACTTAATACCATATGATTTAATAAAACGTTGATATTTCAATATAACTTGTGTTGACTTATGTTTAAAGGAACACAATAGTGTCAGGAATACAAAAGTGTAATCCTGACACTAAGTGTGAAAACAAATTTTAGGTGTCCTCCCTTGACCCTTGCGAAAAAGTGAATTTAATCAACTTTTCCCCAGCACCACGCGAGTCTCCTTGCTGCTGATCATAAATTTTAATGATTTCAGCCAATCCAATGCTTTCCTATAGAAAAGCATTGGAGGGCTACTGCACATGTTCGGCAAAACACTACGCTTATAAGCATCTCTATGGGGAATGGTCACCGTCTATGCAGAGCGTGGAGATGCTGAACGTAGGTGCTGCTACTAGTAGGCAGTAATGTACACACATCATTCTCTGTGAAAAGGCAGTGTTTACATTAAAATGCCTGCTGGGACATACTGTATACACGAGAACCACTACAATAAGCTGTACAAAAAAAAAAGCTTTTGTCGTTTCACCCTGGTTTTCATGTGAACCTGACAGACAATGCATCTGGCATCAGTATCCGTTTGAGAATATTCCATTCACCTTATTTCAAACTGCTGCCCAACTACACATCGTAGCAGGGGTTAATAGGAGATGCTCAGGTGTCATTGAAAACAATGCGATGCTTAGAAATGGCTGAGACTTGCTGCTACTTCTTAATATGCACAGCAACGTCAAAAGGTGAATGCCTCCATTTTTACTTCTGTTACAAAAAATAAAAACACATAACTCGTGTGAAATCCAGTCTGGAGATGACCTTTACTGAGGGACAGATTATGTATCCGTGTATTAAGCGCAAAGTGTGGAAAGTGGAGTGTACGCACGCCCTTGATACAGAACATTAGCCTGGTATGTTGAGCTGTTTACATTACAACGAAAGATCCATTTCCCCAGTCGCTCTGGCCAAAAGGAATTCACAAGCGATGCAGCCACACCCTAAGTTTAGCAACAGTTTTTATGTATACTGCAAACCCCATGCAATCGCATCTCCACACAGGTAGGCACAGCAACAATCTCCCAGCGCAGAACCCAGAGAACGGAAGATGACACCAGTCGGGCCACTCCAGAAATTAGACTCCATTTATGAGTAATACATATTTAGGGAAAATTGGCTTGTTTGCTGCCAAGTCATAAAAAATTAAAATACAAGTTAAACCTGTCAAGGGAGTTATGAAGGGTATTAGTCTTTAGAATGCAGTGCGAATATGTTACGATTATAAATTAGCAGGTGATTCACTAGGAAACATTTGAAAGTGTACGTTCCATCTAAAGACGCCACAATAACCTGTAATCTCTTAATAGGTTATGGTGCAAGGACGTCTTTTACGCATCTAACAGAAGGGCCTTGCGAAGACCAAACGCTTCTCATAGAGAAGCATTCGCTAAAGTGAGAACTGTTGGAAATTCAAAGAGAACTTTAACATTTCAGACTAAAATAACCAAACTGGTATGGTCGACTTTTTCCCACAATTCATCTATTTTAGCCTTTGAATTTAAAATTCATTTAGTAACCCCTTCTAACGTTTCTCTTTCTCCTTAACATTTGCAAAGTCAGGTTTGTCTGTGCCTGGACCGAACTGTAATGTCAGTTTCTAAATCTTTAATAGAAATTGAAATGAAAACGGAGCATTTAAAAACACATCATGTTAACACAAGTTATATGTCATTTGCAATGGCTTTATTCATTGGTGTAATTTCTAGATAATCAATGGACCCCCTTAGAAGTGGAAATGCCAAGTCTCTAAAATGAACAATTCTTCAATAATTCCCCCCTAATTACCAATATTAAGCGAATATTGATACTGGGGCAAGGAGTGCGGGACAAAGCACGAGTAAGTCTTGTAAACTTTACAATGCTTTGGGGAATGAGTGATGTCATCAATGCATCACTGCAAACGTGTACACGCTCAGACACTATTTCAAACCATATTAAAGAATTTTACAGGTTAAAAATATTTTTAGAATTTTGTTAAAGATCTAATACATTTAATAGTTCCACTTTTTACTAACATGAATAATTTATCTTGCATGCACATTTACTGTGGCATCCTGTTCCACATGGTGTGAAGAACTGTATGGAAAATGTACCGTATATACTCGAGTTTTGTACTGAAAAACCCCCACTCGGCTTATACTCGAGTCAAGGTCTGTATTATGGCAACTTATATTGCCATAACACAGACCAGCAGGGCCGGACTGGGAAAAATATTAGGCCCGGGCATTTTTCAATTAGAGCGGCCCCCCAAGAAGGGGGCGTGTGTTTTGTCATCACTAATGACAAGTACACCCCCTCTGAAAGTGAGCATGCCCCGTTGAAGAGCTCTAGCATTAGAAAAAGGCCCTGTATTTGTTCTGCGCAGCGCAAGCAAATGTAATAACATGCTTGCGCTGTGTTTGCTTTTAAATTGTCTCTGGTTTCTGATACCAGAGGACAAAAGGGCCAGGAAAGTGTATGGTGCATGTGTTTGGCGCATGCTTGTGGGATTGCCTGTGTGTAGAGTGTGGTGTGGTATTGTGTAAATAGGTCCATTTTGGGGTGTAATATGTGTGGCTAGGGGCTGTAGAGAGTGCGTGTATAGGAGCATAGTGTTATAGGGGATGTAGCGAGTGTGTGCATACGGGCAGTAGTGTGTGTGTGTGTATAGGTGACGTAGTGTGTGTAGGGGTTGTAGAGAGGGTGTGTTTAGAGAATGTTGTATGTGTTTGCTTACAAGGAATGTAGTGTTTGTGTAAGAAATCTAGTGTGTAAAGGACCCAGAGTGTGTATAGAAGATTGTGTGTGTGTGTGTGTGTGTGTGTGTGTAGAGGATTAAGAGTGCATATAGGGTAAGGGATCTAGCTTGTATCTGGAGCGTAATGTGTGTAGTGGTGCAGTGTGAGGGGTGCTGTAGTGTGTGTGTGTGTGTATATATATATATAAAAATATATTTGGACGTATTGTACGTGTGAGGTGCGCAGCGTGTTTGTGTAAGAGGAGTGCTGTGTGTGAGGGTGTTTTTATCTGCCGTCACATTCTGGGTTTCTAATTTTATTTGTCTGTTAACTCATTGAAGGTTATTTTATATAATATATATGTGCTGTATATGTGTGGGAGTGAGGGTGCTGTCTGTCTGGGTGTGCTGTGTGTGTGTGTGTGTGTGTCTGGGGGGGGCTGTGTGTGTGTGTGTGTGTGTCTGGGGGGCTGTGTGTGTGTCTAGGGGGCTGTGTGTGTGTGTGTCTGGAGGCTGTGTGTGTGTGTCTAGGGGCTGTGTGTGTGTCTGGGGGGTGTGTGTGTCTGGGGGCTGTGTGTGTGTGTGTCTGGGGGGCTGTGTGTGTGTGTCTGGGGGGGGCTGTGTGTGTGTGTCTGGGAGGCTGTGTGTGTGTGTGTGTCTGGGGGGCTGTGTGTGTGTGTCTGGGGGCTGTGTGTGTGTGTCTAGGGGGCTGTGTGTGTGTGTGTGTGTGGTCTGGGGGCTGTGTGTGTGTGTGTGTGTGGGGGGCTGTGTGTGTGTGTGTCTGGGGGGCTGTGTGTGTGTGTGTGTGTCTGGGGGCTGTGTGTGTGTCTAGGGGGCTGTGTGTGTGTCTGGGGGGGCTGTGTGTGTGTCTGGGGGGCTGTGTGTGTGTCTGGGGGGCTGTTAGGGAATTATTTAAAATATATATATTTTTAATAATTAATTAAAAAGTTATGTACCCTTCTTACCTTTAGCCTGGGAGGGGGGTAGCCGTGTTGCCATGGGAGGGGGGGGCATGCTGTCATGCTTCCCTAGTGGTCCAGTGGTGAGAGTGAACTCTAGCCTACAGGTTAGAGTTCACTCTCGCGAGATCTGAGCGTTGCCGTGGTAACCGCGGCAACGCTCAGAATCCCGCGAGAAGACCCGGCGGAGCTGCTTGTTAGAGCTCCGCCGGTCCTCTCTCCTGCCTCCCTCCCTCACTCCCCAGCCGGCGGCCGCATCTCCCTGTCTGTGGGCCGGTGAGGGAGATCTTTGATCTCCCCACCGGCCCATGGAGGCACACAGCAGGGCCGGCGCTCGGATAGCGCTGGCCCTGCACAGGCTGGCAAGGGAGATCCTGTGATCTCCTCCCTGCCGGCCTTGGCCCCACGGCCATCGCGGCCCACCGGGCATTTGCCCGGTATGCCCGATGGCCAGACCGGGCCTGCAGACCAGGACCGCCGGGCTCATTACAATCCCGGCGGTCCTGTTGGGGGCTGACAGCGACCCCCCACTGAACAGCCAATGCCACTGGACCACCAGGGATTCAATATTATTTTAATATTATTATATTATTATTTTAATAATATTATATTATTATTATATTATTATTTTAATATTTGCATTATTTATTTTTTTTAAATGGTTTTTTGTCCCCCCTCCCTGCTTGTTGCCTGGCCAGGGAGGGGGGACAAAAAAATATTAAAATAATAATAGTAATAATATTATTAAAATAATATAATATTACAATAAAAAAAATAAAAATAAAAATGCCCTCCCCTCACCCAGTTTACAGACACTGCACAAACACACACACTGCATTATATATACACACACACAACACACACACACTGCATTAATTCTATACACACGCTGTAAATAAATATTCAATTAATGTAATTTTATTGGGATCTAATTTTATTCAGAAATTTACCAGTAGCTGCTGCATTTCCCACCCTAGGCTTATACTCGAGTCATTAAGTTTTCCCAGTTTTTTGTGGTAAAATTAGGGGCCTCGGCTTATATTCTGGTCGGTTTATACTTGAGTATATATGGTACATCTTAAACTAATTTCTAATGGCAAATATCTGTTCGCCAGACTGTGATTTAATCAGATATCTAGGATGTAGAATTACTGAAAAATTAGAGGGAAAAATAATGCTTATTTCATTACAAAGCCTCTGGGCAGTTTAATTTAACGATAGTTTTGTTAAATGACAATAGGAAATTATTAACTATAAAGCACACATTTATTATGACCATGTGTTAGAAGGCAAGCTATAGAGAGTTGCTATATCTGCATTAAGAGAAAGAGATTTATAAAATTGAAAGAATTATTTATATTTTCAGTAAGAACTGAAGACGTTAAAAGCTTTGACAACGACACTTCAGTAATTATTTTGTTTTAAACATGTTGCGAAAAAAAGATTACAAATAATTGTTACCACATAGGTAGTCTCGCAACACCCATGATGCTTTGGATCAAAGCATCTGTAAATATTTCAACTACTAACCTGAAACATCTACTGATCAGTTGAGCTGACTCTCACAAAGACATATTATTGCCATTTATATAGCGCCAACAGATTCCGTAGCGCTTTACAATATTATAAGAGGGGGGATTTAACTATAAATAGGACAATTACAAGAAAACCTACAGGAATAGGTTGAAGAGGACCCTGCTCAAACAAGCTTACAGTCTATATTAAAACATAAGGAGAAAACTGATAAAGAATTATTGCTGCGTTTATAGATTGGCGCTATTCACAAAGTAAATGCCGGCTGGTAATTTGGAGCAGTCGAGGTTGATGGTAATTCTGAAAGATGTACCTCTGTAAGGATTCACGGATTTCCAACTTCCTAAATCATGTCTCAGCGACACGTCCGGACATGCAAGTAGTAAAACCACACATAGATCGAATCTCACGGACAAATGAATTATTCAATGTTTAGCAAAGATAACATATTTGTTCACATTCTGAGATCTTTAAATGAAATAAAGCAGAATATAATTCCATGAGGGACATCAAAGCATTTCATGTCCTTTTATTAAATGTTTAAATCTATTTCCGCATTTTTATAAAAAAGTCTCTTGTTCCCACAGCACTACCAACACAACTGTGCACCCCCTATATAAATATAGTCCCTGTGTCTTTAGCCCTATATAGGGCTCTTCCTGCAGGCCATGGGACTCTTCCACCCAACCCTAATGACAGAGACTACATATACTCGAGCAGGATTTGGAGGCCACCATGAGGGTCACTAAAAGGACCATTGCCATACCAATGGGTCTGTGGGCTCACACGTTGTGCCAATTACAAGTCAAAGCTGCATTAGAAAAAAATAAATAAAAAACCCGGTGTACCAGATACAGTAAGCAACGCAGTTCGATTGCTTCTTTAAAATTACTGTCATACCACAGTCTTTACAGATGAATAAAATATTTTCACAGAATATAATGGTGCAATTATTCCAATTTCAGGTGTTTAGATTTGACAGGTAAATAGTCTTTTTCTTACACAAGTGTAAAAAAAATAAAAATAAATTAAATTAAAAAAAAGGAAAAATAACATGCCTCAAAAATAATAAATAAGAGGCAAAATTACTAAAATCTAAAAACTATTTTTAATTTGTAATTTGTTTTCTAATAATGCATTTGGATATTTTTGGAACTCTGTAGATATTCTGCTGCCAACATTGCTAAACGCTAGGTGTGTACCAATAAGGAGAGTCTATCGGCTATGATGAGGTCATAGCAACACTGTATACAACAGGGACACACAGCAATTTTTGGATGTTATTGTATACTTATTTAAAAGCCTTCAGAGCAGTTGCTGGACTATAGAATGAGGTGAAACAGGAGGGGGAGTAGGTCACTATATTATCTTGCCCTACTTCTGGAATAGAGCTCCCTTGTGAGTTTTATTCAATTGCATGCACATTCCACACCATGTCTTGCCTTTAATAACAACATTACCCTTAAATTTTGAGGCAGATCCTGCAATGACAGACACTCACCGCAAGCAGCATGCGTACAAGCAAAAGTTAACCCATTTACAAAGAAAGTAAAAAGATTCTGTGGGCAAATTAATCAGGCGGCTGTATGATGCAAGGTTCCGTGGGAATACCATTATGTGTAGACGGAAACAAGTAGCCAAGGTCTTAAACATTAAGCAAGAAGGTGTTGTTGGAGCTTACAATGCAGAATTAAATCTTTACAGGAAGGAAAGGAGATTTAAGTGGCGTTTTCATTAACAAACAATACTGCAATACAGGACTCAGACAAGATCAGGGATTGGAACATGAAAAACGTGTTTTTTTGTGCAGTTGTCCACATTTTAATAATCTGTCTAACGTTCTGATGGCTTTAGAAATTCTGTGCACACAGCAGTCTGTTACAACAGCAAGGAATCAATTTATAAAAAGGTCAGACTTGTTCCATGTGCATCTGATGGGGTAAGAACATCGAGCCACGAACAGATCAAAATTAGCATTTTGTCACCTCTCCAAAATGAGTTTTTCATTTGACTTATATTGACGGTGTTGGAATCTCACAAACATTCCAACGCCCTCAAAAGATATACCGAGACAAAATAGGGACTACTTTGGCTTTGTATTTGAAATCTGCTTGACAAAAGGTGGAGCTACCTTTGTCAAGTTTTGTCACTTCCCCTCCAAATGAAAAGGGCTCTGTCTATGGAGGTGCATTTGCAAGAGTACAACAATGATGTGGGCTCCTGCCATCTGAATGGCTAGGTGATAAAAAAAAAATAAAAAAAAGCAATAAGACCATGACAGTGGCCACGATGGACAGGTTTATGTATGTATAACGCACCTTCTCCTACGCCAAACAGCCTTTTCAAATTCTGCTAAGAACCCAGACGATGACAGAGCCACTTTATTTGACGAAGAGGAATTAACTAGCCAAAATCTTTGTGATGATATGGAATCCCATAGGAGTAAACATTGAAATATGCCCTGATGCAGGCAGACACTCACCACTAGGTAACTCCCCCACTCCCCATTACATAATTAGGAAAAAACAGGATGTCTCCTAAATAGATCTGTCTGCCTGAGAAATCAGCAAGGTGATCAGTTCCATAATTCCAACATTTAATTCAGAGCAGGTTACATTGGGGGCCTATTAACTAAACAAAATGAAATTAACACTTCAAGCACCGTAACCAACAAGCTCTCTATCCAGAAGTCTGTCTGAAGTAGCTGAGCTGCATCTGGCAGTCCCCTAAGAAGTCAAACCGTTCCAAAACAAGTCTGTCTAGTTACAATAGGGGGCTGCAGGGTACTTGTGGCACCATAACCACTACAGTGCACTTGAGTGGTTATGGTGCTTGAAGAGTGCCTTTAACATATTAATTACTATAAATGATGATGATATCGTGCCAACATATTTCGCCGCGCTTTACAGATCAAGGAAAAATGATAAAACATTTTGGAGGGGCTAGCCCACAAGCGTACAATCTAATTTTTACAGTCGTATGAAATCTCAAAAATAAATAAAAACATATGAGGTCCGGTAATAAACAATGTCCCAACTAGCATTACTTCCATCATTCCAAATACACAACATGGCACGTTTTCAAGTAATGATGTTACACAACACCCAACAGTTATTTCATCATATTCTTTTTGCAAAAAATGAATAGACAATTCAACAGTGAACCAATGTGTTGCCTAAACACTAAAGCGGTGATTATTTTTACAATATACTACCATCATTGTAACAAACATGAATAGTCACTCCTCAACAAGACACTGACCTGTAAAGTGTGGAACAGAGAGGTTTTTTTTTTTTTTACTAAACAGTTAATTGGGGCAAACTGGGATTTAAAAAAATTAAATAAAAACAATCTTGGAACCTTGCTAGATTTTTACAGCAGCAGGATTCTGAGACAGGAATGTACGAGGGACTATAGCAGGAAATACATGACATTTGGCAGGTACTGTTACAGGTTGCTTGCCACATTCTTTTACTAGGGGTTAATGTGACACCTGCTAAGTGAAGGGTCGAATAGATTGCACTCAGGAACAGCGTGCAAATGATCTATTAAAATGTTAACCTCAGTACATCTGATATAGAGGATTCCTTGCTTTCTGAGGGTCATTGTATATCCTCAGATAGATCCGGAGTTATGTTAAGAAAATTCTTAAAACTTCACCTGTTACACTACATCAAGTAGAAGGATGACATATAACAGAGTCAACAGTATAACCCGTACAAGATCATTCCTTGGAATCCAATGTAATTGTACAATGTAATGTTAGCTTGCTTGCAAGCCAAGATGTCCTATGAAAAACCCAAAATGTTAGACAGTATGTTATACAAGTCAAACATGAATGTGTACCTTTAGAGCGGCTTTGCAGCTTCGGTAAATAACAGCAAAATAATTCCAAATTTTGGGGTCAAAATAACCAAAAACATTGCTGACCTAGAATTCCCCCCCCCCATTCTGCTATTTTGGGCCTACAAAATGAAATGCCCATTATGTCTTGCAAAAAATAAATAAAAAGAAAGATCTATAGATGCACATGATGAAAAGTCATACAAGACAATTTAATGAATACACAATGCAGATAATACTTAAACAAACAATGACAAGATAAATCAACTGAAACGTGGCTCATGAGACAAATAAAATCCACCATTACTCCTCACATTAAAGCCTTACAGCCTCCTATTTTTCTATGAGAATTCGTTCCTGTGAGCACAACAAGAGTTGTAGCTCAATAGAAAGGAAAATACATATTGGCAACCGCTGGATTAGGTTACCAAATACTGGGTTAGCAATCTCTCTCTCTCGGTCACTGAAATGGTGCAGTAATTCAGTTTTTCCATACAGACAAAAACCTTAAGAAAAACTATATATATTGCCTTGGAAATCCAATGAAATGCCAAAGATCCAAAAGACGTTTGAAATGTATACTGTCTTTGATGTGTAGTATGCACACAATGATTGAAGGCAAAATACGGTAAAAAGTAGCGTTTTAATTGAAAGGGAAACTGAAGTCCCCTAAACCACTTCAGCTTTATAACCCATGATCAGGCAGTTGTCTGAGATAAAGTGGTATCGCAATTAACCATTTGGCCTCCATAGGCGTAAGGCGAGTATAACTCCATTGCACACGATCCACAAATCTAAGCACGTGTCATTTGAAATGAGAAGAGATATTACTTTAAACAAATATCTATTAGATAGAATCTTTATAAATAATGATAATTATTCCACTGACATGGTTTCAGGATTGTAATGTGGTCAATACGTCTTTAGAATTCATGATATAAATAAAAAGGTATTATGGTGAGCTAGGAGTTTTAATTTTACATCTGTTATATAACAAGCGTAGAGAGCTGTGTGCCACTAGTGATTAAATATTCTATACTGGTTTCCAATTACATTTCCTATGAAGCTAAGCATTGTGGTCGTTAATTCACAAACGTTTCGGAAGCCAGAGTTAAACACGTACCCATGTTGTACCCGTACGGAGATTCCGTGGATCCGTCCTGCAGGCTGGCCAGAATCTCTCCTTTACCGACATCACTATCACCGACCAGCAAAAACTTCAAGAGAAAGTCGTATGCTTTCACCGGGCTAGCCCTGTGGGTCATTCTCCTCCAGAGAGAGCCACCTCAGTCAGCCCATCATGGGAAGAAGCTGTTCTGAACTTACAAATCCACAGCACATGGCAGTCTCGTACTCAAGAATATGGACGATCTAGAAGAGTTTGCAAAGGATCCAATTACTTAATGAACCTATAAACAGAATGAAAGATGTGCATGTGAATTATACAAAGAGCTTGAGGTATAACACTTGCTGCAAAAGTACAAGGTGCCACAAGCAACAGCTATTGATATACAACAAAGATTCAACCATTTGTAAAACATCTGCCATGGGGCCTGCCACTAGAGTAGGTCCAGAAAAGGCATATCTCTTGCAGTTAAACACCAGATACCACAAGCATCATACAATTAGCAGCCACAAAAAATGAACTTGTCCACGTCAATAACCACAAAAAGAAGCCATTTGTGTTAAATCCAATACGATGTGACAAATTTATAACGGTATAGTTACAGGAAAATAGTGGGCAATCTTTGGTTACACACATAAGGTCACAATGTAAAGTTTCAGGAAACGTGCTTACGATAGGTCACACTATATGGTTAGAGGAAAATAGTGGGCAATGTGGTTACAAGTGGGGTTACACGGTGTGGCCACAGTCAAACGAGTGACAAACATAATTTCACTGGCGACACTTTCCCTGAATCTATACAGTGGGCCCTTCTCTTTATTCACATATTGTCCACACTTCATTCTATAGAGCAGCGGTGCCCAAAAGGTAGATCCCCAGATGTTTTAAAACTATAGCTTCCATGATGCTTTGTCATACTAAACGCATGCAAAGCATCATGGGAATCTACCTTTGGGCACCCCTGCTTTAGAGTCTCAGTAGTGAAGTTTGGGTCAGAGGCAATTTTGGGTTACTAGAGTGCATGGTACCACAAACGGAGGAGTCCGAGTTGAACGTTCTGTGTACAAATTCCACAGCCCTGCTTGTAACCAACCAACCAACATGATCTGTCTTTGTAACCACATTGTGGTCACACACTTTTTCCTATAACAGTGTTTCCTGTGGTTACAATGAAAAGTCACACTGTACGGCTAAAAGAAAAGCCAACATATGGTTACATTAAAGGTTCCCAGCCACGTCAACTTGTATAGGTTTAGGAAAAGTGTGAATAATACAGTTACACAGACAGGCCACACTGTATCATTTCAGACATAATATTGTCAACTTGTGAATCCCCCCAAAAAGTAAAAATGTACGGGTGCTATTGTGGTCAAAACACCGAGTCATAGACGGCAAACATTCTAAGGTTGCAATAAAACAGTGGCAGTCAGGTGTTCGTTAAAAAAGAGCAATAATCAAAACATCAAAGGGAGACCTGCAATCAGGGGTCCTTTGTGAAAATATATAGAACATGGTTTGTGGATAAAAATGACTGGAGAACAACAAAAACATTGTTTATGTCGGTCACGCAGAGGTATTTTTGTTTTTCTTGCAAGTGGCTCCTGTATGGTGGGTGGGTGGATGGGTGTGTGTGTGTGTATATATACCACAAACGACGTAAAGACATGGGCACTCTCGGTTTTCTGGAAAACTGAGAGAGTGCCCCTGTCTTTGCTTCGTTTGTATATTTTCCTGGGAATCACCTGGGTAATTTATATCGCCCTATACATAATATATCTCCCTATACAACCCCCATACATCTACATATAATTTATCTCCCTATACAGCCCCCATACATCTACATATAATTTATCTCCCTATACAGCCCCCATACATCTACATATATCGCCCTATACAGCAACCATACATCAATATATAATATATCTCCCTATACAGCCCCCATACATCTATATATAATATATCTCCCTATACAGCCCCCATACATGTACATATAATATATCTCCCTATACAGCCCCCATACATCTACATATAATATATCTCCCTATACAGCCCCCATACATCTACATATAATATATCTCCCTATACAGCCCCCATACATCTACATATAATATATCTCCCTATACAACCCCCATACATCTACATATAATATATCTCCCTATACAGCCCCCATACATCTACATATAATATATCTCCCTATACAGCCCCCATACATCTACATATATCTCCCTATACAGCCCCCATACATCAATATATAATATATCTCCCTATACAGCCCCCATACATCAATATATTATATATCAATATAGATATACGGGGCTCAATGAGAAGAAGGGAGAGAGCGGAGAGGAGAGGGGAGGTGAGGGGAGAGGAGGGGAGGGAGGAGAGGGGAGAGACAGATGAGAGAGAGGAGAGAAGAGAGAGGAGAGAAGGGAGAAAGGGGAGGGGTGGAGGAGAGAGAGAAGGGGAGGGATGAGAGAGGGGAGGGAGGAGAGGGGAGAGGGGGATGAGGGAGGAGAGGGGGATGAGGGAGGAGAGGGAGGTGAGGGGAGAGGAAAGGGGACAGGAGAGAGAGGGGAGGAGAGGGAGGAGAGGGAGGATAGGGGAGAGAAGGGGGAGAGAAGAGAGAGGAGAGAGGGGGGGAGGAGAGAGGGGGGGAGGAGAGAGGGACTCTATAGAAAGCCTTTGTATCGATATATATATCATACATCTCCCTATAGAGAGCTCAGTGTATCTACATTACATATATCATATATCTCCCTATAGAGAGCTCAGTGTATCTACATTACATATATCATATATCTCCCTATAGGGAGCTCAGTGTATCTATATTATATATAACATATATCTCCCTATAGAGAGCTCTGTGTATCTATATTAGATATATCATATATCCCCTATAGAGAGCTCGGTGTATCTAGATTATATATATCATATATCTCCCTATAGACAGAGCTCAGTGTATCTATATTATATATAGCATATATCTCCCTATAGACAGAGCTCAGTGTATCTATATTATATAGATCATATATCTCCCTATAGAGAGCTCAGTGTATCTATATTATATAGATCATATATCTCCCTATAGAGAGCTCAGTGTATCTATATTATATAGATCATATATCTCCCTATAGACAGAGCTCAGTGTATCTATATTATATATATCATATATCTCCCTATAGAGAGAGCTCGGTGTATCTATATTATATAAATCATATATCTCCCTATAGACAGAGCTCGGTGTATCTATATTATATATATCATATATCTCCCTATAGACAGAGCTCGGTGTATCTATATTATATATATCATATATCTCCCTATAGAGAGAGCTCGGTGTATCTATATTATATATATCATATATCTCCCTATAGACAGAGCTCGGTGTATCTATATTATATATTTCATATATCTCCCTATAGAGAGAGCTCGGTGTATCTATATTATATATATCATATATCTCCCTATAGACAGAGCTCGGTGTATCTATATTATATATATCATATATCTCCCCATAGAGAGAGCTCGGTGTATCTATATTATATATATCATATATCTCCCCATAGAGAGAGCTCAGTGTATCTATATTATATATATCATATATCTCCCTATAGAGAGAGCTCAGTGTATCTATATTATATATATCATATATCTCCCTATAGAGAGAGCACGGTGTATCTATATTATATATATCATATATCTCCCTATAGAGAGAGCTCGGTGTATCTATATTATATATATCATATATCTCCCTATAGAGAGCTCAGTGTATCTATATTATATATATCATATATCTCCCTATAGACAGAGCTCGGTGTATCTATATTATATATATCATATATCTCCCTATAGACAGAGCTCGGTGTATCTATATTATATATATCATAGATCTCCCTATAGACAGAGCTCGGTGTATCTATATTATATATATCATATATCTCCCTATAGAGAGAGCTCGGTGTATCTATATTATATATATCATATATCTCCCTATAGAGAGCTCGGTGTATCTATATTATATATATCATATATCTCCCTATAGACAGAGCTCGGTGTATCTATATTATATATATCATATATCTCCCTATAGACAGAGCTCGGTGTATCTATATTATATATATCATATATCTCCCTATAGACAGAGCTCGGTGTATCTATATTATATATATCATATATCTCCCTATAGACAGAGCTCGGTGTATCTATATTATATATATCATATATCTCCCTATAGACAGAGCTCGGTGTATCTATATTATATATATCATATATCTCCCTATAGACAGAGCTCGGTGTATCTATATTATATATATCATATATCTCCCTATAGACAGAGCTCGGTGTATCTATATTATATATATCATATATCTCCCTATAGACAGAGCTCGGTGTATCTATATTATATATATCATATATCTCCCTATAGACAGAGCTCGGTGTATCTATATTATATATATCATATATCTCCCTATAGACAGAGCTCGGTGTATCTATATTATATATATCATATATCTCCCTATAGACAGAGCTCGGTGTATCTATATTATATATATCATATATCTCCCTATAGACAGAGCTCGGTGTATCTATATTATATATATCATATATCTCCCTATAGACAGAGCTCAGTGTATCTATATTATATATATCATATATCTCCCTATAGAGAGAGCTCGGTGTATCTATATTATATATATCATATATCTCCCTATAGACAGAGCTCGGTGTATCTATATTATATATATCATATATCTCCCTATAGACAGAGCTCGGTGTATCTATATTATATATATCATATATCTCCCTATAGAGAGAGCTCGGTGTATCTATATTATATATATCATATATCTCCCTATAGACAGAGCTCGGTGTATCTATATTATATATATCATATATCTCCCTATAGACAGAGCTCGGTGTATCTATATTATATATATCATATATCTCCCTATAGACAGAGCTCGGTGTATCTATATTATATATATCATATATCTCCCTATAGACAGAGCTCGGTGTATCTATATTATATATATCATATATCTCCCTATAGACAGAGCTCAGTGTATCTATATTATATATATCATATATCTCCCTATAGACAGAGCTCGGTGTATCTATATTATATATATCATATATCTCCCTATAGACAGAGCTCAGTGTATTTATATTATATATATCATATATCTCCCTATAGACAGAGCTCAGTGTATCTATATTATATATATCATATATCTCCCTATAGACAGAGCTCAGTGTATCTATATTATATATATCATATATCTCCCTATAGAGAGCTCAGTGTATCTATATTATATATATCATATATCTCCCTATAGAGAGAGCTCGGTGTATTCGAGTTATATATATCATATATCTCCCTATATAGACAGAGCCTTCTCGTGTATCTATATTATATATATATCATATATCTCCCTATAGACAGAGCTTCAGTGTATCTATATTATATATATCATATATCTCCTATAGACAGAGCTCAGTGTATCTATATTATATATATCATATATCTCCCTATATAGAAATGTGTATCTATATTACATATATCATATATCTCCCTATAGACAGAGCTCAGTGTATCTATATTATATAAATCATATATCTCCCTATAGAGAGCTCGGTGTATCTATATTATATAGATCATATATCTCCCCATAGACAGAGCTCAGTGTATCTATATTATATATATATATCATATATCTCCCTATAGACAGAGCTCGGTGTATCTATATTATATATATCATATATCTCCCTATAGACAGAGCTCGGTGTATCTATATTATATATATCATATATCTCCCTATAGAGAGCTCGGTGTATCTATATTATATATATCATATATCTCCCTATAGACAGAGCTCAGTGTATCTATATTATATATATCATATATCTCCCTATAGAGAGAGCTCAGTGTATCTATATTATATATCATATATCTCCCTATAGAGAGCTCGGTGTATCTATATATATATCATATATCTCCCTATAGACAGAGCTCAGTGTATCTATATTATATATATCATATATCTCCCTATAGAGAGAGCTCGGTGTATCTATATTACATATATCATATATCTCCCTATAGACAGAGCTCAGTGTATCTATATTATATAAATCATATATCTCCCTATAGAGAGCTCGGTGTATCTATATTATATAGATCATATATCTCCCCATAGACAGAGCTCAGTGTATCTATATTATATATATATCATATATCTCCCTATAGACAGAGCTCGGTGTATCTATATTATATATATCATATATCTCCCTATAGACAGAGCTCGGTGTATCTATATTATATATATATCATATATCTCCCTATAGACAGAGCTCAGTGTATCTATATTATATATATCATATATCTCCCTATAGACAGAGCTCAGTGTATCTATATTATATAAATCATATATCTCCCTATAGAGAGCTCGGTGTATCTATATTATATAGATCATATATCTCCCCATAGACAGAGCTCAGTGTATCTATATTATATATATCATATCTCCCTATAGACAGAGCTCGGTGTATCTATATTATATATATATCATATATCTCCCTATAGACAGAGCTCAGTGTATCTATATTATATATATCATATATCTCCCTATATCTCCCTATAGACAGAGCTCGGTGTATCTATATTATATATATCATATATCTCCCTATAGACAGAGCTCGGTGTATCTATATTATATATATATCATAGATCTCCCTATAGAGAGAGCTCGGTGTATCTATATTATATATATCATATATCTCCCTATAGACAGAGCTCGGTGTATCTATATTATATATATCATATATCTCCCTATAGACAGAGCTCGGTGTATCTATATTATATATATCATATATCTCCCTATAGACAGAGCTCAGTGTATCTATATTATATATATCATATATCTCCCTATAGACAGAGCTCAGTGTATCTATATTATATATATCATAGATCTCCCTATAGACAGAGCTCAGTGTATCTATATTATATATCATATATCTCCCTATAGAGAGAGCTCGGTGTATCTATATTATATATATATCATATATCTCCCTATAGAGAGAGCTCGGTGTATCTATATTATATATATATCATATATCTCCCTATAGACAGAGCTCGGTGTATCTATATTATATATATCATATATCTCCCTATAGAAGCTCGGTGTATCTATATTATATATATCATATATCTCCCCATAGACAGAGCTCGGTGTATCTATATTATATATATCATATATCTCCCTATAGAGAGAGCTCGGTGTATCTATATTATATATATCATATATCTCCCTATAGACAGAGCTCGGTGTATCTATATTATATATATCATATATCTCCCTATAGAGAGAGCTCGGTGTATCTATATTATATATATCATATATCTCCCTATAGACAGAGCTCTGTATCTATATTATATATATCATATATCTCCCTATAGAGAGAGCTCGGTGTATCTATATTATATATCTCCCTATAGACAGAGCTCGGTGTATCTATATTATATATATCATATATCTCCCTATAGAGAGAGCTCGGTGTATCTATATTATATATATCATATATCTCCCTATAGAGAGCTCGGTGTATCTATATTATATATATCATATATCTCCCTATAGACAGAGCTCGGTGTATCTATATTATATATATCATATATCTCCCTATAGACAGAGCTCGGTGTATCTATATTATATATATCATATATCTCCCTATAGACAGAGCTCGGTGTATCTATATTATATATATCATATATCTCCCTATAGACAGAGCTCGGTGTATCTATATTATATATATCATATATCTCCCTATAGACAGAGCTCGGTGTATCTATATTATATATATCATATATCTCCCTATAGACAGAGCTCGGTGTATCTATATTATATATATCATATATCTCCCTATAGACAGAGCTCGGTGTATCTATATTATATATATCATATATCTCCCTATAGACAGAGCTCGGTGTATCTATATTATATATATCATATATCTCCCTATAGACAGAGCTCAGTGTATCTATATTATATATATCATATATCTCCCTATAGACAGAGCTCAGTGTATCTATATTATATATATCATATATCTCCCTATAGAGAGCTCGGTGTATCTATACTATATATCATATATCATAAATCTCCCACAATGCTCCGCGGTCTCCCGGTTTACCTCCCACAATGCTCTCCGCTCCGCTCTCGGTCCGATCTGCCAGCCGTGTGGAAGCGAGCTCAGCCTGACAGTAGTAGTCCCGCCCCCTCACCGATTACCATTGGCCAATGGTGTAGTTGCTAAGGGATCGCTGTCTCGTCATTGCCTGTCGGGCACATCGCTCAGAAGACAGGGCGGGGCCTCATAATTCCCTTCTGTCCGCCGCTAGTTAGGGAGAGTGGGCGTGGTAAAGTGGGAATGGGGGCGGGATGTGGGCAAGACTAGGATTGTTTACAAACGCGTGCTGGCTGATATGTGGCGCATGCGCACTGCCAGCCCCGCGTTACCTGTAGGGATCCCACCATAACCACTTACATATAGCCTATAGAGCCCGCATTGACTATCAATAAATCACCTATAGAGCCCGCATTAACTATCAATAAATCACCTATAGAGCCCACATTGACTATCAATAAATCACCTATAGAGCCCGCCTTCACTATCAATAAATCACCTATAGAGCCCGCATTGACTATCAATAAATCACCCATAGAGCCCGCATTAACTATCAATAAATCACCTATAGAGCCCGCCTTCACTATCAATAAATCACCTATAGAGCCCGCATTGACTATCAATAAATCACCTATAGAGCCCGCATTGACTATCAATAAATCACCTATAGAGCCCGCATTAACTATCAATAAATCACCTATAGAGCCCGCATTGACTATCAATAAATCACCCATAGAGCCCGCATCATCTATAGAGCCCGCCTTCACTATCAATAAATCACCTATAGAGCCCGCATTGACTATCAATAAATCACCTATAGAGCCCGCATTAACTATCAATAAATCACCCATAGAGCCTGCATTAACTATCAATAAATCACCTATAGAGCCCGCCTTAACTATCAATAAATCACCTATAGAGCCCGCATTAACTATCAATAAATCACCTATAGAGCCCGCATTGACTATCAATAAATCACCTATACTTAGAGCCAGCCCTTATATCAATATCAATAGAATCACATATAGAGCCCGAGCCCGCATTAACTATCAATAAAACACCTATAGAGCCCGCCTTCAACTATCATAAATCACCTATAGAGCCCGCCTTAACTATCAATAAATCACCTATAGAGCCCGCCTTAACTATCAATAAATCACCTATAGAGCCCGCCTTCACTATCAATAAATCACCTATAGAAACTATCAATAAATCACCTATAGAGCCCGCCTTCACTATCAATAAATCACATATAGAGCCCGCATTGACTATCAATAAATCACCTATAGAGCCTGCCTTGACTATCAATAAAACACCTATAGACCCCGCCTTAACTATCAATAAATCACCTATGGAGCCCGCCTTCACTATCAATAAATCACCTATAGAGCCCGCATTGACTATCAATAAATCACCTATAGAGTCCGCCTTAACTATCAATAAATCACCCATAGAGCCCGCCTTAACTATCGATAAATCGCCTATAGAGCCTGCATTAACTATCAATAAATCACCTATAGATCCCGCCTTAACTATCAATAAATCACCTATAGAGGCCGCCATGACTATCAATAAATCACCTATAGAACCCGCCTTCACTATCAATAAATCACCTATAGAGCCAGCCTTAACTATCAATAAATAACCTATAGAGCCAGCCTTAACTATCAATAAATAACCTATAGAGCCCGCCTTAACTATCAATAAATCACCTATAGAGCCCGCATTAACTATCAATAAATCACCTATAGAGCCCGCATTAACTATCAATAAATCACCTATGGAGCCCGCCTTAACTATCATAAATCACCAATAGGGCCCGCATTAACTATCAATAAACCACCTATAGAACCCGCCTTAACTATCAATAAAACACCTATAGAGCCCGCCTTAACTATCAATAAAATCAATAAATAAATCACCTATAGAACCCGAATTGATGTCATGATATAAGGGAGCTCTACCACCTGTAGAGCCTGCATTAACTATCAATAAATCACCTATGGAGCCCGCCTTAACTATCGATAAATCACCTATAGAGCCCGCCTTAACTATCAATAAATACCTATGGAAGCCCGCCTTAACTATCATAAATCACCAATAGGGCCCGCATTAACTATCAATAAATCACCTATGGAGCCCGCATTAACTATCAATAAACCACCTATAGAACCCGCCTTAACTATCAATAAAACACCTATAGAGCCCACCTTAACTATCAATAAAACACCTATAGAGTCTGCCTTAACTATGAATAAATCACCTATAGAACCCGAATTGATGTCATGATATAAGGGAGCGGCATTGCTGGAACAATGCAAACCCCTACATGGCTAGAAAATGACACAAGTCCAGTGCGTGATAAGACGCCAAGGAGTGAAGCAGTTCATGTTGAAATTGACAATTGAGTACCATACAGCTTTAATTAGTGGTGTCCAGCTAGAAGGGAATTTGTGACATATACTTATGGATGACCCTGCTTTAGCCACCCATGTACCTATATAGGACACACAGTAATCAACTAAATAAATATAGACGACCCATCTGAATCACCCAATACCTATACAACCCTTGTTTTCCAGTAAATCTATCTACATTGTCCATCTACCTCCAGCTCTTCTTTATTCACCTCGAGAGGGCCCACCATAAATATTTATACACTTATAGATCACTCACCTACAGCCTGATCGTCATGTAACTGTAGCGAGCCCACCTTAACCACTTATATGCCTATAAAAACCCACCTTACCGCATACTGTCAGCTCTGTACACATCTAGTAGAGAGGGATGACTTTACTCACTTAAAGTGGATGTAAATAAAATTGTCAAATGCTCTGCTTATGGGTGGTTAGAAGGATTCTGATGGCATTGATAACAATTGCACAAGAATGCCAACTCGTCTGTAGGTGGGCACAACACCCCCATTGAGTATGTTCATTGATCACATATCTCTCATACAGGGCATAGCAAGTTGCTATTGTAGTCTGCAAAGCATTTCTGTATTGTACTCAGCTTTTTTAGAGAATTCAATGTTATCCATAGCAGGGTATCCTCGCAAACCCTCTTAAGAGACACAGATGGACAAAATGGAATCCTGGCATAGATATTTATTGCCATAGCTTAAGGATGGTCAGGATTAATCTTAGACTTACCAACTACTAAATTAATTAGACTTACCAAATCAAGGAAACCTGAAGACAATATACTGAAGAAGGCAATCCAGCAAGGCCATTTTAACAGCATTATGGGCCCTCGGGCAAAGCGGGGCACTGAGGCCCTGCCTACACAACCATTCACAGGAATAAAAATGTAAATTATCGAAAAAATTAAGCTTATATTTATTGGTACTTCCAACCAAATCAGGGTTTAAAAATTAAAAAAAACATGCTGTACGGCAGAGATTAATCCAAATAAAGTTTGGACAATATAACATGAGCCTTGAAGTTGAAAACCAGGAAATTCACCAAAAAATGTTGCTCCGTTGGTAAATAAAAACAGACAGAGATGGCACAGTGCGAAATTACTATGAATTTTTTATCATTATCATTTGTGAAATTTCTTTGCATAGAATTGCTTTACAATTGGTTAGAAGTCAATGGTCTTCAAGATGTCATTTTCCATACACTCTGGAGAAGGCCAGTTCAAACCCTGTTGCCTCGGTGTGACGTAAAGTTGATTTATTGCTTCAAAATATTATGTGTGTTGGTTTCGTCTTGCTTATGTACAATTAGTACTTGTACGTTGTTGTCGTCAAAGTCAAGATATGCATTTGCAACAGCAAGATTGCATGTACAGATCACACTGATACTGAGGTGATTAGTCCACCTAAACATTTTAATAAAGATGGTTTGCTCGTTGGACCCCCAGGAATCTGCCCAGCATGCCCATGCGTTAAGATGGCTCTGCAATCCAGGTCGATAACAAAGAGACTATAAAATATTGGAATGTATCATTGGAACTACATCAGAGTAAAGGCAATGAGATTGTGACATTATACAGGTAAATCTCTTGGTCGCGACATGATGCATCTGACCGTAATACGTTCTCGCATGGTGAGTCAATGATTGAGGCATAGAGGGGGTGCAGCATTTGAACACGGCTCATTGTTACATTGCAGGACAGCATGGGGGCAGTTAGAGATTCAGATAGCTTTTGCTTGGTGGTAATCTGTAGTGTTAAATGGAAGTTACCCCGTATTTATACATTGTTGCTGTATTCATGGTTACCATAAAAAACAAGCAGGACTCCAGCTATATGGTAGTGAGTTCTTGGTCATGTAAACGGAGGAGTAGGAGCTTCAGGTAAGTATACCTCCAACTCTTATTCTGCCCCAAAGCATTGCCATCCAGTGGTGGAATCTTAACGGGGGCGGGGGTCTTTGCAAAAAATGCAGAATTCCCACATGTGAGGCGACTGCTTTACTGACCTGGGACTACACATGGATCACTTGTATTTTTATTGTAGAAACCCTCTCTTCTGGTGTGTAACCCTGGCTGTGCAATTCTAAGGTTGGCAAATTCAGACTTGATATAGCACATATAAGAAATGGTGAACTGCAGGATTTAAAGGGGAGCCATCAACTCCCAGAATATTTAATATTATGTTTACATATTCCCTATATTTAACATATATGTAGTTGCGAGTTGTGAAAAATATAATTAAATGTAGAAATCCACACCTCTTTATCCTGCAGCTGGGTGCCTTCATTTTAGCATCTTGTCATTCATTGTTATGAACCCAGCACTTGGCATAGAGGAAGCATACAGAGATAAGGAGAAATGAAGACAAAACAATGTTTCTATTTACCCTGTCTGAAATGTAATTTGCTAAATCTTTATTGCATATTTAAAAGAAAATGCATTTCATGACGAAGCTTAAGACCCGTTATAGGTGATTATCAATATTTTATTCAATTGTATAAATTCCAGAGAAATTAACGAGAAACATTAGCTCATGATCACGAAAATTAGTTAATTCCGTAAACCAGGAATTGTGGAGAATTAACCAGTGAAGTGTAAAAGTTAGACCAAAATAGCCGCTCTTGAAACGTTCACCATCCCAGGTATTTTGAAGTAAAATTTGCAATTCATATTTTCGTGAATGAGCCCCACAAACTGGCTGAGAATCACAGGAATTGAAATCCATGGCAATGAGAGTATCACAGACAACCAGTCATTAGCCCAAAGAAGATTATTATTTATTTTTTTCATGAACGCAATTATCTATTTTTTCATGCCAACATTCAGTCATGCATATTTGTTTATCCATTCCTTTATATCTTACTGCCATATTATCAGTGCCAACGTTTCTAAAAATCTCTGTGATATATGTCTGTTTTAGTCGAGTAATTGTTTATTTTTGGATTCTAATTTGCACATCCCTCATGATGATGCTCCGGTTAACGTTGAAGCAGTTGAAGAGACTACTGTCCTTTGGGTAAGTACACAGCCTCCAGGCCTCGCAGTGCTTGCTCAAACTGTGAACACTTTGCCATAATGTCTACTGACAGCGTCAGTTCATCTCTCTCTCTATACTCTATCCTGTTCTCTGTTCTTCTCCCCCCGACTCAGCCTAGGCTTTCAAAATCCGCCCAAAATAAACTCTTCAGCTTCTATTTCCCTTAAGGCCTCTATTGCTCCTTCCATCTAGTTTTCCAACTAAATTATCCAACAATCCGTAAAATAGTGTTGCAACATAAAAACATTGTAGATAAATCAACATGGGATAGGGGAGGATTATTTACTAAACAGTGTGTTATAGTGACATGGCAATCGACTGGTTCATTTTCTTTTATTTATTCATTTTTTGCAAGTCAGTTCTTAACTCATCACCATTCATTGTTTAGTAGGTAGAACCCTCGAGAGGTTAAAAAATATAGGTCCCATAGCAGGACAACAAATATTTTGTGGTCGGACTACAGGCCACTCTGTTTTGACCACTAAGCTGCTAAATGATCCATAATGACCTCACGCAGATATTTTAGGTCTGCTCTTAATTTTCCTGCCAAAAACATCTTTGGAATTTACCAAGGGCAAGAAATTATTTTTGCTTGCAGATCGGGTTGTTGATGCTAAGACAGGCCAGTTGGTGAAACAGGTGAAAAGGAACCTGAGATTGGCTATTCTTTTCTTCAATTTGCGATGGTCAGCAAGTTTATCGTGCCAGTCTCCTACTGGTATGTAATGCTCTTTTTATTTTAAGACAATATAATTATAGGCTGCACCACTGGTGATTCAGTCTCACTCATTGACAGTGCTATGAATAGCAACCCCATGGAAGATGTGTTCCAACTAAATATCTCAGTCTGTGATGATGTCATAGAGGTCACCTTGCTGTAATTCACATTGAAAGGCTTTCACGTATATTAGCGCATTGAGGGAGTTTATGGGAAAATCAATAAAGCCTTGTAAGATGCATTTTTTCACCATATTTTCCTTATTAGAGTCAGGGAGGTTTTCTAATGGTATAGATTTTTTCCCCCAGTAAATATTGTTTAGTGGGGTACAGTTACAGGAAGAAACCCCACTAAATTTAGCTGCTAACTGGGTCTGGCAACTAGAACTACCATTTTTATGACGCTTCTTCCCGTGATTTCTCTAGCGTTTGCAATTTCGCATTTATAATTTCAGCTATTTCAGTTACACTATAACAACTTTTTCAGAATACAACGTCGATGTCATAGTTAACATTATATATTATAAATATTAAAGAAAGAATTACAAAGAAACTTAAAGGGGCTCTCCATTGCCAGGAAAATAAACCCTTTTTCCTGGCACTAGAGCATCCTGGAGTTATTGGGCGGCGGGAAGGTTTACATGGGTCAACAGTCATGTATCTACCGAGAATGTCCCTTAAAATCACGTGTCCCAAAAATGAAAGGTTTACTATCAAAGCAAAATGGTCAATAAACATTAACTTATGATGGAAACATTTATTATGGTTCTATATGGTATTTTTTTTTAATTTTATGTTTTTGGTTTTAGCCGGCTCAGGTATGAAATAGGGGGTGGGCTGAGCTAAGGGTGCCAGGGAAAGCACACATTTATATCAATTGTTCCAAAAGGGACAACAAACTTCGAGATGGCACTTATAAACTCCAGCACTATGGCCACTACAAAGAGCTGAAGTAGTTATGGAGATTAGAGTGTACTTTTATCCCAAGTCATATTGGCATTCCTGTGCAATTTCAGTGGGTCCCCGATTTTTGGAACATGTACATCACAATCATGAGCCTCTAGGTTACTACCTAGAGTAAATTGTTTTGTTGTTGTAGAATTAATGCTTTCTTTGTTGCAACTTTAGACAGTTCTACAACTGGGAAGAGTCTAATGAAGACATTTGGCAAAATGTATTTTGTTAAATATAATATTAAAGTTAAGGAATAGGTCAGGAAGCTGGTCCAATGAATGTAATTTGAAAGAAATACTGCTGTAGATGTTAGCACAGCATAGTGAATAGCTCCATTTTCTGTTCCAGCGATGACTGTAGCAGTTTAAGGTAACGTGCATGCAAAGCTGCTATTTTCCATTTCCGTGTAAGATTAAATGTCAAAACTTCTGAAAACACATATTTTTAAAAAGAATGTGACTCCAGAACAAGAAAATTATGCTCCTGCTTTGTGATTGTCTCCTCTCAGCCTAGGGCCACATGCAGTCCTACAGAACCAATAACCAATCCCATAATTTGCCCCTTAAAGAGATGGTAACCCTAGAACTAAGTTAAAGGATAAATCTCTATCATTTGTGGAAGGCTCATCCAATCTTGGCTATTTCTCCAACCATGTTTTTTTTTTGTCTAAAATATGCAATTCTCCTGTCTATTGTCCAAGGTATTCCAATTTTAGCAAATAGAAGCATTTTGTTTAAATCCCCCTAAAAGGATTGCTTGGCAAGTTCCATTTTTGACTAATCCGGATAACATTTTTAGCAGAGAAGGGTATTTTACAAGGTGACCGGTGAATAGCAGCTGTGACATTCCTGGGGGTCCATGTCCCTGTGAAATGGATGAGTCAAAGAATATCTTACAGGAATTCCTGGTGAACACACTGTGTTGTTTTAAATTAGATGTTTTGAATGTGCCAATAAGCCAGTGGAATGTTACAATCCTGACTAATGACATACCTGCCAATAGCTTTGCTATTCCAGACAAAGTCCCACACTCAACGTTCACTATGTCACTATTTTTATCTTCCAACCTAGGTTACAGACTTGAGGTTTATTCCAAAACCTTATTTTACCTAACAGATTATCACCAAAACAGGTGGACATTTTTCTGAGCCAGAATAATATGCGGTATTTATGAGTGTATCACAGAGCTCCGTCAGAATAAAACGTACAGGGTTAAAATGAGATGTGTCGTGAATTCAACATGAATTTCAAATTTAAGGGCAAAGCAGTCAAACTGGGAGTAAAGCGGATTTGGATAATTTTTTCAGTTCAACTATTTTGGTTTTAAATTTGAAACGCACTGTGAATGGCAGAAAATTCCCTCTTTACTGAATAACTGTCAGAGTTGTCAGATGCATATATGAGTGTGAGTTTTATTGGCATGGAGCTCTGTGAGGCAATTGACACTACATATTACTTTCTTAATCTGTACTCTAATCACCTCATTTCATGTACCTACATCGTACCCCATGTCCCAACTTATTCCATATACCTACCATTCTTCCATGACATCATACCCTTTCTGCCAACTACTGACCCCGTCATAGGGTGAATGGCAAGCACAGGAAAGAGCCAGGGTAAGGAGTATACTGCAGGCATATACTCCAGGTTTGGTGAGCGATGCTTGGCCAGCAGGATGGAAATAGAAAATTTAGCGTATAAATAAAAAAATAAAAACCTGTTGCTTTGCCTGCAATTTCTAAATGCCCATGGATGCTCAAAAGGATACTTGTCTGGTGCCTACCCCCCCTAGATCTGATACTGAGCCTTTCTCCCCAAGAGTGCTGAAGCTTTAACCGTTTAATTATGGCTTTAATAAGATGCTCATAGTTATTTACTGAAGTGAGAATTCAAAATGAATTTCGAAATTTAACTGGTTTTCAAAATTTACAATGTTTCCAGTTTGGCTATTTTCACCTTAAGGGGACAGTTTAGACACCATAACAACTTCATCTAAATTAAGTTGTTATGGAGCCAGAAAGCACCCGGGCGCACTCTTACCTTAAGGAGTTAAGCCGTTCTTGAACACTCAGAGTTCCTGATGCCACGCGGGGGTCCTGCGGATCGGTGCTAGAGATTCAAATAGGGTGAACAGTTCAACTCCTTAAGGTACGAGTGCTCCCAGGGGCCTCCTGGTACCATAACAACTTAATTTAGATGACGTTGTTATGGTGACTGGAGTTCCCCTTTAAATTTGAAATTCACTTTGAAATAACCGTGAATTCTCACGTTAGGGAATAATCCGAGTATGACTGCTTTAGGTCATTTACGTGGTCTTAGGTGAAAAGTTTGAAGAGATCATATTAAGCTCCAGGATTAGTTTGGATCCTTGTAGCACTAACCTTCATTAATTAAGGTGTCATGAAACTTATTACTCAATGAAGACCTATTTATGAGCTCCCTATGACACAAGCACCTTCTGTTCTATAAATGTTCCCTTCCAAGAGGGCCTCTTTTGAAGGAACAGTTCCTCTTTGAGGCCCAAATTTCCCTTTACCCAATGAGGATGAATTGTTAAAAACGCCCGCCTTCCATGTGGAATAGCAGTAGTACCCGGGAAACAGACGAACGATTATAAGTGCATTCCAACCCTTAAAACAGACTCAACAGGACTGGCACCCAGGAAACGAATTAGCCATTAGTATCTCCTCATAAAATACACTCAGCAGGACACTGCCCATAAAACAGGGGTACAATTACCAGTGTCCCAATATAAACTTAGCAAGGATAAATTCCAGAAAATAATCATATTAATACACATTATCCCATAATTAACTTAGCAGTACTAGTGTTCAGGAAATAAACAGGCAAACTATAGGGTTTGTGTATAAGCACGATCCATATAGCATATTTTTGCCCCATATTATTTTATTTTTAAACAGGCCTGATACGTGGGAACAAAAGAGCAAAATTGTGACTAATTTCACAATGATGATAAATGTTAAATACAAGATGGCGGGGGGTTGTTATGCAATTAAATTTATCTAAAATGGTGACTTCTGCACCTTTATTTATACATTGTCTGAGACAACATTCCTTAACAAGAATGAGATCCTATCTAACTATTTTGACATAGCCGTTGCACTGGTGTCTATTTCTGTCACAAATTATTATATACGTAATCGCAAATGATAATTATATTACAATTGCACAACTTTTTTCACAGAACTACTTTTTTATGTCACCCCAACCCCCCTATAATTAGTCTCACCTTCAGCCCAAACCCACAGAGGTACGAAGCTCTAACCACACACTGCTTTTAAATATACGGTTTGTGTGACACACAATTTTTCCTCTGTCCTCATAGTGGCCTGACAGAGTGGTTCTGATTGTCACCCAGTTTTGGGAAGACTGAGGGAGAGTACAGTCATGTTTTAATGCACCAGTAATGCACGTTTGATGTTTTTTAGAGTATTTAAGCTCATATGGAGGAGTTTTGTGGTATGGGCAATGCTGACCACATACCAAACGACATAGAAACATAGACTGTGACGGCAGATAAGAACCTTTTGGCCCATCTAGTCTGCCCAATGCCTGCGTACATGTGACGCTATTAGGATCATGGGAACTACGGTCCAATAGCCACTAGCCCTGTCTTGTCCAACTTCTCTTTGTCCCAATGACACGACTGAAATTCTATAAGAAATGTATAGGAGGAGTGTAATGGTGCCATACACAGTATGCACTCCTAGGCCAAAGAATAGCATAGCTATACAAATCAACTGTTCTGGATATGGATGGACAGTCCTGATATTGGACTCTGGTCCCACTGTCTGGGTTTTAGTCTGATGTCGTGTCCTGCTTTTGGGCACAAGAGAGAAAAATCTCCAATACGCATAGCACAAATGTCTTGTTATACAATCATTCAGGAGTGCTTGTGCAGAGCTCTGTACTTGAGCAGCCCTAGTTGACTGGATTACCGGGCTGGCTGGCTGTCAATATTGTTGCCAATATTTGAAAAAAAATTCCAAGGACACTTAGGTGTCATGTACATACACATATGCACACACACGCACAATAACACACACAGATAGACAAACAGGCCCTGGACTACAGGACATGTCCCAGGCATAGGGTGTTTTCCAACATACTGCAAAACAGGTGTAGCCAAACCATGGCTGAAATTTGTGTGAGTTGAAGTCCAATCACAACTATAGTTTTTAACCCAGATAATAGAAATACATAATACTGTATAGAAAAACAAGATTGGAACCTAGAACAAATACCAGCACAGGGATGTGTGGAACAATACCTACAAGGACTGCTCCTGAAAATCTGGGTATGTTGTCATGTATTGTTTGGACACATGCCTTTGTCAGAGCCTTTATCTTTCCATATTCCTTGTAAATGCTACCACCCAGTGGGCAGCAAGTGTAGTAAAAAAAAAAAAAAAGTTCAGCAGTACGCGCATGCTAATGACGTCAGTGGAACGCACGTGAACCGCAAATCCAGGAAAAGGCAGCATGGAATCACTCCTGAAGCAGGAGTTGGGCTCTGTCCTCATCAAGCAAGCTGGCCACTCAGGAGGAGGCTGCATTAGCCAGGGGCAGAGCTATGACACTGACAAGGGCCGGGTCTTTGTCAAGATCAACCACAAATCTGAGGTTCCAAGGCTGCAATCTGAACCTGATCTCTCTGAAACTTAATTTATTATTATTTATTATAATTAGTTATATTATTATTTATTATATTATTATTTCAGCATATTAGTCCATAGTTACACATATACTCTCCCTGCTAGCTCTTTATTGCATTTTAAATTGATTTATTGCACTTTAAATAATGCAAGTTTAACTTCTGACTTGCTACCTGCTGTGTATTACTGCTCCCAAGATGCTGAGCCAGCCATTTGTCCCTGCAGTGCTCAATGGCTGAGCGTTGTTAGAATTTTAAGACACTATAGCTGGACAGCAGGATGGGTGGCTGTCACTGGTCAATTAATATACTAAAATTACTTCATTATAAAAATAGAATAAATTGCAATATTAGTGAATTTTTTAAATTATACTTACAATTATGTAGCAGCTTATCTTTATTATAGTTTAGTTTGTTCAATAGAATTGCACAATATTCTGTAGTTTTGTGTACTGAAGTGAGACAAATGGTTTATTCACTAAACAGTGACTTGCTTGGAATTGCAAAATGAGTACATTGGAATGTGTATGCATTGCTATTTATCATGCTAAACAAATTTACGTTTATAATGGACAGTAACTAGGGGTTTTACTGTTTATTGTTTAGATGTATTTATTGTGCAGAGAGGATTAGTCCTGATTGTGGCACTCGCTGCCATGCTGCTGAGTAGTGTAATTCTGTGTGCCCTGTACAGTTGGTACTGGTGTCTGTAAATCTCTAAGAGATTATGCTGGTACAGAACATCTAGACTGCTCACGGATCCTGTATAATGAGTGATTAACACTGACGTGGTGTGAACAGTTTAATAAAACGTATGTTTGTTTGTATAGAGTGTCTTCCTGTTAATAAATAAATAAAAATAGATCTGGTGACTAAGCATATTGGACAATTATTTATTCTATAGTAAATTTGTAGAGACCTATTGGGTTCATTCAGTTATTTTGGCTATTAAGGTGTTCAGTCTATAGCAATCTGCAGAGTTAAATAGTTACTCCAAGCACCATGACCACTTCATAGCGAGAGAGAGTGACGTCAGACAAAAAGAATCAAGCTGCAGGGAAAAAATGGACTTGGTGATGGAAAGGACCCTTCAAGGTTTTAAAAAAAAATAAATAATTTCACACATTTTTTATTTGGGGGGTTGGGGAGGGATGGACCAACTCAGAAAGTGTTACTCTAACCAAAGGCAGTGTTTTATGAGTAACCCCCTTAATTGTATAGTTTGCAGGGTATCCTGCAAGAGTAGGCAATATTTGACACTCGAGATGTTGTGGACTATATCTCCCCTTATGCTTTGCCATTATTATGGCTGTAAGAGCATTGTTTGAGATGTAGTCCAAAATGTCTGGAGTATCAAGGGCACAATGTTGTGTTTTTTTTGTGGTTTTTTTAAGAGGCAGCATTCAATGTACATTCTGTGAAGAACTGCAGACTTGAACGATCAGTTTAAGGAGACCTGCTGGGTTCATGGTTTAGCCAGTTGGGTTCAGCCGAGATCATTGTTTAGTGTATCGAGTAGGGTCATTGTTGGTGATGTAGAGATTTGCAGGGTTCACGGATTCCTCTATTGAGATCTGCAGGGTTCAGTTTTCAAGCTTGGGAGAGCTGTTGGGTTCTTTGTTAGTTCCATGGAAAGTTACAGAGTTCTGTGCGAGGTCTATGTACATGTGAAGGGCCAGTGTTCCATCTTTGGAGTGATGCATGGTTCAGTGTTCTGTGTACAGAGAGCTGACACAACGAAATGATCACATAGTTTTAGGTGTAATCACATTTCTCTCACAATGTCCATAATCATTAGTTAAATCTTAAGAATGAACAAATAGGTTGATACATTTTATTTTAAGAGTTTGCAGTTACAGAGAAAGGTAGACTGAGATTCTTGCTCTATCATACCTGCTACTGTCTTCTGCTTTTAGGCTCGAAGGATGTTCTTGGGAGAAATGGCCAGCTTGGAAGCCATTCTACAGACAGAAACGGTGATTGCCCCTAAGCCAATCAAGGTTATAGACCAACCAGCAGGGGGAGCCGTACTTGTTATGGAGCATTTGGACATGAAAGGTCTAAGCAGGTAGTTTTATGTCCTAGCTGTATGGAGTACCTAACTTTCACAGATATTAATGATAACTTAAAGGGACACTTCAGGCATCCAGACCACTTCTGCCCATTGGAGTGGTCTGGGTGCAAACTCCCATCACCCTTAACCCTGCAAGTGTAATTATTGCAGTTTTTATAAACTGCAATAATTACCTTGCAGGATTAAAGGGACACTCCAGGCACCCAGACCACTTCTGCCCATTGGAGTGGTCTGGGTGCCAAATCTCACTACCGACGTAATGCAGAGGAGGAGCGGAGGAAGAAGCAGCGACGTGGGACATGTCGCTGCCTCTGGTAAGTGACTGAAGGGGTTTTCACCCCTTCAGCAACCAGGGATTGGGAGGGAGAGGGGACCTGCAGTGCCAGGAAAACTGATTATTTTCCTGGCACTGGAGTTTCCCTTTAAGTCCTTCCCTAGTGGCTGTCTATCAAACAGCCACTAGAGGTACTTGAGGCTTCTTAAAACACGAAAAGTGTTTTAAACGACGCTGGATGTCCTCACGCTATGTGAGGACCTCCAGCATCGCTGGAATTCCCATAGGAAAGCATTGAATAATGCTTTCCTATGGGAGGTCTAATGCGCGTGTGGCCATTGTCACGCATGTGCATTAGGTCTTCCCCGTCGGCGGGGGAGGATCATGGGCAGAGCCTGACCCAGCGCCGAGGGACATCGGCGCTGAGTTCACGTAAGTGACTGAAGGGGTTTTAATCCCTTTAGCAACATGGGATGGGGGTGTGATGGAGGGGGCACTGCAGGATTCTCTAGTGCCAGGAAAACTGATTTGTTTTCCTGGCACTGGTGAGTCCCTTTAAAAAACTAATCATGGAGGAAATGTAACAAGCAGCTGCCAAGTTTCTGTTTATCTGATGTTTTGTAGTAGATTCATCCCAAATTGATTGTCAAAAACCAAGTAAAAATGCTTATAAAATCACCTTACATCTGGCACCTAAAAAATAAAAAATTAAACGTGTGCTCCCATTAGCTGTGATTACAACTAGGAGACAGATTACTCCAAAGCTTTCAGGGTAACTGCCATCCATGATTGGACGTGTTCGCATTTGATGTTGAGGAAGTATAATTTCAGCATTATCAGTGTGTATCTGCAGAGGGATCAGCCTTTGGGTGCTGGGGAGAATGTTGTTTTTTTGTTAAAACCACTCCAAAACAGTTTGATAGAAAACCAGGGACCTGCCACAAACACATGAGGGTCTGACAGAGTATTATGGGATATGCTATTTGGCAAAATATATATATATACAGTATATGACTGTATCTGTTACTATAGTCTAATTGTAAGTATGTATTTCCACATATAGTAATTAGTCTTTCTGTTACAGACAATCGTCAAAGCTTGGCGAGCAACTGGCAGACCTTCACCTCCATAATCAGAGGCTGCGGGATAAAATGACTAAAGAAAGTGGGAAAGTGGGTAAATATCAAGCCATTTCACATACATATGGATGCTCTTGGATGTTGTTGGCTCTACCACTGGCTTGTGTTTAGAGCTCTGTATTTATTATGGAATGTTAGAAACCCCCTATAAGTCATATCATCCTACAAGTCTAATCGGAATCATCTAGATATAGGTTTAATCTGTTTATTATATCTGTCATTTTGGGCTGTTAGAATGATTAATATTGTTCTCTTTTACTTGGAAAGTGCATAACTAGTATGAAGTTAAAGGAGCACTATAACAGCAGTATTTCTAACGCTATAATGCCCTGTTGGCCATTTTGGTTACTGTCCCTTATCTGCCGGTAGAAGTAAAAAGTAATTTTTCTTACCTTTCCACCCCAGCAGTGCCCATCCTTGCAGCAATGTTTTCAGCTGCATGGTTAAAGCAGGAGGGAACATTGAACCCAGACCATTTCATTGAGATGAAGTGATCTGGGTGCCTATAGTGTCTCTTTAAGTAAGTACATACTTTAAGGGTCAATTTATACACTGTCACATCACAACTTTGTATAATTGCAAAGTTGATGGTTCAGAGAGAACCTTGCACCTACTCTCAGCTCTGCGAGTGGATTAGAACATATAAATATCTCTGTAGCTCTAATCCAGCCCCTTAGAACTGTCAGTCGTACAGCCGGAATGCTCAGATCCAGCTGTACAGCAATCATTGTGCCCAAGCTTTGAGGAAAAAGTGGTCTCCTTTCAAGAGAGTGAGCTAAGTCATGGACCACCAATATCTGCTTCCAGAGCAGTTCCACGCATACCAAGTAAGGAGTGAAGCTGCTCTTGGGAGAACAGTTTCCCCTCCTCCCCCACAAAGTCACTGTTCAACTGGACAGAATAAATATATTGTGTTCCTAAGCATACAGTGTCATTAAAGTGCTGTGAAAAAGAAAACAAAAATCAAACAAACAAAAAAAAGTGCTGTAATAGTATTACTGGAATTATCTGTGACTTTTTTTGGAGTCAATAAGAATCAAACTGTAATGGAGACAGGGGGCAAACCCTGTCTTGTCCCATTACAAATTGTAATCGGTTATCTGATTATTTTTAACCATACTTTTAAAGTGGATCAGTAACAATATATACATTGTTTAACGGTAGGTAACCCATTATGAATACATTATAGATACCTAGCCTGACGACATTGGGTTTACTTATATGTATTTCTATTTATTTTGTGATTCTCAAGGTAAAGGCGCAGGACAAGCAGATGTTCAGTTCATAGACAAGTTCGGTTTCCATATAGTGACCTGCTGTGGCTATCTTCCAATGGTAGGGCTTCTTCACTCTTTTTCTTAGATCTTTAAAATCAGTATTTTGTGTGATTAATTTACCGTATCTAGCATTTTTTTTTATTTTTATAAATTCTTTATTTTGAAAGGTTTTTTTTGTCATGGGGTGGGGGTACAGAAGAAGAACCGAGGAGTTAGCATTATGAGATACAAGATTCATTCAACTGAGTTTACAGTGATCAAGCATTGCAAACACATGTACCAGATATCTATTAGAAAACTCAACTTGGGTTAAGCGCAACTAGATCATTTCTACATTCTCGTCGGAGGCTGTGGTTGGAGCACCGTGTCACTTGGTTGTAAGGATGTCATATGTATTTCTTGATTTTGCGTCTGTTCGATTGGTTCCGTATCAGGCTGGTTTCAGGGTATGCCTTTTTTGGTGGCTAGGGTGTTTGGAGATCAAGTGACTTGGTGGACATGGTGCGTCCATTACGGTACTCTTAGCCTCTTGAGGTCTCTGGTGCAGTCGGCTCAGGGAGATGGGAGAGTTTACAAGGGTGGAAGGGGGGGTAGTGCGTCTTTCAGTATCTTATTGTGTGTGTCTTGGCTTATATTCGTGTGAGCGAATTTGTGGTGTGGGGGGGTTTGGGGTTTTTGGGTAGAGGGGCGAGGGGGTGTGGTATGGTGTTGTGTTCTAAGGAAATTGGGTGGTGGAGATTTGCGGTTCGTCCACGTAGTATCGAGCCTTTATCTGGGTGTTGTGTCGGGTAATTGTGCTGTGGTTGTAGTGTTCTGGTTTGCAGTGTTTAGGTCTTTGGCTAGGCACTTGCCGTTGTTGTCGGTGTGGTGGGGTTGTGGGTCTCGACTGTATCTGATGTAGTCAGTTTTGCAGGGTCGGGATTGTTATGTCGGGGATGGGTTGAGTGGCCTTGACCTGTGTAAGTAGAAGAGCTGGTAGTGTGTGTGGGTTGAGTTTTTCTTGGGATGGTGTTGCTTGAGGGGGGTCGAGGATTGCGTATTCGGGGATGGGGGTGTGAAAGAGTGGTGGGTGTGAGATATTGGCAGGATGGCTGAGGAGTTGTCTGGTGAGAGCGGTGTGGGGAGTGGTTGTGGGTCTGGGTTGTGAGATGGTTATTTTCGGTGGATCTAGCATTTTTTTTAATGGAAATACATCACCTCTCTCAATGAGCAGCATTTTATTCCAGGACCCAGTTTCTGGAGGAGGAAGTGCCTCTAGTTGCAGTCAGGAAGACAGACACTACAGGCGTATTTAAATGGACACTACAGGCACCCAGACAACTTCATCTCATTCAAGTGGTCTGTGTGCAGTGTCCTTGTTCTCTTAACCCTGCAATGTAAAACATTGCAATTTTAGAGAAACTGCAATGTTTAAATTGTAGGGTTAAGAATGCCTCTAGTGGCTACCTACCAGACAACCATTAGAGGTGCTGCCAGCAGTTTTAAGGAGTTTCACTCTGTCTTGCGGCGCCGGACGTTCTTATGTTTTGCATGAAAATGTCCAGCGTCTTGCAAAACTGCATAGAAAAACATTGACTGGTCTCTATGAGAGAGAGAGAGAGAGTTTCACACAGCTGTTTCTGCGGTATTGTCAGTATGACAGCCAGTAGAGGCATTAAAACCCTGCGATGTAAACATTAATGCAGAACAACAATGTTTTTACATGGCAGGGATAAAACGAGAAGGACATGGCACCAAGACCACTTCATTGAGCTGAATTATTCTGGGTGCCTATAGTCGTCCCTTACCCCTGCAGTGTAAACATTGCAGTTTCTGTAAATCTTCAATGTTTTACATTGCCAGGTTAAAATGACAGGACCACGGCACCCAGACCACGTCATTGAGTTGTGTATGGGTGCTACATTTTTAGTGGCCCTTTCCAATAATTGAGTTGAAGGTTTTTCCTTGTTGTACAGGTGAACGATTGGCAGGATGATTGGGTTACCTTTTACGCCCGCCAGCGCATCCAGACCCAGCTTGACCTGCTTGAGAAATCATCTGGGGACAGAGAGGCGAGAGAGCTCTGGTCACAGTTACAGGTGGGTGGTTTATGATTTATTTTAAAATTGCACAACCAAGTGCTATCATATCATTATATGAGAGTCTGTTCTGCAGCTGTATGCACAAGCACATTTCTTCACTACAGTCATGCAATGAATGTACCTTTTAGAAACCATACTGTGACTTCTTTAAACCAGAACAGTAGTTTTCATTCATGTCAGTTCATCAATATTACTACGGCTCTGTTTATGAAATACTAAATATCCCATACACTCAGTGGTGTATCCTGGTTTTGTGCTGCCCTGCATGACATTTCTTTTTCATTTGACTGTTGTCAAATGAACACAAAATTGTATTCCTAACGCTGTATTGTCCCTCTGCCCTAAAGCTATTGTATTGCTCCGGTGTTAAAAATGTCCCTTGGTTTCTCTCCGTCACTGCCTCAGACATCGGAAACGTGGGTGAACCTATTGTTTCTCCAAAATTACAGTGTTTTACATTGCAGGGTTAAAGGCCCAGTTGCACTACACCCAGACCACTTCAATGAGATGAAGTGTTCTTGGTGCCTATACTGTCCCTTTAACTGTTTTTTATATGTCCCCATTGTAAAGTGTTGCAGAACATGTTGGTGGCATATTATTCAAAATCTCTTGTAAAAACCTGAAAAATCATTATTTATATATTAGAATTATTTGTGAAAGTTTCTTTTACACAGATGTAGTATTTCTCAAAGGACCACATTGGTCACCATAACAAGTTCATTTAACTGAAGTTGATATGGTGCTAGGAGGTCCCTGACGCTGTCTCATCTTTAGGGGTTAAACTCTTAACGAACAGTTTACCCCAAAGTCTGTGCCTTCTGCTTTCTAAAATCCTAGATAACGCCAGGCTTGGGCATCATCGGGCAGGGGTGCTGATGATTGGCTTAGAGCATCATATTATCGCTCTAAGCCAAACAGAAGCTCCGTATAAAAAACCATTGTTTTTTAAATGGTATGGACCAGCCTAAGCCAGGCACTAGCCATCCAACCAAATGCTGGGATTTCCGTAATCTAGGATTTTAGAAAGCGGAAGGACAGGTGTAGCACAGACTTTTAGGTGAAATTGTTAGCGAACGATGATCCTGTGCCAGGGACCTCCTGACACCATAACAACGTTTTGATTAAGTTGTTATGGTGCACAAACTGGTCCTTTAATGCTCTATAGATCACTATAAATGTAATTTGCAATGGCAAGTCCCCTTTTTATTTATTATATTTATTTGGATTTTATTTATTGGATTCGTTTGTTACAGCTGAAGATTCCAGCACTGTTTGATGGCGTTGACGTTGTGCCGGCTCTTCTTCATGGAGACTTGTGGGGAGGTAACGTGGCAGAAGTGGATTCTGGCCCTGTGATATTTGACCCCGCTTCATTTTACGGCCACTCTGAGTTTGAGCTTGCCATTGCTGGCATGTTCGGTGGCTTTGGTGGATCCTTCTACTCCGCCTACCACAACAAAATTCCGAAAGCACCCGGCTTTGAGAAACGACTGAAGTTGTATCAGCTATTCCATTATCTCAACCACTGGAACCATTTTGGAAGCGGCTACCGAGGCTCATCGCTAAGCATCATGAGGAGCCTTGTGAAGTGAATGGCTCTCCTCGCTGTATTGTCTCCCATCAGCTCCTACCAACTCACCTTCAGTAGTGGTTACTCACTGTACTCGGTATTATTGAGGATTCCAAATTCATTTCAAATTTTAGCTAAATGAGAAGAGACTGTCTCCATGTTAGCTTTGTTACTAGCGTGACTTTCTTGTCCTAAAATATGAAACTTACTTTGAATTCCCCACAGTTGACTTTCAAGAATAACCCTGTAATTATTGCATTGATTTTAACACCTAACAGCGGGTGTAAAGCGTGTGATTTCCTGATTATTGTGTCCTCCATTCTTAGCACAGATAACATTAATTACAGATCACTCTATTAAACTTTTGCTCTAACCAAACATTCCCTGTGAGATTATTAACCAAAGGCTGTGGCGGTGGACATTGCATGCTGGGATCTTCAGTTTTAATTTTGTTGATACAATGTGCAGAATTTATATAAATGAACTGCAGGCTTTAATTTATATGTTTTTGTGGTTTACATAGTCCTTTTAATGCCCTCAGTGCCAAGGTCAAATCAGAAACATTTCTGTCTCCCAAACATAGAAACATAGAATGTGACAGCAAATAAGAACCATTCGGCCCATCTAGTCTGCCCAATTTTCTAAACACTCTCATTAGTTTCTGGCCTTATCTTATAGTAAGGATAGCCTTATGCCTATCCCACGCATGCTTAAACTGCTTTACTGTGTTAACCTCTACCACTTCAGCTGGAAGGCTATTCCATGCATCCACTACCCTCTCAGTAAAGTGATACTAACTGATATTATTTTTAAACCTTTGCCCCTCTAATTTAAGACTATGTTTTCCTTTGAACTCTTTATGATCAAATTGTAATACTGTGCTTGATGTCCTCACCAGAAATCCTTACTGTGCCGGTAAAGCACAGATAACAAGCATTGCAGAATAACTCACTGGTTTGCTGACAGCAGAAACTATAAGCTTGAAATGTTTAGCAAATTGCAATTGAATTTTTTTTATTAACTAATTAATTTGTTTGCATTTTTTTATGCGTTATCTATAGTATTCATCAATGACAAGAATGTGTGAGCTTCAGCCCAATATGACCCTTTTACAGTGCAAATAAAAGCAAAAAAAACCAACAAAATATTACACAAGGATTACTGTAACAAGCTATATTGTGCCTATGAAATTTAAATACAATAAGCCATCATTAATGTATGTGCTATATTAAGAATAAAGTATACTTACTAGTCCTGGTACATGTGAATTTGCAAAACAACATGGTATGTACAAACAATCCACTAGGGGGGTGGGAGAGGAAATAATTACATTTGCTTGTATGGAGTACATATGTGAGACAATGAGTTCTAACTGAATGGGGTAAGACGCAGTCTATGTAAAAAAGTGTGCATATACCAACCAACAAAACCGTAAAATGAACCAGATATGGATCTGCATTAAAGGGACTCTCCAGTGCCAGGAAAACAAATCTGTGCCCCCTCCCTCCCACCCCATCCCATGTTGCTGAAGGGGTTAAAACCCTTTCAGCGACTTACCTGAATCCAGCGCCAATGTCCCTCGTCGCTGGGGCAGGCTCCGCCTACGCTCTTCCCCCGCCGACATCAGCCAGCAGGCGAGACCTAATGTGCGGCATATTCAATGCTTTCTTATGGGGATTTTGGCGACGTTGGAGGTCCTCATGCGTAGCGTGAGGACATCCAGCGTTGTTTAAAACACTTTTCGTGTTTTAAGAACACAGAAGCCCCTCTAGTGGCTGTCTGATAGACAGCCATTAGAGGAGGACTTAACCCTGAAAGGTAATTATTGCCGTTTATAAAAACGGCAATAATTACACTTGCAGGATTAAGGGTGATGGGAGTTAGCACCCAGACCACTCCAATGGGCAGAAGTGGTCTGGGTGCATGAAGTGTCCCTTAAATCTAAATCAGTAAATGTAAACATACAAAATTAATTTTGTATATTTGTAGCACACAGCCATGTTACAATGCTGCCAACCCCTTCTGACACCTGATTCCAGTGCTGATGTCCCTTGGCGCTGGTTAGGGGTCCACCTCTGCTCCTCCCCTGCTGAGGAACGGGGAACGACACACCTAATGTGCATGCGCAGTGAGTGCCATGCTCGTGTTAGGACTCCTCCCCCCCATAGGAAAGCATTATATAATCTTTTACTACAGGGTATTAGGTGATGCTAGATGTCATCATCCATAGCGACCAAAAATGCCCAGAACCACTGGTAGAGAGCCGCTAGAGGTGGAGTTAATTCTGGCCGGTAATTATTGAGGTTATTCAAAAACTGCAAAAATTACCATTGCAGGGTTAAGGGACCTGTGACACTGCACCCAGACCACTTCAATGAGCTGACGTGGTCACACTTTTATAGCCATTGGAGTGATGCTAAAAAAACTCCAGTTATTTAAATGTGCGTAGGGATAGTGTGCAGGTACCTAAAATGAGCAACACTACCAGATACACACACGTAGGCCTAATAACCAATACATGAAAGCAAAACGTCTCTGTAAATCCACTCTGGACTATTGTGAACTGGAATTCCATCTGCTCCTGGTGTATCCCCTGCTTTTGATACACATACCACAGGTTGGTATGCTGGTAATAATTACACTAGATATGATTTACCAGCAAATATACTGTAACTACTATGTCTAATTACAATGTGCAATAATATCTAATAATAATGGGCAATAATGATGATGATAATGTATAATGATCAAGAAATTAATATTTAGTATCTGTGGGGTTCTCTCCATGTTATTTCCAGGGTTCTCTCTAAAAGGGCTGTATGAAGTGCATGATAGAGAATTTTAGCTGTGTTACTGGTTGTGACTGTATTATACAGTATTATAGCTGGGTTACTGGCTGTGGCTGTGTTATACAGTATTATAGCTGGGTTACTGGCTGTGGCTGTGTTATACAGTATTGTAGCTGGGTTACTGGCTGTGGCTGTATTATACAGTATTGTAGCTGGGTTACTGGCTGTGGCTGTGTTATACAGTATTATAGCTGGGTTACTGGCTGTGGCTGTGTTATACAGTATTATAGCTGGGTTACTGGCTGTGGCTGTGTTATACAGTATTATAGCTGGGTTACTGGCTGTGGCTGTGTTATACAGTATTATAGCTGGGTTACTGGCTGTGGCTGTGTTATACAGTATTATAGCTGGGTTACTGGCTGTGGCTGTGTTATACAGTATTATAGCTGGGTTACTGGCTGTGGCTGTGTTATACAGTATTATAGCCGGGTTACTGGCTGTGGCTGTGTTATACAGTATTATAGCCGGGTTACTGGCTGTGGCTGTGTTATACAGTATTATAGCCGGGTTACTGGCTGTGGCTGTGTTATACAGTATTATAGCCGGGTTACTGGCTGTGGCTGTGTTATACAGTATTATAGCCGGGTTACTGGCTCTGGCTGTGTTATACAGTATTATAGCCGGGTTACTGGCTGTGACTGTGTTATACAGTATTATAGCCGGGTTACTGGCTGTGGCTGTGTTATACAGTATTATAGCCGGGTTACTGGCTGTGGCTGTGTTATACAGTATTATAGCCGGGTTACTGGCTGTGGCTGTGTTATACAGTATTATAGCCGGGTTACTGGCTGTGACTGTGTTATACAGTATTATAGCCGGGTTACTGGCTGTGGCTGTATTATACAGTATTATAGCCGGGTTACTGGCTGTGGCTGTGTTATACAGTATTATAGCTGGGTTACTGGCTGTGGCTGTGTTATACAGTATTATAGCTGGGGTTACTGGCTGTGGCTGTGTTATACAGTATTATAGCTGGGTTACTGGCTGTGGCTGTGTTATACAGTATTATAGCCGGGTTACTGGCTGGGGCTGTGTTATACAGTATTATAGCTGGGTTACTGGCAGTGGCTGTGTTATACAGTATTATAGCAGGGTTACTGGCTGTGGCTGTATTATACAGTATTATAGCTGGGTTACTGGCTGTGGCTGTGTTATACAGTATTATAGCTGGGTTACTGGCTGTGGCTGTATTATACAGTATTATAGCTGGGTTACTGGCTGTGACTGTGTTATACAGTATTATAGCTGGGTTACTGGCTGTGGCTGTATTATACAGTATTATAGCTGGGTTACTGGCTGTGGCTGTGTTATACAGTATTATAGCTGGGTTACTGGCTGTGGCTGTGTTATACAGTATTATAGCTGGGTTACTGGCTGTGTTATACAGTATTATAGCCGGGTTACTGGCTGTGGCTGTGTTATACAGTATTATAGCCGGGTTACTGGCTGTGGCTGTGTTATACAGTATTATAGCTGGGTTACTGGCTGTGGCTGTGTTATACAGTATTATAGCTGGGTTACTGGCTGTGGCTGTGTTATACAGTATTATAGCCGGGTTACTGGCTGTGGCTGTGTTATACAGTATTATAGCCGGGTTACTGGCTGTGTTATACAGTATTATATCTGGGTTACTGGCTGTGACTGTGTTATACAGTATTATAGCTGGGTTACTGGCTGTGGCTGTATTATACAGTATTATAGCCGGGTTACTGGCAGTGACTGTGTTATACAGTATTATAGCTGGGTTACTGGCTGTGGCTGTGTTATACAGTATTATAGCTGGGTTACTGGCTGTGGCTGTGTTATACAGTATTATAGCTGGGTTACTGTCTGTGGCTGTGTTATACAGTATTATAGCTGGGTTACTGGCTGTGACTGTGTTATACAGTATTATAGCTGGGTTACTGGCTGTGGCTGTGTTATACAGTATTATAGCCGGGTTACTGGCTGTGTTATACAGTATTATAGCTGGGTTACTGGCTGTGACTGCAATGTTATACAGTATTATAGCCGGGTTACTGGCTGTGACTGTGTTATACAGTATTATAGCTGAGTTACTGGCTGTGGCTGTGTTATACAGTATTATAGCTGAGTTACTGGCTGTGACTGTGTTATACAGTATTATAGCCGGGTTACTGGCTGTGACTGTGTTATACAGTATTATAGCTGGGTTACTGGCTGTGGCTGTGTTATACAGTATTATAGCCGGGTTACTGGCTGTGACTGTGTTATACAGTATTATAGCTGGGTTACTGGCTGTGGCTGTATTATACAGTATTATAGCCGGGTTACTGGTTGTAACTGTATTATACAGTATTATAGCCGGGTTACTGGCTGTGTTATACAGTATTATAGCTGGGTTACTGGCTGTGACTGTGTTATACAGTATTATAGCCGGGTTACTGGCTGTGGCTGTGTTATACAGTATTATAGCTGGGTTACTGGCTGTGGCTGTGTTATACAGTATTATAGCTGGGTTACTGGCTGTGACTGTGTTATACAGTATTATAGCTGGGTTACTGGCTGTGACTGTGTTATACAGTATTATAGCTGGGTTACTGGCTGTGACTGTGTTATACAGTATTATAGCTGGGTTACTGGCTGTGGCTGTGTTATACAGTATTATAGCCGGGTTACTGGCTGTGGCTGTGTTATACAGTATTATAGCCGGGTTACTGGCTGTGGCTGTGTTATACAGTATTATAGCCGGGTTACTGGCTGTGGCTGTGTTATACAGTATTATAGCCGGGTTACTGGCTGTGGCTGTGTTATACAGTATTATAGCTGGGTTACTGGCTGTGGCTGTGTTATACAGTATTATAGCTGGGTTACTGGCTGTGGCTGTGTTATACAGTATTATAGCTGGGTTACTGGCTGTGGCTGTATTATACAGTATTATAGCTGGGTTACTGGCTGTGGCTGTGTTATACAGTATTATAGCCGGGTTACTGGCTGTGGCTGTGTTATACAGTATTATAGCCGGGTTACTGGCTGTGGCTGTGTTATACAGTATTATAGCTGGGTTACTGGCTGTGACTGTGTTATACAGTATTATAGCTGAGTTACTGGCTGTGACTGTATTATACAGTATTATAGCCGGGTTACTGGCTGTGGCTGTATTATACAGTATTATAGCCGGGTTACTGGCTGTGGCTGTGTTATACAGTATTATAGCCGGGTTACTGGCTGTGGCTGTGTTATACAGTATTATAGCCGGGTTACTGGCTGTGACTGTGTTATACAGTATTATAGCCGGGTTACTGGCTGTGGCTGTATTATACAGTATTATAGCCGGGTTACTGGCTGTGGCTGTGTTATACAGTATTATAGGCTGTGGCTGTGTTATACAGTATTATAGCCGGGTTACTGGCTGTGGCTGTGTTATACAGTATTATAGCTGGGTTACTGGCTGTGGCTGTGTTATACAGTATTATAGCTGGGTTACTGGCTGTGGCTGTGTTATACAGTATTATAGCTGGGTTACTGGCTGTGGCTGTGTTATACAGTATTATAGCTGGGTTACTGGCTGTGGCTGTGTTATACAGTATTATAGCTGGGTTACTGGCTGTGGCTGTGTTATACAGTATTATAGCTGGGTTACTGGCTGTGACTGTGTTATACAGTATTATAGCTGGGTTACTGGCTGTGGCTGTGTTATACAGTATTATAGCTGGGTTACTGGCTGTGGCTGTGTTATACAGTATTATAGCTGGGTTACTGGCTGTGGCTGTGTTATACAGTATTATAGCTGGGTTACTGGCTGTGGCTGTGTTATACAGTATTATATCTGAGTTACTGGCTGTGACTGTGTTATACAGTATTATAGCTGGGTTACTGGCTGTGGCTGTGTTATACAGTATTATAGCTGGGTTACTGGCTGTGGCTGTGTTATACAGTATTATAGCTGGGTTACTGGCTGTGACTGTGTTATACAGTATTATAGCTGGGTTACTGGCTGTGACTGTGTTATACAGTATTATAGCTGGGTTACTGGCTGTGGCTGTGTTATACAGTATTATAGCCGGGTTACTGGCTGTGGCTGTGTTATACAGTATTATAGCTGGGTTACTGGCTGTGGCTGTGTTATACAGTATTGTAGCTGGGTTACTGGCTGTGGCTGTGTTATACAGTATTATAGCTGGGTTACTGGCTGTGGCTGTGTTATACAGTATTATAGCTGGGTTACTGGCTGTGGCTGTGTTATACAGTATTATAGCCGGGTTACTGGCTGTGGCTGTGTTATACAGTATTATAGCCGGGTTACTGGCTGTGGCTGTGTTATACAGTATTATAGCTGGGTTACTGGCTGTGGCTGTGTTATACAGTATTATAGCCGGGTTACTGGCTGTGGCTGTGTTATACAGTATTATAGCCGGGTTACTGGCTGTGGCTGTGTTATACAGTATTATAGCCGGGTTACTGGCTGTGGCTGTGTTATACAGTATTATAGCCGGGTTACTGGCTGTGGCTGTGTTATACAGTATTATAGCCGGGTTACTGGCTGTGGCTGTGTTATACAGTATTATAGCTGGGTTACTGGCTGTGGCTGTGTTATACAGTATTATAGCTGGGTTACTGGCTGTGGCTGTGTTATACAGTATTATAGCTGGGTTACTGGCTGTGGCTGTGTTATACAGTATTATAGCCGGGTTACTGGCTGTGGCTGTGTTATACAGTATTATAGCCGGGTTACTGGCTGTGGCTGTGTTATACAGTATTATAGCCGGGTTACTGGCTGTGGCTGTGTTATACAGTATTATAGCCGGGTTACTGGCTGTGGCTGTGTTATACAGTATTATAGCCGGGTTACTGGCTGTGACTGTGTTATACAGTATTATAGCCGGGTTACTGGCTGTGGCTGTGTTATACAGTATTATAGCCGGGTTACTGGCTGTGGCTGTGTTATACAGTATTATAGCTGGGTTACTGGCTGTGGCTGTGTTATACAGTATTATAGCTGGGTTACTGGCTGTGACTGTGTTATACAGTATTATAGCTGGGTTACTGGCTGTGACTGTGTTATACAGTATTATAGCCGGGTTACTGGCTGTGGCTGTATTATACAGTATTATAGCTGGGTTACTGGCTGTGGCTGTGTTATACAGTATTATAGCCGGGTTACTGGCTGTGGCTGTGTTATACAGTATTATAGCTGGGTTACTGGCTGTGGCTGTGTTATACAGTATTATAGCTGGGTTACTGGCTGTGGCTGTGTTATACAGTATTATAGCTGGGTTACTGGCTGTGGCTGTGTTATACAGTATTATAGCTGGGTTACTGGCTGTGGCTGTGTTATACAGTATTATAGCTGGGTTACTGGCTGTGGCTGTGTTATACAGTATTATAGCTGGGTTACTGGCTGTGGCTGTGTTATACAGTATTATAGCTGGGTTACTGGCTGTGGCTGTGTTATACAGTATTATAGCTGGGTTACTGGCTGTGACTGTGTTATACAGTATTATAGCCGGGTTACTGGCTGTGGCTGTGTTATACAGTATTATAGCCGGTTACTGGCTGTGGCTGTGTTATACAGTATTATAGCTGGGTTACTGGCTGTGGCTGTGTTATACAGCATTATAGCCGGGTTACTGGTCAGACTGTGTTATACAGTATTATAGCCGGGTTACTGGCTGCGCTTCGTGTTACAGCATTGTAGTCAAGTTACTGGCTGTGTTTATACAGTATTATAGCTGGGTTACTGGCTGTACAAGCTATACAGTATTATAGCTTGCTACTGGCTGCGACTGTGTTATACAGTAATATAAATGGGTTACTGGCCGTAATGCTACGCTGTAGTAATATAGCCTGCCATTGGCTGTGGCTGTGTTATACAGTATTATAGCTGGGTTACTGGCTGTGGCTGTGTTATACAGTATTATAGCTGGGTTACTGGCTGTGGCTGTGTTATACAGTATTATAGCTGGGTTACTGGCTGTGACTGTGTTATACAGTATTATAGCTGGGTTACTGGCTGTGGCTGTGTTATACAGTATTATAGCCGGGTTACTGGCTGTGGCTGTGTTATACAGTATTATAGCCGGGTTACTGGCTGTGACTGTGTTATACAGTATTGTAGCTGGGTTACTGGCTGTGGCTGTGTTATACAGTATTATAGCCGGGTTACTGGCTGTGACTGTATTATACAGTATTGTAGCTGGGTTACTGGCTGTGGCTGTGTTATACAGTATTATAGCCGGGTTACTGGCTGTGTTATACAGTATTATAGCTGGGTTACTGGCTGTGGCTGAGTTATACAGTATTATAGCTGGGTTACTGGCTGTGGCTGTGTTATACAGTATTATAGCTGGGTTACTGGCTGTGGCTGTGTTATACAGTATTATAGTTGGGTTACTGGCTGTGTTATAAGCAGTAATATAGCCGGTTACTGGCTGTGGCTGTAAGTTATACAGTATTATAGCTGCCATTGGCTGTGGCTGTGTTATATACAGTATTATAGCTACTAATATTGTATTGTGTTATAGCAGTATTATAGCCGGGGTTACTGGCTGTGGCTGTGTTATACAGTATTATAGCTGGGTTACTGGCTGTGGCTGTGTTATACAGTATTATAGCTGGGTTACTGGCTGTGGCTGTGTTATACAGTATTATAGCTGGGTTACTGGCTGTGGCTGTGTTATACAGTATTATAGCTGGGTTACTGGCTGTGGCTGTGTTATACAGTATTATAGCTGGGTTACTGGCTGTGGCTGTGTTATACAGTATTATAGCCGGGTTACTGGCTGTGGCTGTGTTATACAGTATTATAGCTGGGTTACTGGCTGTGGCTGTGTTATACAGTATTATAGCTGGGTTACTGGCTGTGGCTGTGTTATACAGTATTATAGCTGGGTTACTGGCTGTGGCTGTGTTATACAGTATTATAGCTGGGTTACTGGCTGTGGCTGTGTTATACAGTATTATAGCCGGGTTACTGGCTGTGGCTGTGTTATACAGTATTATAGCTGGGTTACTGGCTGTGGCTGTGTTATACAGTATTATAGCTGGGTTACTGGCTGTGGCTGTGTTATACAGTATTATAGCTGGGTTACTGGCTGTGGCTGTGTTATACAGTATTATAGCTGGGTTACTGGCTGTGGCTGTGTTATACAGTATTATAGCTGGGTTACTGGCTGTGGCTGTGTTATACAGTATTATAGCCGGGTTACTGGCTGTGGCTGTGTTATACAGTATTATAGCCGGGTTACTGGCTGTGGCTGTGTTATACAGTATTATAGCCGGGTTACTGGCTGTGGCTGTGTTATACAGTATTATAGCCGGGTTACTGGCTGTGGCTGTGTTATACAGTATTATAGCCGGGTTACTGGCTGTGACTGTGTTATACAGTATTATAGCTGGGTTACTGGCTGTGGCTGTATTATACAGTATTATAGCCGGGTTACTGGTTGTAACTGTATTATACAGTATTATAGCCGGGTTACTGGCTGTGTTATACAGTATTATAGCTGGGTTACTGGCTGTGACTGTGTTATACAGTATTATAGCCGGGTTACTGGCTGTGGCTGTGTTATACAGTATTATAGCTGGGTTACTGGCTGTGGCTGTGTTATACAGTATTATAGCTGGGTTACTGGCTGTGACTGTGTTATACAGTATTATAGCTGGGTTACTGGCTGTGACTGTGTTATACAGTATTATAGCTGGGTTACTGGCTGTGACTGTGTTATACAGTATTATAGCTGGGTTACTGGCTGTGGCTGTGTTATACAGTATTATAGCCGGGTTACTGGCTGTGGCTGTGTTATACAGTATTATAGCTGGGTTACTGGCTGTGGCTGTAAGTTGTTGGTATTATAGCTAAGCATTGGCTGTGACTGTGTTATACAGTATTATAGCCGGGTTACTGGCTGTGACTGTGTTATACAGTATTATAGCTGGGTTACTGGCTGTGGCTGTAAGCAGGCAGTATTATAGCTGGGTTACTGGCTGTATTGTGTTATACAGTATTATAGCCGGGTTACTGGCTGTGACTGTGTTATACAGTATTGTAGCCGGGTTACTGGCTGTGGCTGTGTTATACAGTATTATAGCCGGGTTACTGGCTGTGACTGTGTTATACAGTATTATAGCTGGGTTACTGGCTGTGGCTGTGTTATACAGTATTATAGCCGGGTTACTGGCTGTGACTGTGTTATACAGTATTATAGCCGGGTTACTGGCTGTGGCTGTGTTATACAGTATTATAGCCGGGTTACTGGCTGTGGCTGTGTTATACAGTATTATAGCTGGGTTACTGGCTGTGGCTGTGTTATACAGTATTATAGCTGGGTTACTGGCTGTGGCTGTGTTATACAGTATTATAGCTGGGTTACTGGCTGTGGCTGTGTTATACAGTATTATAGCTGGGTTACTGGCTGTGGCTGTGTTATACAGTATTATAGCTGGGTTACTGGCTGTGGCTGTGTTATACAGTATTATAGCTGGGTTACTGGCTGTGGCTGTGTTATACAGTATTATAGCTGGGTTACTGGCTGTGGCTGTGTTATACAGTATTATAGCCGGGTTACTGGCTGTGGCTGTGTTATACAGTATTATAGCTGGGTTACTGGCTGTGGCTGTGTTATACAGTATTATAGCTGGGTTACTGGCTGTGGCTGTATTATACAGTATTATAGCTGGGTTACTGGCTGTGGCTGTGTTATACAGTATTATAGCTGGGTTACTGGCTGTGGCTGTGTTATACAGTATTATAGCTGGGTTACTGGCTGTGGCTGTGTTATACAGTATTATAGCTGGGTTACTGGCTGTGGCTGTATTATACAGTATTATAGCTGGGTTACTGGCTGTGGCTGTGTTATACAGTATTATAGCTGGGTTACTGGCTGTGGCTGTGTTATACAGTATTATAGCTGGTTACTGGCTGTGGCTGTGTTATACAGTATTATAGCTGGGTTACTGGCTGTGGCTGTGTTATACAGTATTATAGCTGGGTTACTGGCTGTGGCTGTGTTATACAGTATTGTAGCCGGGTTACTGGCTGTGGCTGTATTATACAGTATTATAGCCGGGTTACTGGCTGTGACTGTGTTATACAGTATTATAGCTGGGTTACTGGCTGTGACTGTGTTATACAGTATTATAGCTGGGTTACTGGCTGTGGCTGTGTTATACAGTATTATAGCTGGGTTACTGGCTGTGACTGTGTTATACAGTATTATAGCTGGGTTACTGGCTGTGACTGTGTTATACAGTATTATAGCTGGGTTACTGGCTGTGGCTGTGTTATACAGTATTATAGCTGGGTTACTGGCTGTGGCTGTGTTATACAGTATTATAGCTGGTTACTGGCTGTGACTGTGTTATACAGTATTATAGCCGGGTTACTGGCTGTGGCTGTGTTATACACTATTATAGCTGGGTTACTGGCTGTGGCTGTGCTATACACTATTATAGCTGGGTTACTGGCTGTGGTTGTGTTATACAGTATTATAGCCGGGTTACTGGCTGTGGCTGTGTTATACAGTATTATAGCTGGGTTACTGGCTGTGACTGTGTTATACAGTATTATAGCTGGGTTACTGGCTGTGGCTGTGTTATACAGTATTATAGCTGGGTTACTGGCTGTGGCTGTGTTATACAGTATTATAGCTGGGTTACTGGCTGTGGCTGTGTTATACAGTATTATAGCCGGGTTACTGGCTGTGGCTGTGTTATACAGTATTATAGTCGGGTTACTGGCTGTGGCTGTGTTATACAGTATTATAGCTGGGTTACTGGCTGTGTTATACAGTATTATAGCTGGGTTACTGGCTGGGGCTGTGTTATACAGTATTATAGCTGGGTTACTGGCTGTGTTATACAGTATTATAGCTGGGTTACTGACTGTGACTGTATTATACAGTATTATAGCTGGGTTACTGGCTGTGGCTGTGTTATACAGTATTATAGCTGGGTTACTGGCTGTGGCTGTGTTATACAGTATTATAGCTGAGTTACTGGCTGTGGCTGTGTTATACAGTATTATAGCTGGGTTACTGGCTGTGTTATACAGTATTATAGCTGGGTTACTGGCTGTGGCTGTGTTATACAGTATTATAGCCGGGTTACTGGCTGTGACTGTGTTATACAGTATTATAGCCGGGTTACTGGCTGTGTCTGTGTTATACAGTATTATAGCTGGGTTACTGGCTGTGACTGTGTTATACAGTATTATAGCTGGGTTACTGGCTGTGGCTGTGTTATACAGTATTATAGCTGGGTTACTGGCTGTGGCTGTGTTATACAGTATTATAGCTGGGTTACTGGCTGTGGCTGTGTTATACAGTATTATAGCTGGGTTACTGGCTGTGACTGTGTTATACAGTATTATAGCTGGGTTACTGGCTGTGACTGTGTTATACAGTATTATAGCCGGGTTACTGGCTGTGGCTGTATTATACAGTATTGTAGCTGGTTACTGGCTGTGACTGTGTTATACAGTATTATAGCTGGGTTACTGGCTGTGGCTGTGTTATACAGTATTATAGCTGGGTTACTGGCTGTGACTGTGTTATACCGTGTATAGCTGGGTTACTGGCTGTGGCTGTGTTATACAGTATTATAGCTGGGTTACTGGCTGTGGCTGTGTTATACAATTATTATAGCTGGGTTACTGGCTGTGTGTGTTATACAGTATTATAGCTGGGTTACTGGCTGTGGCTGTGGTATACAGTATTATAGCTGGGTTACAAGCTGTGTTATACGAGTATTATAGCTGGGTTACTGGCTGTGGCTGTGTTATACAGTATTAAAGCTGGGTTGCTGTGTTATGCAGTATTATAGCTGGGTTACTGGCTTGTGACTGTATTATACAATTATTATAGCTAAGGTTACTGGCTGTGGCTGTGTTATACAGTATTATAGCTGGGTTACTGGCTGTGACTGTATTATACAGTATTATAGCTGGGTTACTGGCTGTGGCTGTGTTATACAGTATTATAGCCGGGTTACTGGCTGTGGCTGTGTTATACAGTATTATAGCTGGGTTACTGGCTGTGGCTGTGTTATACAGTATTATAGCTGGGTTACTGGCTGTGACTGTGTTATACAGTATTATAGCTGGGTTACTGTCTGTGGCTGTGTTATACAGTATTATAGCTGGGTTACTGGCTGTGGCTGTGTTATACAGTATTATAGCCGGGTTACTGGCTGTGGCTGTGTTATACAGTATTATAGCTGGGTTACTGGCTGTGACTGTGTTATACAGTATTATAGCTGGGTTACTGGCTGTGGCTGTGTTATACAGTATTATAGCTGGGTTACTGGCTGTGGCTGTGTTATACAGTATTATAGCTGGGTTACTGGCTGTGGCTGTGTTATACAGTATTATAGCTGGGTTACTGGCTGTGGCTGTGTTATACAGTATTATAGCCGGGTTACTGGCTGTGGCTGTGTTATACAGTATTATAGCCGGGTTACTGGCTGTGGCTGTGTTATACAGTATTATAGCTGGGTTACTGGCTGTGGCTGTGTTATACAGTATTATAGCTGGGTTACTGGCTGTGGCTGTGTTATACAGTATTATAGCTGGGTTACTGGCTGTGACTGTGTTATACAGTATTATAGCAGGGTTAGTGGCTGTGTTATACAGTATTATAGCTGGGTTACTGGCTGTGGCTGTGTTATACAGTATTATAGCTGGGTTACTGGCTGTGACTGTGTTATACAGTATTATAGCCGGGTTACTGGCTGTGACTGTGTTATACAGTATTATAGCCGGGTTACTGGCTGTGGCTGTGTTATACAGTATTATAGCTGGGTTACTGGCTGTGGCTGTGTTATACAGTATTATAGCCGGGTTACTGTCTGTGGCTGTGTTATACAGTATTATAGCCGGGTTACTGTCTGTGGCTGTGTTATACAGTATTATAGCTGGGTTACTGGCTGTGACTGTGTTATACAGTATTATAGCTGGGTTACTGGCTGTGACTGTGTTATACAGTGTATTATAGCTGGGTTACTGGCCGGGCTGTGTTATACAGTATTATAGCTGGGTTACTGGCTGTGACTGTGTGTTATACAGTATAGCCGGGTTACTGGCTGTGTTTTGTGTTATACAGTATTATGGCTGGGTTACTGGCTGTGTGTTATACGGTATTATAGCGGGGTTACTGGCTATTGGCTGTATTATACAGTATTATAGCGGATTACTAACAGTGTGTATTATACATTATTATAGCTGGGTTACTGGCTGTGGCTGTGTGTTATACAGTATTATAGCTGGGTTACTGGCTGTGGCTGTGTTATACAGTATTATAGCTGGGTTACTGGCTGTGGCTGTGTTATACAGTATTATAGCTGGGTTACTGGCTGTGGCTGTGTTATACAGTATTATAGCTGGGTTACTGGCTGTGGCTGTGTTATACAGTATTATAGCTGGGTTACTGGCTGTGGCTGTGTTATACAGTATTATAGCTGGGTTACTGGCTGTGGCTGTGTTATACAGTATTATAGCTGGGTTACTGGCTGTGGCTGTGTTATACAGTATTATAGCTGGGTTACTGGCTGTGGCTGTGTTATACAGTATTATAGCTGGGTTACTGGCTGTGGCTGTGTTATACAGTATTATAGCTGGGTTACTGGCTGTGGCTGTGTTATACAGTATTATAGCTGGGTTACTGGCTGTGGCTGTGTTATACAGTATTATAGCTGGGTTACTGGCTGTGGCTGTGTTATACAGTATTATAGCCGGGTTACTGGCTGTGGCTGTGTTATACAGTATTATAGCCGGGTTACTGGCTGTGTTATACAGTATTATATCTGGGTTACTGGCTGTGACTGTGTTATACAGTATTATAGCTGGGTTACTGGCTGTGGCTGTATTATACAGTATTATAGCCGGGTTACTGGCAGTGACTGTGTTATACAGTATTATAGCTGGGTTACTGGCTGTGGCTGTGTTATACAGTATTATAGCTGGGTTACTGGTTGTGACTGTGTTATACAGTATTATAGCTGGGTTACTGGCTGTGGCTGTGTTATACAGTATTATAGCTGGGTTACTGGCTGTGACTGTGTTATACAGTATTATAGCTGAGTTACTGGCTGTGACTGTATTATACAGTATTATAGCCGGGTTACTGGCTGTGGCTGTATTATACAGTATTATAGCCGGGTTACTGGCTGTGGCTGTGTTATACAGTATTATAGCCGGGTTACTGGCTGTGGCTGTGTTATACAGTATTATAGCTGGGTTACTGGCTGTGGCTGTGTTATACAGTATTATAGCGGGTTACTGGCTGTGACTGTGTTATACAGTATTATAGCTGGGTTACTGGCTGTGACTGTGTTATACAGTATTATAGCTGGGTTACTGGCTGTGGCTGTGTTATACAGTATTATAGCTGGGTTACTGGCTGTGGCTGTGTTATACAGTATTATAGCTGGGTTACTGGCTGTGGCTGTATTATACAGTATTATAGCTGGGTTACTGGCTGTGGCTGTGTTATACAGTATTATAGCTGGGTTACTGGCTGTGGCTGTGTTATACAGTATTATAGCTGGGTTACTGGCTGTGGCTGTGTTATACAGTATTATAGCTGGGTTACTGGCTGTGGCTGTGTTATACAGTATTATAGCCGGGTTACTGGCTGTGGCTGTGTTATACAGTATTATAGCCGGGTTACTGGCTGTGGCTGTGTTATACAGTATTATAGCCGGGTTACTGGCTGTGGCTGTGTTATACAGTATTATAGCCGGGTTACTGGCTGTGGCTGTGTTATACAGTATTATAGCCGGGTTACTGGCTGTGGCTGTGTTATACAGTATTATAGCCGGGTTACTGGCTGTGGCTGTGTTATACAGTATTATAGCCGGGTTACTGGCTGTGGCTGTGTTATACAGTATTATAGCCGGGTTACTGGCTGTGGCTGTGTTATACAGTATTATAGCTGGGTTACTGGCTGTGGCTGTGTTATACAGTATTATAGCTGGGTTACTGGCTGTGGCTGTGTTATACAGTATTATAGCCGGGTTACTGGCTGTGGCTGTGTTATACAGTATTATAGCTGGGTTACTGGCTGTGACTGTGTTATACAGTATTATAGCTGGGTTACTGGCAGTGACTGTGTTATACAGTATTATAGCTGGGTTACTGGCTGTGACTGTATTATACAGTATTATAGCTGGTTACTGGCTGTGGCTGTATTATACAGTATTATAGCCGGGTTACTGGCTGTGACTGTGTTATACAGTATTATAGCTGGGTTACTGGCTGTGGCTGTGTTATACAGTATTATAGCCGGGTTACTGGCTGTGGCTGTATTATACAGTATTATAGCTGGGTTACTGGCTGTGGCTGTGTTATACAGTATTATAGCCGGGTTACTGGCTGTGGCTGTGTTATACAGTATTATAGCTGGGTTACTGGCTGTGGCTGTGTTATACAGTATTATAGCTGGGTTACTGGCTGTGGCTGTGTTATACAGTATTATAGCTGGGTTACTGGCTGTGGCTGTGTTATACAGTATTATAGCTGAGTTACTGGCTGTGGCTGTATTATACAGTATTATAGCCGGGTTACTGGCTGTGGCTGTGTTATACAGTATTATAGCTGGGTTACTGGCTGTGGCTGTGTTATACAGTATTATAGCCGGGTTACTGTCTGTGGCTGTGTTATACAGTATTATAGCCGGGTTACTGTCTGTGGCTGTGTTATACAGTATTATAGCCGGGTTACTGGCTCTGGCTGTGTTATACAGTATTATAGCTGGGTTACTGGCTGCGGACTGTAAGTATACAGTACATAGCTAAGCTACTGGCTGTGACTGTGCTATACAGTATTATAGCTGGGTTACTGGCTGTATATTGTGTTATACAGTATTATAGCTGTTACTGGCTGTGCTGTGTTATACAGTATTATAGCTGGGTTACTGGCTGTGGCTGTGTTATACAGTATTATAGCCTGTGTTACTGTACTGTGGCTGTATTATAGTGTTATACAGTATTATAGCTGGGTTACTGGCTGTGGCTGTGTTATACAGTATTATAGCTGGGTTACTGGCTGTGGCTGTGTTATACAGTATTATAGCTGGGTTACTGGCTGTGCTGTGTTATACAGTATTATAGCTGGGTTACTGGCTGTGACTGTGTTATACAGTATTATAGCTGGGTTACTGGCTGTGACTGTGTTATACAGTATTATAGCTGGGTTACTGGCTGTGGCTGTGTTATACAGTATTATAGCCGGGTTACTGGCTGTGGCTGTGTTATACAGTATTATAGCCGGGTTACTGGCTGTGGCTGTGTTATACAGTATTATAGCTGGGTTACTGGCTGTGGCTGTGTTATACAGTATTATAGCTAGTTACTGGCTGTACTGTGTTATACAGTATTATAGCCGGGTTACTGGCTGTGACTGTGTTATACAGTATTATAGCTGGGTTACTGGCTGTGGCTGTGTTATACAGTATTATAGCTGGGTTACTGGCTGTGGCTGTGTTATACAGTATTATAGCTGGGTTACTGGCTGTGGCTGTATTATACAGTGGGTTACTGGCTGGGTTACTGGCTGTGTTATACAGTATTATAGCTGGGTTACTGGCTGTGGCTGTGTTATACAGTATTATAGCCGGGTTACTGGCTGTGGCTGTGTTATACAGTATTATAGCCGGGTTACTGGCTGTGGCTGTGTTATACAGTATTATAGCCGGGTTACTGGCTGTGACTGTGTTATACAGTATTATAGCTGGGTTACTGGCTGTGGCTGTGTTATACAGTATTATAGCTGGGTTACTGGCTGTGACTGTGTTATACAGTATTATAGCGGGTTACTGGCTGTGGCTGTGTTATACAGTATTATAGCTGGGTTACTGGCTGTGGCTGTGTTATACAGTATTATAGCTGGGTTACTGGCTGTGGCTGTGTTATACAGTATTATATCTGAGTTACTGGCTGTGACTGTGTTATACAGTATTATAGTCGGTTACTGGCTGTGACTGTGTTATGCGCCAGTATTATAGCCGGTTACTGGCTGTGACCGTGTTTTGGCGCTGCGTATTATTATAGCTAAGCCGCTGGCTGTGGCTGTATTATATACAGCATTGTAGCTAAGCTACTGGCTGCGGCTGTGTTATACAGTATTATAGCTGTTACTGCTGTGGCTGTATTATACAGTATTGTAGCTGGGTTACTGGCTGTGGCTGTGTTATACAGTATTATAGCTGTTACTGGCTGTGGCTGTTATGGGCCAGTATTATAGCCGGGTTACTACGTGACTGTGTTAAGGCTGTGCATTATAGCTGGGTTACTGGCTGTGTTATATGCATTATAGCTGGGTTACTGGCTGTGTTATACAGTATTATAGCTGGTTACTGGCTGTGGCTGTGTTATACAGTATTATAGCCGGGTTACTGGCTGTGACTGTGTTATACAGTATTATAGCCGGGTTACTGCCTGTGACTGTGTTATACAGTATTATAGCTGGGTTACTGGCTGTGGCTGTATTATACAGTATTGTAGCTGGGTTACTGGCTGTGGCTGTGTTATACAGTATTATAGCTGGGTTACTGGCTGTGGCTGTATTATACAGTATTGTAGCTGGGTTACTGGCTGTGGCTGTGTTATACAGTATTATAGCTGGGTTACTGGCTGTGGCTGTATTATACAGTATTGTAGCTGGGTTACTGGCTGTGACTGTGTTATACAGTATTATAGCTGGGTTACTGGCTGTGGCTGTGTTATACAGTATTATAGCCTGGTTACTGGCTGTGGCTGTGTTATACAGTATTATAGCTGGGTTACTGGCTGTGGCTGTGTTATACAGTATTATAGCTGGGTTACTGGCTGTGGCTGTGTTATACAGTATTGTAGCTGGGTTACTGGCTGTGGCTGTGTTATACAGTATTATAGCTGGGTTACTGGCTGTGGCTGTGTTATACAGTATTATAGCTGGGTTACTGGCTGTGGCTGTATTATACAGTATTATAAATGGGTTACTGGCTGTGGCTGTGTTATACAG